>QODF01000210.1:429652-457511 GCA_024372805.1 Oostethus manadensis | reverse complement strand
ATGGCACATAAATACAGTAGTTACTGAGGAACAAATGAAGAACTAATGAGAAACTAATGAGTAGTTACTGAGGAAACATGGCACATAAATAGAGTAGTTACTGAGGAACAAATGAAGAACTAATGAGAAACTAATGAGTAGTTACTGAGGAAACATGGCACATAAATAGAGTAGTTACTGAAGAACAAATGAAGAACTAATGAGGAACTAATGAGTAGTGTAGTTAATGAACTATGGCACATAAATGTAGAGTAGTTAGTGGTTAACAAAGAACAACAGAGTTGCTGCTCATGACGACAGACGGGTGACCAGGTTAACTTCTGGTTTCCAAATAATACGTTAAGACAGTTGGACTCACACAGTGCATTGTTAACACAACCTGTGCCTGCAACCAGAACATGTCTGCAAACCAAGATATTATAATAATAATAATAATAATAATAATAATAATGAATTGCACTTGTTATGCGCTTGATCAAAGCCCCTCAAGCACTTATACGGTATTACTACATATTATAAAATGGCCTCTGACAGCAAAGTTATTACATTTGTCTTTGGATTTGCATGAAGCGACACATTGAACACGCCCAATAAAACATTTCAAACAAAGCATTTCACTAAGTGGCCCTACAGCGGGGATGAAGCTTTGTGGCTTGGAGTTAACCGCAGAAGAGCAGTTCCTCTGTTCCTGCTTAAATCTTTCCCTACGGTGCCACTCCGGAACTATGGGAACATTCCTGACTCGAACCCTCCTGGGAAGGAGGTTATGAATTATTGAGCGAGGTGGCAACGGCAAACATGCATAAGTAATAGCCCAGAGATCTCTTGTAAATATAAATACTTCACAGGACGCAAATAAGGCCATTAAATGTGAGGCGCTTTTAAGAATGGATGAGGGGAGAGAACTCAGATGGAAGGTTACTCAGTAGCGACGGTTGAGGAAATTAGCTTTATTTCGAGAGTACCGTCGTCCCTCGTTTACCGCGGTTAATTGGTCCCAGTCCTTACCGCGATAAGTAAACTGAAACTAGAAAATACTTATACTATAAATACATATTAGAGCCCTGTAGACACAAGATAACACCCCTATAGTCATTTTTACACTCTTATTATTCTTTCTATTCACCCACATTGACACTAATGTGGGTGAACTAATGGCCAGGCTACAACACTAAAGCCCAGGCTACAGGACCACCGCAGGGACATAAAAGACTGCCGCCGCTAGATTAGCTAGCCTCTCCTATTTATTTATTCTAAACTTAAAGAAGTGTTTCAAACGGAGTGGAGAAGAATTACAATGTAAGAAGCCAAAAACTTACCACTTCCACACGGAATGGGAGGAGAACTTTCTTTAAAGTAACATTAATGAAGCCTGGTGACCAGAATACTACATACAGTATGACTTGTTTTCAAGATTTTTATTTTTTTTTACTAATAATAGGCAGTAGTCAACTACAATTAATTAATTTCTTTTTAAAAAATGCAATAAAGTGAGGGAGCAATATTTGACCAAAACAACAGATTTGCTCTTTGCGACACAAAATGTCACCTTGACAAACATGCTACTTTTGATCCCAAATTTATCTTAAAATAAAGAAAATAAATAATAGTAATTAATAATACAAAATAATATAGTAATAAATAAAAGAAAATTAAGAAATCTAGCTATCTATCTACATATCTGTTTATCTAATGCAATCCATTATGCCCGGGGTGTCGGGGTACGATGCCAGGGTACAATATATAATGTAACAACATAGGAAAACTATCAGCAATAATAAAAATGAAGTAAAAATAGAAAAAGCAATTCTATGAGAATAACGTTCTAATATTATGAAGAAAAATAATCGGATTTTTGTCATATAAAATTGAAATATTAAGAAAAAAAGACATTATTTTATTTACTTTTTATTTATTTATTTGTATGTAATATTAAGAAAAACTAACACGGGTGCCCTCCTACCAAAATGGAAGCTGTTTTTGGGAAGTGTCGGATGTGCAAGTGGACGTTAAGGATCTGTTTGGGAATAAACGTGCACAGAAGAAGAAAAGGGGGCTTCCAGACATCAGCAGGGGAGCTTTATGAAGCTCCGCGGCTTCAAAGTGCGGTCAAACCAGAAACAAAACCAAGTCTACAGTAAATAAACGTCTTGAGACAGACGTCAGCAGCATGGCTTTGACATCTTTGATGATGCAACATTGACTTAATTGTCACATTGTGCCGCACTAATAATTCCTGTCCCTGCGAGGGAAGAGGATGGCGCGGGATTTAGCCGCACTTCACAACATCTCGAGTCGTGTAGGATTTGTCTTTATTTGCCCATCTTTTCCGCCACTTGCTGGTTCAGAGGGGACGGCCATCGAACGCTGTGCTGTGTACTGCTGCAGATGGGTAAACAACGGTGTGTGACAAAACCCGTGAGCATTCTAATATTAGTAACGCCCTGCTTTTCACCTCTCGACACGCCGGAGCACCGGCCATAAATACATATTGATTAAAAAAAAAACAGCTGCCAAAGTGCTGTGTATGTACAGTAATGTTCAAAGTATTCACAGTGCAATGTGACAAACCAGATGAACCAGTTTTTAGTGTATTTTTATTGCTACATGGCAAACAAGTTACCAGTAGGTGCGGTAGATTCTCAGAAAACAAACAAGACCCAGCATTTGTGATATGCACGCTCTTAAGGCTGCGCAATTGGGCAATTAGTTGAAAGGTGTGTTCAAAAAATAGCAGCGTCTGCCGTTGACTTTATTATTTTTAGCATTTTTGATGTCACCCCACAGGAATTGGGCTGGCCACTCCATAGCATAACATCATGACAAGATTTTGCTGGTTTACTAGTGTGTTTGGGGTGACTGCCTTGTTGAAACATCCATTTCAAGGCCATGCACAAGGCAACATGACCACTTCAAGTATTCTGACATATGCAAACTGATCCATGATCCCTGCTATGGGATAAATAGTAGGAGAAACATGCCCATATCATGATGCTTCACTGTCTTGACTGTGTACGTGGCTTGAATTCAGAGTTTGGGGGTCTGCGGCCCTTGGGCTGAAAAACAACAAGTGTACTCTCTCAACAGTCCCCAAAATGTTCCCCCATTTCTCTTTAGGCCACGCGTTTTGACGTGTTCTTTGGCAAATTGTAACCTCTTCTGCACATGCCTTTTTTAACAGAGGGACTTTGCAGGGAATTCTTGTAAATAGATTAGCTTCACGTCTTCTAAGTGTCACAGTACTTACAGGTAACTCCAGACTGTCTTTCATCATCCTGGAGCTGATCATTGGCTGAGCCTTTGCCATTCTGGTTATTCCTCCACCCATTTTGATAGTTGTCTTCCATTTTTTGCCATGTGTCTCTGGTTTTGCTCTCCATTTTAAGTCATTGGAGATCATTTTAGCTGAACAGGCCAACATTTTTTGCACCTCTTCATAAGTTATCCCCTCTCCAATCAACATTTTATTCAAAGTACGCTGTTCTTCTGAACCATGTCCTGAATGGCCCATTTTCATCAGGTTTTCAAAGAGAAATGATGTTCAACCAGTACTGGTTTCATCCTTAAACTGGGGCCCCCTGATCACAAAATTGATCACTGATTGAATGCTACACTGCTATTTTTTGAACACACCCCTTTCAATGAATTGCCCAATTGAGAACCTACAGCACCTACTGGTAACTTGTTTGCCATGTAGCAATAAAAATATACTAAAAACAGTACTTAACCTGGTTAGTCACATTGGACCGCTATTATTTCAACACTACTGTATAATTCTACCTTGTTAATACAAAAGGCCCACGTCCCAGTCGGGCATTAGAATTGGCCACTAAATGAAGGAAAAATGTCACGTGTTAGCAGGGAAGCGCGGGAACACAATCTTATACAAGATGGCAGCCCATGTCCGAAGCACCACTGGGAACAGAGACTGGGCCATCACCAATGTCCTTTTAGTGGACATTGGTGGGCTACTGAGTGAGGTTTCGAAACAAAGCATGAGTTATCAAATCCAAATGAAACTAAACCTATACAGAATTTTCAAAAGAACAATCAGGGTAAGAATGTTCGGGTTAATCGGGCTAGAAATGATCTCCGGACAGGAAGAAATGACGTGAGGCCGCAGAAGCTTGTGGAAACGACACAGCGATCCGTAAATCCGTAAAGTGTCTGTCTACCTAAAGGTGGTAAGATGAAACATTACCGTGTCTGACCTTTTTTTGACACTGCAGTGCAAAACTAACAGCCTCGCTCCAATTATCACCTGCCTCCCATTAACACCCTGGTCTGTTTACAGTTTACGCACATAAACGGTCGGGATGTAATTAGAGCATCTAAGGTACATGAGTCTGCATTTAGGAACGCACACCACGTGGCTGGCTTTTTACGCTGGAAATGTTATACCTATGCCATGTTTATCACGGTCAATTGGTTCCAGACATAGGGAAGCTTAATAAATACATTATTAGAGCCCTCCAGACATGAAATAACACCCCTATAGTCACCTTCACCTTTACATTACCCATTATAGTAGTACTGATATAAGTGTGAATGAGACATTTTAGACATTAATAAGACTCAAGGCTCCCTAGTAACATTACTGACACCTAGTGACCACTGTAAAATACTACATATCGTCACATCGTCTTTGAATGCACCTCCTGAATGCCTTATAATTATATTTTAGTTCCTTTAGCTATTTTTATAGTTAAAAAGTTTTAATTTAGGCAAAACAATACGTACAATTTTGCATTTTTCTGCTGTGCTTAACCACAAAACCACATGAGTTATTAATTAATATATGCTTGAAATACTGTGACAGAGCGAAGCCGGGTTGTACCCTAAACTGGAGGGAGTCAGCCGTAAAAGTTAAAGTAAGAAAAATCCCGAATTTAGCCTCAGCAAAGGAATGCTGAAGCTATGGTAGTAAACGCTATGGAAAATGATCAGGCGGTTTCTGGTCACCTTCACTTTTCAAAATGTTAGGATGACCGTCCCAGACTGGCGAAAAGGTGGAAAAAAATTAGGTTCAATTTCAGGTCATATTTGATTTTAGGACTTGATTAATTAATAAACAAGAGCATGTAATTTTTATGAGCCCCAATCATGACTTTTTGCTTTAATTTCACACTCAATAATGCATCACTCCTATGACCGAGTTCAGATCCATGCATGAATTGGGTATCTAAAAGGAGGTCTCACACTTTCAAGGCTTCTTAGTTAGCCTTCCTTTTGCAAGGCCCTTGCTGATTCTTTTTTTTTTTTTATGTGTCTTGCATGACCCTGCAGAGCCCGCTGGGTTCCCACAAGGCCGCTCATCTCCCTTCCTTTGAGACCGACTGCGAGAGCAGGAGGAAGAGAAAGAGAGACGAGACGGGCCTGGTGCTCAAGTGGAAGCGTTTAGCTGCTCTGAATGTTTGCAATGGTGGAAATGGGCCCAAATGGGGTTTCTCTCTTTCTCAGTGTCTCCTGCGAATCTCCGAGGACCGCGTGGCAGCGCGGGGCTGAACGTCTGAGTCGCAGAGAGGAAATGTATCCTGATGTTTCAAACTGGCCGACAGACACTCCACTTTCATGGGTAGATGGAGGTAAAAAAAAAAAAAAGGGGAAAGGTGCAGTAGGAGAGGATGGAGGCATAAAAGCAGCACGTTAAAGTGGAGAGGCACGGCCGTGCAGGAGTACGTGTAATAATCCAGGCATCCTCACGGCAGTGACGGGTAATTTCTACCTGCAGCAGAGCCATTACCCACTCTGACTTTTCACTTTCCTCCTTTCCCTACCTGCAAAGTGCTTTTAATGTGCCTTCATTTAAGATGTTGCCAACTTTATGATACAAATCATGAAAACCGAGTCCCTAAGTTAACAGTTTCACTTTCAAATGACTTTTTCGTGTCGTTTCGACGGCACACTGGATGATAATAAGGGTTGCCCGTCGCCTTGGCAACGCCGGATACCAATTTGAGTGGTCTGCAGCGCTAGAAAAATTATTACATTTTTATACAACTTAGCACAACAGCGCTATTGGTCGCTTGTCGGGTTTTACAAAACCAAAACCCAAACACATCCAGCTCTGCTTCCATAAATTCTTATGTTCTCAAAGGTAATGTTTACTCGCAGTTATTAAATGTATATCATAATCCAAAACATATATTTGATATGTAATATTAGACAAAATTGTATTACCTGTTGTTCTTTACATAAAACGGCAGAGATTTAATTTTCTTTTTGCAAAAATAGTCCAATAGTAACATTTTAAACAATAAATCGGAGTAAAGTGCTCAGTCTTCTGCCTCTAACGAACAATAACAATGGTGTTTGGGTTTACGTTTCACCGTGTCATTTTAAACATGCCACATGATGATGTGACATGGTGGGAGTGGCACCTTCAGGATCCACCAACAGGATCCCAACACCCATTTGGCCCAAGGACTATCCTAAAACTGTACAAACTACTTCATCGCATGAGTTAGCCACGTTAACATGTGGTTTGGGCTCACTGGTGTTGGCTGGTCATCCAACTTCTTCTGTTGGCCGCCCACTCTGCGTCAAGGCCCTCCCAAAACCGGTGCAAACATGGAAATGTGAGGCGTCACCCTCAGAGCCATCAGTAGCGCAGATACTTTCAAGTGCAATTCGCATTGTTTTCAGTAATTTGCAAAATACTTAAAAAATCAGTAATGATGGTTTGAGTTATTATGTAATGATTAGGAATGCTAAGGGCTGATTATCAGTAGCATTCGTGCGGATCCGTCTTCTTCCACTTATCCAAGGTCGAGGAGGCAACAGCCCAAGACGAGAAACCCAAGCTTCCTACTCCCTGGCTTCCCCCAGTCAACTGAGAGACACAGTCTTGCCAACGAGTCCTGGGTCTTTCCCAAGGCCTACTACCAGTCGGATGTGCACATCCCACATCCCCGAAGCAGTCGGGCTGTATTTGGTCCTGGCCTTAATTCCTATACAAGATACTGAACTCCAGAGAATCCCATGCAAAACAAGTTAAGTGTATATCTTCTCACAGCTGCATAAAAAGAATGTGCAAAGAGCAAGAAGGAGGCAATAAACTAAAAAAAAAAAGAGGGAGAGGGAATTGCTTACTGGAAAACATCGCTTTGGGCATAATGATCAATTCATAACAGAAAACCACAAGGAAGATCCAAAAGTGTACAGAAATGACTGGAGGATTCCCCGCCCAATGGCTCACATCACATTCACATCACATTCACAAAAATTATGCCAGTCACAAATCTTGAACATTTTGACATTTTCTTTGGACACTGCACTGTTTATACATACTTCACGCCTGTTTTGCCACCAATTTACTCAAATACCCCTACAGTCAAGCCAATGTGTCCTGTGTCTTCCCTGAGGCCTCCTACTGGTTGGACGTGCCCTGAACACCTCGCTAGGGAGGCGTCCAGGAGGCATCGTAACCAGATGTCCGAGCCAGGGAGGAGCAGTGTCCAAGTTGTTCCTGGAGGACACTGCGATAAGGGAGAGCCCGGCCACCCTACAGAAGAAACCAATTTTGGTCGCTTGTCCTTTCGGTCGCTACCCTTAGCTCATGGCCATAGGTGAGGGTAGAAACGTAGACCAACCGGTAAATTGAGAGCTTTGCCTTTCAGCTCAGCTCCTGCTCCACAGCAATGGACCGAAGTATGCCTGAAATCCACCTGTCGATCTCACGTTGGATTCCGCCCTCGCTCCTGACCAAGACCCCGATTTCTGATTTATTTGACCTTTCATGGACTACTCAAAGACGTGCGTGTGTGTGTGTCGCAATACTCACTGATGAAATTCGTCTGGCCGGTGTAGATGGTGTACTGCAGCTCATAAGAGGTGACGCTGAACTCGTCCTCTGACGTCCAGTGAACGGTGATGGTGTCGTGTGAGGCCGTGCACAGCTCGTCTCTGATGGCGGGAGGGCTGGGTGCTGCATTGGGGGGGGGGACACAGATGCTCCCAAGTCAGTCAACAACATATAAACCTGGTCTGATATTCTGCTGAATCAGGTGAGCTACATATTAGACGGGCGTGTCAGAAAAGTTCCAGGACAGTCGGAGTTGATGGAATTCTCCCATGTGAGGGTCCATGGCCCACTGCAAGTGGTTGCCTCAAGGCCAGAACTACAGGGTGTTCCAAAAAAAATGTATACATACTGTAAACTAGATGTTTATTATAATTTGTTATTTTTCAACATGTAAAATAATAATCATTATATTGTTTTGTTACCGCCTGTTCGCCAACTGATGTCCGTTTTAGTCCAGACACCGCCGGCAACGCGAAGCGACGGAGTAGCACACATCATGAAACAATTCTCTTGGTATTTGCGTGCATTTACGTTCAGCGGTTGCTCTCGATTGCGTAACTGCCGACTTTGTCTTTTAGGTATGCCCATAAAAAGAAGTCTAGTGGTGTGAGGTCTGGTGAGCGTGGAGGGTATTGAACAAAACCCCTCTGTCCAGTCCACCGGTTCTGCAAGATCTCAACAAGGAAGGATCTAACGTCGCCATGGTAGTATGGGGGTGATTCTCGTTGCGATGCCGGATGAGGTGCAGCCCTTTTGGGGCGTTGCCAACCTTATGTGACACAGCACACATGTAATGTTTTTGCTGATAATACGCGATATTTTGGTAATCGCGTATGCCGATCATGATTTTTTCACGGAAATCGGCCGATGGATCGGAGCACCCTTAATATGTAGTACTGTACACTGGTCAGTAAGGTCACTGTAATGTTTGGGGAGACACCGACTTGTTGTATGTCAGTTGCATTATCGGGTGCAACAATTCCTACTGAAAATCCCAAACTAAAACCCGGGCCACTGTTGCCCCCGGTGTCACTTCCTGTCTGCCCGACACTCAGCTTCCCTAAGGAACACCTCTCGTTAATGTCTACTTCATTAGGTAATACAGGTGATTATAGGGGTGTTTATGTCTAGAGTGCTCTAATAATGTCAAAAAAAGTATTTAGAAGATTGTAATCAGGTTCTCTAGCCTCTAACTATGAAAATATTCCATTCCAATCCATTTTCCTTCGCTTAACCTGGTCCGGGTCACAGGGGCAGCAGTTTCAGTACGGAAGTCCAGACTTCCAGGTCTCCGGCGACCTCTTCCAGCTCCACCGGGAGGACACCAAGGCATTCCCCCAGCAAGCTGTGACACATAATCCCTACAGCATGTCCTATGTCTTCCCTGGGGTCTTCTCCCGGCTGGGCATGCCCAGAACACCTCACCAGGAAAGTGTCCAGGAGGCATCCGTACTAGATGCCCGAGCCACCTCAACTGGTTCCTCTCCATGTGAAGGAGCAGGGGCTCTACTCTGAGCTCCTCTTAGGGTGAGTCCAGCCACCCTAAAGAGGAAACTCATTTCCACCGCTTGTATCCGTCATCTCGTTCTTTCGGTCATGACCCATAAAGTCATGACCATAGGTGAGGGTGGGAACGTAGATAGATCGGTAAACAGAGAACTTTGCCTTCTCGTCACCACGACGTTCCGGTACAGCGACCGCATTACTGCTGACGTTGCACCGATCCGTCCGTCGACCTCACGCTCCAACCGTCCCTCACTCATGAACAAGACCCCGAGATACTTGAACTCCTCCACCTGAGGCAAGACCTCACTCCCCACATATATGAAAATATTCGATTAATAAATAGAGAATCCTCCTCTGTGGAAATTTACAAGGGATTAGTACACCTTCCCGGGTGTTTATTGCTCGGTCACATGCATGAATCTCAGGCCACAAAACATCTCCGACCTGTCAGGTAATCGAGGCCTTCCAGAATCTTCTTCTCCCGGGAGAAGTCCAGGGCAAAGTTGTCGAAAGCTTCATTGAGGTTGACGTCAGGAATGAGTACCTGGGAGGAAGCCGTTGCCATGGCAACCCTGGAGCACGTTCACACAAAAGAAACACCATGAGAAGGTTAAGGAGGCCAGCGGCGGGTTGAATTGAGCAATGTCGCGATCTTCGCCCCACGACCTCCATAACCCCCATAATAAGCCGACGCGCGACATCGCTTTACCTCTCGGCTACGTTTCGGGCGGTCTGAAGGAAGCGGGCGTGGTCGTTCTCCTTCAGGCTCTGCTCGGCCTGCGTGATGAGGGCACTGGAGCGCTCCAGACACTGGCGGCAGTTTGCGATCTGCTGGGCCAGCTTCCGCAGCTTCATTACCTGCAACACACAAATCCTACACTGTCATGTGCGTTCTTCTGGGATCCCAAAAGACTTTTGATGATCTTTCACGCGCTCACTGCTGGTTGACCTCACCCTGGGCTGCGTGATTTGGACGCATGTCTTCGATGTAATCACCCCCGCAATAACGAGTAATGGCCCTAAGTGCGTGCGAGACTGCAACAGGGCACGCCCCGTGTTGCACACCTCCGGGCCTGGCGCTTGCTAGCGTGCTCCTATATCCTAGCATGTGTAGTTTAGCATGTACACATGAGAACACTTGCTCAAATTCTATCATGCTAACAGGTAGCATGCTAGCACCTAGCAAGATTGCACTATGCACCGAAAGCCCCGAGACAGTTCTAGGGTCATAGCTGTATTTACGCGAGGAAATGAGGTAAAATGTTAACACGCTAACAGTTACCATGCTATCTGTCAAAAGTGCCTATGGTGTTCCTACAAACATGCCTTTTGACATGTAAAACAGACAAAATGCTAATCCGCTAACAGTTACCATGGTAGCACCTACCAAGATAACTGTCTATACTGAGTGCCAAGGCCGTTCTAGAGAGTCATTTTATGTCCGTATTTGCATGTATATGTGAGTAAATTACCTAAAATTAGCTAAAATGCTAACAGGATATTAGTTATCATGCAAGCACTAATTTCCAAAGCAGTTCTTAACAATTCTTAAGTGTCCCTACATCATATCATATCTGTGTTTACATGTGGAAATTTGCTAAGCTGCTAACAGCTAGCGTGCTGGCATCAAAAGTGCCATGCCCTTTAGTGTCCCTACATCTTGCCATGTGTGCATTTGCATGTAGACATGAGTAAATTAGCTAAAAACGCTATTATGATAAAAGTTAGCATGCTAACGCCTAGCGAGATATCACAAACCTACCAAATATGCAATGTCTGTATGTGCATTCTATACTGAAAGTGCCAAGGAAGTTCTATAGTGTGGTTACATCATGCCATCTCTGTATTTGCATTTAGACATGAGTAAATTAGCTAAAATACTAAGATGCTTGCTAGCAGTTAGCATGCTAGCACCTTGCAAGATAGCATGCTATACCAAAAGTGCAAAGGCTGTTCTATAGTGTGCCTACATCACGCCATGTCTGTATTTGCATTTAGAAATGAGTAAATTTGCTTAATGCTAAGATGCTAAACGTTAGTATGCTAGCACCTAGGAAGATAGTGCTCGATACTGAAAAGTGACAATGCAGTTCTATAATGTCCCTAAATCATGCCATGCAATAACTACCAAAAGTTCCAAAGCAGTTATGTATCCCTACACCATGCTATATCCGTATTTCCATATGGAAATTAGCTACGATGCAAACATGCTAACAGCTAGCATGCTAGCATTAAAATTGCTTTGTCCTACATAGTGTCCCTACATCATGCCATGTTTGTATTTGCATTTAAACATGAGGAAATGAGCTCAAATCCTAAGATGCTAACAGTGAGCATGCAAAGTGTGTCTTGCATTATAAAAGAATAAAAGATAATTGGAGATAAATAATTACAACTCTTAAGAAGTTCCCACACAGGAAGTAGAAGCGGCCAAGTGTTTTCATTAAGAGGCAGAAAAAGGACACATTTTGATGTCACCCGCGTTTCACGACGATGCACGGAAGCTCTTCTATCGGCCGGGAAGTTTTGCACTTGGGGACGAGGCATCAAAACGCTAACAGAGCGACGCTGCAACCAGACTCACTTCTAAGGCATCAGCTCCAAACTTGTGTGACCCACTTTCCACCCGATACGCCCCAAACTTTTTTTCCTCCTGTCTTGCAGAAGCGAGTTTCTTTTCCGTCTCCTCCCACCTGAGCGCCAAAGTACGACACAAGCAGAGCGGGAAATTTCCACAGCTGGAGCACCGATTGTACCCCTTATTGTGCCGCCGAGACCCCCCAAAAATGAATGATTTGATTTTATATTTGGAATCTAAAACTGATTGACAAGGAAAAAACAGGGCGAGGTGAATTAAGGACATCCCGCAAGGACACCACGGGAACGGAGATGAAGTCTTCTTCGGTGAGAGCGACAGAGTTTTGGAGCGGAAACGACAGGAGAGAAGGAGCACCTTGCGCTGCGGTGATCACGCCTGCATAATCCTGTTATTCCCTTTTCTGCAGGAGACGGTGACTCCTCACCACCAGGCTTGCTTTTTTTTAAAGCCTGACACAACTTATGTTTTTGTTCACGTGTCCCAAAAACCCCTTAGAGACCCACCGAGCCTAACAATGACGACCGCACCCTTTCGTGACCTTGGGAAACACTTAGTCCAACATTTTAAGTAAGTGGGCCGTTCATCAGCTGATCAAAGGTTTAGAAAGAAAACAGCTTGAAAAAGATCAATCTTGGCTAAAATATGGATTGAAGGTGATTTCATGTCTGGTTCTCCATTTCCTTCCGCTTATTCGAGGTCGCGTCGCGGGGGCAACATCCTAAGCAAGGAAGCCCAGACTTCCCCCTCCACCCGCAACTTGGTCCAGCTCCTCCCGGCGGATCCCGAGGTGTTCCCAGGCCAGCTGAGAGACAATCCCTCCAACATGTTGTGAGTCTTCCCTGAGGCCTCCTACCGGTTGGACGTGCCCTGAACACCTCCCCAGGAAGGCGTCCGGGAGGCATCCTAACCAGATGCCCGAGCCACCTCATCTGACTCCTCTCAATGCGGAGGAGCAGCGGTTCTACTCCGAGTCCCTCCCGGATGACCGTGCTTCTCACCCTATCTCTAAGGGAGAGCCCAGACACCCTGCGGAGAAAGAGTATCCGGGTTGTACCCGCGATCCTGTCCTTTCTGCCACTACCCAAAGCTCATGACCATAGGTGAGGGTAGGAACGTAGATCGACCTGTAAATTAAGAGCTTTGCCTTTCGGCTCAGCTCTCTCTTCACCACGACAGACCGGTTCAGAGTCCGCATCACTGCTGAGTTTGGACGCAGTAAGACACTCATTTCTAACTTCTTCACACATCCTGAGGCTCGTGGAACAAAAAAGTCAAGTGGGACAAGAAGAAAAAAGAAGCCGGAGGATTCCAATTTCTGTCCGTCAAGATGTGGGACCGTCCTCGGCCCAAATTAAGGTTGTTACTGGTGCCGAGTGAAGTCCAATAACCATCACCATCAGATGCCATCCACCAGATAAGGCTTTTAAGAAGAACAAAACATTGTCTCCCTCAAGGGCACAAAAGTGGGCATTTGGATTTTGTGGAATTTGCAGGAGAACACCAATTATGGGTCATTGAAAGGTGAAACAAAGTTTTATTCTCCCTTGAAGACGAGGAGATCCCACCTGAAATGTTTTCCACACGGCACCATCATGATCCTTCAATGGAAGAATGGAGCTTCAGGTTGTGCAGGGGTGTCAAACGGCAGATGGTTATGTAAAGAATTTGAAGGGGGCATCCCTCATGACTGAAAGTCCTGGTCTGGCTTTTTCAAGACTTAACAAAGGACTTCTTCCAGTGGAATAAGCTACCTCTTTTGGACCATTCTGCGTGTTCCTCTCATCTAAATCCAATGGAGAACATTTGGCGATGGATGGATGGAAAAATGGACATGAGTTCCAGACAGTGGATGCCCTTTGTGAAGCCACCGTCACCACCTGGAGCAACATTCCCACTAGTCTCTTGGAAACACTGGCATCAAGCATGTCCACACCCATTTGTATACCCTAGACTGGTCACCAGTCAAGGGCAGGGCACATATCGGGCACATACCAAAATATTCATACCAATTGACCATTTATAGTTGCCAATTTACCCAACATACATGTTTTTGGAATGTGGGAGGAAGCCGGAGTACGCACCAGAACATGCAAACTCCACACAGCAGAGATTCGAGATCTTCCAGATCTCATGACTGTGGGGCCAGCAGTCTTCTTTTTGCATTTGGAAGTTCCATTTAGAACCTGCTTAGGATCCAAAAGCACAAAATGTACATTCTTGCCTTAACAATCTAATCAGGAGTCATGAAGATTCGTAAAGCTGGGAAGAATGAACAATATGCTGACCTTGTATTGTTTATCTACCTAAATTGCAGAGAAAGTGGAAAGGAAATTGTTACTCATTAAGTATACTGTACCAGCTAAAACTACATCCGGTGGTTGCCCACAGCCACAACTGTTAATTCCAGTGGTTTTAAGCGACGCCCCCAGTGGTTATCTACAGTCGTAGACTACTGGAGACTTGGAAGTTCATTGGCTAGGAGGTGTCATTTGGAGCATTGACATTGCACTACTAGGTTGCGTAACGGTGTCCGAGGGTCATATATCACTTCCTGTCGATTGCAGGCCTCGTCTTGTCATCAAGTGTCGGGTCGGACCACTTATTGCATCTCATTACGGAATGAACCAATCACTGCCTTCCCTCCTGCTGCCAGCCCGGCCGTCTTTCTCCGTCCTAGCCTGTCACCATCCATTTGTCAACATCTGCGACTACAGGGATGCGCATGTCATTTATCTCGATAATTAACACGTCACTTCCGGACCAGCGTGCTCTGCTTCCTCTGTGTCCTGGCAACCTTTTTTTTTTTTTACCTTGGACTCCTTGATTTTCACGGCGATGACCTGCTTCCTCTGGCGGATGATCTCCACCAGCTCGTCACACTCCTCCACCAGTTTGGCTTCGTGCATGGCGGTGTTCACCTGGGGAGGAAGCAGCAACGTGAACGTATCGCGGATGATCGGCAGATTTATGTTACAAACTGTGCACTTTGATTAGTGTGGGGAACTTTTTCCCGCACTTTTTTTATTTTTCAAATTTTGCCGCTTGTAAATTTTATTATGACTTTACTCTCATAATATTTTTTCTTTGTTATCGTAATATTAAATAACTAAATAGCTGATAGCTAAATAACTTTTTCCGCAACCAAAATTTCCCAAAGATACAACCTTATTTTGTTTCTCATATTATTATATATTTTTAAAAATGTATTTTTCTTTAATAATTATTCTAATTTTTATAATAAACATTTCTATGATGAATCCATTCTACACTATTAAAATGACATTATTGTTACGTTTTTCACAGTATAATATTTTACGTTATAAATAATATCACGATTGTATGCTAAAAAATTGCTACTTTTTTCTCAGTAGAGTACAACTTTCTCTTTTTACTGTACTCTATTTTACTTTGTTCTGTTACTTACTCAATTTCTGTTGTTGCTTCTTTTTTTTTAATTTTCCAAATACTTTCTTCTTCTAACGCTTTGACTTTCAAACCATAATATTTGGACTTTATTCCCATAAATGTATAACTTCCCCCCCCCCCGACCCATCCATTCATCCTTCTTCTACGCCGCTTATCCTAACTAGGGTGGCGGGCATGCAGGAGCCTATCCCAGGTGACTTCGGGCAAGAGGCGGGGTACACCCGGGACACGATCGTTTGACTGAATATGGCTTAAAATATGGAGTGTTCAGCAACTGACATGATTCATTAAGAGGGTCCGTGAGCATGTTTCACTTTAATATAAAAAACGGTTTAAATGTGGTGTGCACCATCAAGTGTCTGCATAATTATAATTAATAGCGACTATAACTGTCCCTTCTTCTAAACGCCATTAGCATTACCTTGCAGCTGAACATTACATTGCATATCAAGCTGACAACAAATGCATCGGTTAATTACTTGAGTGCTGTCAATTAGTATTGGAAATGAGTCTTCAGCCAAAGTCATTAGGAAACTGCAACCTGTGAGCGGAACTGCAATTTAATGGAATATCACACCCGCCTTGGCCTGACAAAAGTAATCTATATTGGATAAGAAGATACGGAACAAGTCGGACTTGCGCAAAGCGTCCCTAATGGATCGCCTGTCCTTGTCATTTTTCAATAAAAAAGTAGATAATGTAATACATGTTTCCAATCTGTCACATCATGAGCTTGAGTTCATCTGCAGTAATGACACGGATTCCCGCATATGTTTTACATTTGAATATTGGCATCATTCTCACGGTATTATTTTGCTGGCTTTCCGAGACAATCGAGTTGATGGCAGATAAACAAGCCGAGTTCTACTTGAAATTTAATGACGTGGAACCGCTTCCCCAGCCTTCAGCAAGAGCATTTGTCAGGGAACGTGTCATCCGTGAGACCGGCAAACCCCGCCTAATTGAGCACCGGGCGAATCCCAATTTATGTTTACGTAAGCGGCGCTTCGCCACATACTGGATTTTGTTGTTGAAAGTTTACATCGGATTCTCGAGGGGATCCACAACTTTGACAAGGCAGAGAACTTCTGGGGAGGATTCATTTGACCTTCACTGTTGATTTAAATTTGATATCATGATGCTGGATGGTCTCTTGAATTGGAATTATTCAGTGTATGCAGTGATAGCTAATCAATAATATGATCTTAAGGATCTCTAATATGATCGGGGTGCCCTGATCTGATATTAATTATTAACATTATTTACTATTAATACTGTTTTAAAGCCTGTTGTTAGTCCAAAAATGCTGAAAGGCAAGTCATATGTATTATTCTGGTCACAAGGCATCGGTAATGTTATACTATATTGGATTAGATTACACTCTCCTCCCATGCCATGTGGAAGTGGTAAGGTTTTGGCTTCTTACTTTGTGACTCTTCCCCGCTCCAGTTGAAACCCTTTCTTAAGTTGAGAACAAATAAATTGGATGCTAATTAGTTAACTCAAGAGCTTGCTATATGCTTGGGGTCGAGGCCATCTTTTATGTCACTGCAGTGATCCAGTAGTCTGCGCAGTGTTGCTTTGTGGTGTAAACAAATAATAATAACTTTGAGGCTAAAGGTGCCTATCGGGGTGTTATTTCATGTCTACAGGGCGCTAATAATGGTAAAAAAGATTAATATATAAAGTCATAAACAGATTTTCTATCCTCTAACTACACAAATATTCTATTTTATTAATATTGAATCCTATGTGCCCTGCCATTGACTGGCGACAGGTCCAGGGTGTACCCTGCCTCGCCCAAAGTCAGCTGGGATATGCTCCACCTTGACCTTAGTGAGGATAAACGGCATAGAAAATGGGTGGATGGAATCCTACTTCGTGGAATTTCACTTATCACGGCCAGGTAACAGGTAACTATTACAGAAAAAAGGTTGCCCATATTTCACACTACAAAATAAGTCATAAAAGTAAATTTGCTATTTTTTCTCACGCTTACGAGCTTGTACTGAACTGTGGGGCTAATTTATGGTCACATTCTAATCTTGCGACGTCTTAAATGTGTCAGAACTGTCATTTTGCACTGTGTGCACACACCCTCTTTGTAGAGAACACTCATTAAAATGCATATGATGCAGCTTTCAAACTAAAGGCGAACAATCTGGCAACTTTTGCCAAACTCTGCCAGTGTGGAGCAGTGTCAAAAACACCAACAGGTTTCGAAAGGCTGGACTACTGCGTGATGAAGAGGACAACACAAGCTCAAGGGCTAATTTGCATCGAGACGGAAGTGACACTGACAAAAGAGAGTGTGACAGACCAAGAGAATTATGAGCCTGATCAATTCCGACACCCGAGAAGAAGACTTTAGTGTGCAGAAGGAAGATGTAGACAGCTGGTAAGCTATTTTTGAACCAGCCGTGTTACAAGCACTGTTTGGAAAAAAAACATTTAATTTAAAATGAACACTGACACCACTAAATGATACACCACATCAATCACACTGCGTTTGCATTTTTTGATATTCCCAATTTTCTCCCTTTTCTGCTTGAAGAACTTGCCATTCTCTTATTCTAAGGTCTACATTTTCTTGAGGTTGAGTTTCCATCCACACGTAGAGGAGTGGCTAAATCCACCGTTATAAATATGCAAACAAAAGTGAAGGTTGCTTCTAACAAACTCCAAATGAGAAGCTCCGAATAGCACAACGGTGAAAAAAAAAAAATCCACACCATTTTTAGGAGGTGTAGAAATTTCCCTGACAATAGCTTTTTTACATACAATAGAATACATGATGAGTCTCTCCTGGCGTACCTCCTATCATGTTTTTGCACAAAACACACTTTCCTCCCATGAATGCACGAGCAGCCCGATTTGGTTCTCGGCAATGCACCGTATTCGTCAGCTCGGCAACAATTAACACGGCGGATACGACGCTGCATCACAATCTGCGACAGTCCCGGGAGACGGAACAAAAGTCAACAATCCTGACTGAGTGGGACAAAAAGCAAAGGGGGAGCGGAATCTTCTTCCGTGTGTGCTGACACATTGGAAGAGTGTTTGATGGTATCTTCTGAACAAATAAGACGATGGTGCAAACAAAGAGGACGGGGAATCCGGGTCGGCCTTCAAAGCCCCTCTTTTTTTTTTACCTTGAACACTGTCACTCAACCTGCATCACCTCCGGCAACACCCGCCCCCCTCGTTTTGCCCTCCTAACCTTACTGTTCTTCTGAACCAGCCCTGCATTTGTCCTTGTGACGGAGCAACGTTCCTACAATATCAACCGGGCTGGATCTTTGTTCCGACGCTCACGACAAGGTGACCCCGTTTCCATTGATGCCAACATGATCCGCGCTTATTCCTCCAATCAATGATTTAACTAGCGTTTGCCGGGGACGTTTCATCCAGGAGGAACTTCAGGAAGGTGCAAAAATGGCGGGGGAACAATTTTATTCATGTGCTAAAATTGGACCTAGTATCTTGAAAAAATAATATACTGGCTTGAAACGGAATCCCGAAAAAAACAACAATGCAAAATGGTTTGAATCGGGTTTGTTTGTTCAATAAATGCTCCATTTAGACCAAGGGTGTCCAAAGTGTGGCCCAGGGGCCCCATGGGGCCCGTTGCTTGTTTTTTTATTGTCTGGCAGCACGTTGTAGAAATAAAATTCAACCCAGCAAAATGTAAAAAATACAACTAAAACAAAAACATAAAAATACATACAGTATAATATTAAAGGGGCCTTCTGCATCTTCTGATTTTCAGTGTGCGTCCGTCAGCGGAAAACATTTGGACACCCCTGATTAAGACTCTGAGGTGGACCCGAAAGTTGAGGCCGCAAAGCAAAAACTGAAAATAAAGTCCCGTAAAGCTCGTAACGTGTCCTTACTTACAGTTACTTTTTCTGTAGTCCTGTTCACTCACCAACTCTACAAATGATAACCCAAAGCATGATATAATAGAATAATGTGCCATAAAAAAGAAAAATAAAAATCCAGAAAATGCAGACCATAAGCAGATAGATTTTCCCACACGCTTAAAACATGATGTATGGCTAAAAAACTACAATTCCCATGATGCTTAGAGTGCGATTCAAGAACTACTACTAAGTGAATTTCCACATAGTGTTTAGCATCAATTGATTATTTTCTTTATAAATACCGCTTTTTAAAACATTATTGGAGCCGTGTAGACATGAACTAACAACCCCAGAGTCACTTTTACTTTTTTATTATGCATTGTTTACACCACATAGTGCAGGCTGCCGTATCCCTGCAGGGACACAAAAGACGCTCTAAGCATAGCATGCTGCAGAACTAGAACTAGTTAGCCTCTAATTTATTTATTCTAACCTTAAGAAGGGGTTTCAAACTGAGTGGGGAAGAAGGACAAAGTAAGACGCTTACCACTTCCACACGGAATAGGAGATTTTTTGTCACTATGTCGGACATGCCATGGCTGACTCCATCCAGTGTTAATGTAACGCCATGTCTCGTCAATGTAACATTGCTGCCACATATTGACCAGAATATTACATATGACTTGGCTTTCAATATTTTTCTTTCTTTCTTCGGAAGAGTAGAATTACTGTCACTTCCGGTGTATCAGCCACTACCCTTTCTCGTGATTTGAACCCTGCAGCCTGTACAAAAAAAAACAACATTTCCCATCATGCTTGGATTGCAGTTTCAGCAAGTAATGACGCAGACGAGTGAAGTGGAAACTATTAACGAGTTTTGAAGTCTCGTGCAGCGATCTCTGACACATCTTAAGTAGGTTTGATCGAGTTTAGAATTACAAAGAGCTTCCGTTTGGACTGCGCTATCTCCGCCACGATCACCACCGGGGTTCAAATGGATAGACCACTGGAAAGGACAGCTCAGGCTAAATGGCTGTTCTGCCTCGAGACGCAAGTGACAACGAAAAAGAGACACAGAGACTGAAAGTGTGTGATGAATGATTTATGAGGCTGTCCAATTGTGATGCTGAAGAAGACGACTCTAGTGGTTTTAGTTCCCAGGAGGAGGAGAAGGATGGCGATGGATGACTTTTCTGTAGGCTATTGTTTAACTAGTCATATTACACACACTGTTTGGAAAAAAGCGTTTATTTATTTCAAAAATCTTTCTGTGCACTACATATCCCATGTAAAAGCGTGGACATCTGCGGTTTATAGACAGGTGCGCTTTACAGTCTGCAAGTTACGGTACTAGAGCTTCTGCTTGGACTGCGCGGGCATCTCACTGGGCGGAGGTAAACGAGTGTTGCTGGGAACAGCGAGGGTAGGCAGGATTGCAAGGTTTATAGTGTGCCCTCCGGTGTACAGGTCCCACGTTACAATGTGGACACCTGAGGCCATTTAAATCTTGTCTCTTAATGCAAATATTCCAAGACGCGAAAGGAGCAAATTAATTTTGTATCTTGAGGTTCCACCATATTGTATTTGCATGCCGTGCATCATGCACGATTTGTATGCAGACGGGGACAAGAGAAGACAAACAAGAAGACATGCCGTTGGGTTTGTCTGCACTTAATGAACCACGCTGCGATCATTTAATATTGATTGGCTGAGCAGATGCTTTCAAAGGCCTCACAGTGACTCTTTGGAAAAATGGAGTCTGGGCTGAGTAATAAGAAGCAGACGACCCTCACTAAGCGTGTGATGTTTGTTTATTGTAAGTATGATGGGTTTTTTTACGTGCAATCAGCGCTTGATGGCTAAGTGTAGTCGGCTACTTCCATTAAATCACAACGCGGGTCCAGACAGAAAAGGTCAATGGCGACGAGCGACTGTCCGAGGTCGTATTTGCTCCAGACAGGTAGGAGTTGACCCCAGGACGTGCAAACACCACCACGTTCATCACCAAATGAGCCGTGATGTCAAATCCCAACGTAGGTCATCTGACGACAACAATGAAGCAAGCCTCCAAAATAATACACGTTTCTGAGACAACCTTGATAGTAAAAAAAAAAAAACTCCTCCCGCCCAAAGTCAGCTGGGGTAGGCTCCAGCATACCGGCGACCCTAATGAGGATAAGCGCCATAGAAAATGGATGGAAGGATGTTTGTCGTGGTTAGGTACGGCAACCGGGGCACATGCGACGCCTTCAGTTTTGCCCCGGTGTTATTCCTACTGGACCAGGGGCCGTGCATCCGCCGATGGACTCCATGTATCCAAAGCAATTCCAGTAATTGGGCGGGACCGGTTAAACGCGGCGTTTCGGCTTTTACGTGACTCTTCGGTTATAGATCATCCCAAAACAAAGTTGCCATGCGCACACCCTCTTAAATAAATTGCTCATAATGAAATGAAATTAACTTTGAGGAGTTCATTGAAGTAATGGATCAGGGTGCTGATCAAGCTAAAAGTGTGGAGGACAACTGGGGACTATCAAAAAAGATGGAAGTCAGGATAGTTGTTTTTTTTCATGCAAGCTGGCTAATGTCAAGTATTGGAAGAATGACCACCAAACCATTGAAAAGGACGCAGCATACCTCCACCTGTTGACAGATCTGGATGAGCTTGGCCATCTGGTTCTCCAGTTCACTGTTCCTCTTCACCAAGTTGGTCAGGTTGTTCTCCAAGGTTTGCTGAGGTGGTGGAGGAGAGAAAAAGGGGTCATCACAAGGACAAAGGGCAGAAAAGTACAAACATTAGCAAACACTATGACCAGTGGATCTTGAGGAGCTTCAAAGTGATTAAAGTTTAGGTCCACCGCCTTTAAAATCCGTGCCATTTTTGTCATTTGTTGTCATTTTGTCTTCCGAGGCTCCCGGAACAAAAAAAAGTCAAGCGGTAGACCCAAAAAAATGGCACCGGCCTTGGGCCCTAGGATCCCATTGGCTGTCCGTCCAGACACGAGACCATCCTCGACCCAAATGAAGGTTGTTACTGGTGCCGAGTGCCGTCCAATAACCATCAGACAAGAGCGTCCAGAGAAGGCTTTGAAGAAGAAAAAACACCCTCAAAAGCCTCGTCTCTTTCAAAGCCACAAAATTGCTCGTTTGCAGGAGAGCGCCAAACATGGGACATTGAAAGGTGGAACAAGGTTCTCTTCTCCTTTGACAGTCCTCATGGCTTCCAACATGGCATGACCAGGAGATCCCACGTGAGATGTTTGAAACGCAATGGAGTTTCAGGTTGCGCAGGGGCGTCAAACGGCAGCCTGCTATGTGGAGATGACTGAAGATCCTGGTCTGTGTGGTAACGACTGCACTTCACAAAGGACTTCTTCCAGAGGAATAAAATGGACTTGAGTTCCAGACAGTAGATGTCCTCCAGGAAGCCATCTTGACCACATGGAGCAACATTCCCATTAGCCTTCTAGAAAAAAACTGGTCTCAAGCATCCCCTGACCCGTTTTTAACCTCATTACCAAGAACGTCACAGATACTCATTACTCTTTCCTTTTTTCTACATTTTATTTCTATTTTAGGTTTTTTTTTTTTTATAGCTGTGGTCTTAAACTTTTGAACATCTGATGGACAGCCTATTTCACTTCAATGCTTGTTTGCCGTGAAGCGCTTACTTAATTTCTTGTGTCCCACTCCCCTTTCTTACTCTTGCATTTTGAAGCCCTACTTCCTTAAGATCCAACAGTGCAAAATGAACATTTTCACAACGTTCACGCGTCTCTAAATGTCAGGGTGTATCATTCATCACCACGAATGAGATAGAAAGTCTGAAAACGTCTAACCCTGACAAGTTTAGTGACTTTTCAAAAATGTACCCGACTTCGGTGGTCCAATCTAACATCCTACATTTCCGAATCCCACATTTCTCTCGGAGAGGAATAACGTATCCATCCATCCATCCTTTGGAAGCGCTACAGGCAGCTGCAGTGCTGCAATAACATCATCATTCCTGTCAAAGCAAAACCGACCGCCTGACATAAACATTAACGATTAAACGCGCAACAACCTTGACCTCGTCTCCGGTAAATGCACCTGAGCGAACGTGCGGCGACACAAGGATGCAAATGGAAACCAAGGGAAGCCACAAACAGGCGAGGTGTTCAAAGGCAGCATAAACAACGGCGGAGGAGGCGGCGGGCAGAGAAAGACAGAAAAACAAAACGACAACAAAGGCGGCAGACAAGCGGCAGGTGTTTGAAGAGTTCATGCATGAGAAAGGGGAACCGACTTGGACCGGCACCCGGCCACAGCTCTAGCACGTCTCTCTCGGACCTCCTAACGATCGGACTTTGTGCTGATTTATTAATGCATCCTCATCCCTGTGAGGCGTCTACGAGCGTGCACCCGAGCTGCAGGCGTGGGGTATGGTTGGGGTGGGTGGAAGGTGGTCATTTGGTAAAAGCTGGGGAACTCACCGCAGCGCTTGTCTTTGAAGCCTCCATTACCGCATCCGACACTCTGCCCGGGCTCACCTGATAAGCCTACAAACACACACACATAAACCCGCATGAGTGCGTGCACACACACACACACACACACACACACACACACACAAGCCTCGCCGACAGGAGGCCACCGAGATGTAAGACTTTCAATAAACCAGCTAAAAACCCGATAAGGTACCCGTACCGAGGGACTCACATTTTCACGCGTTACTTTTTATCACAAACATCACTGAACGGTTTTCAATGAGACTCCACGCTGGGAACAGGTGGGGCAAAGGTCAAGGACAAACCAATGGCATTTTTGGTGCAAGTCTGGATAAAGGTGCAAAAATACAGTAATGACCCAGATAGAACATTTTATTCAAAACGAGTCCAGTCATCTTTTGTGATATTGCAGTTCAAATATTGCTCCCTCAATTTATGATGGTTTAAAAAAAAATAAATAAAAATTACTGGATGTTTCGTGGTTGTCTATGGCCTGTTATCAGTCCAAAAATATAGAAAGACAAGATATGCGTAGTATAGTGGTCACTAGGCATCGCTAATGTTATGGGACTAAATGGCGTTAGATTACATCACCTGTCACTTTGCTGGAGACTGGCGACTGAGCCAGCGAAGCCCAGCCGACATGCCGGGGCTGAGACTGAGATCGAATGAAAAAAAGATTGTCCCTCCCATTCTGTGTGGATGTGGTACATTTTTGGATTCTCTGTCCTTTTTCCCACACTCCGTTTAAAACACTTTCTTAAGTTTAGAATAAGTAAAAGCAGAGGTGAACTAGTTAGGCCCTCTGTTGTGATACCATTGCCCGGGGTGCTGTTTCACGTCTACAGGGCTCGTATCATGTTAAAATCGCATTTAGAAAGTCATAAAACAGGTTGCTGCTTCGCAAAAATTCAATTATCACGGTCAAGTCGACAACAATTGACTGCGATAAACGGGGAAGGAACTTATTTGGTGATTTTTCAATTTCTGTAAAATAACTGGTAGATTACAAAAAAGGATATCATATTTCTGATACCTGCGGGACCAAATGAGCATCATCGCATAACCTCTTCTGTTGTCACTTGCAAAACTTTTGAGACACTTTTTCAAAGCTCCCCAGGTTACTGGCGTGTGTGAGTGACATGAAGAAAAGCTCAAACCAGCTTGGAGGGAGACGTTTGGCGCCACCTCTTGGTTTTGATGTATAAATCTCAGACACATTCGTTATCGAGAGGAGAAAAATACTTTCTTGATATGTAGGGGTGTCCCAAGATCTGGTGAGATTAAAACGTGACAAGACGTCTCATGGGCACCCGGTCTAGTATGAAAAAAAAAAGAACTAATCACACAATAAATAGAAATGAACTGGATAATTTCGTTAGCCTCAATATGTGGCCATGTCTGTCTCTTGTCCTTCTGCCTCCCAACAAGAAGGAAGAGGGTTCACTCTGTGCATTGCTTTTGGCACTTCGGTGCGTTTGTTCCACAGGACAACGGCATGAACGGGGTGAGCCCTCATGTCAGTGCTACTGTCTCTTTGACCCAGCGGGCAGAGGCGGGGCCGCCTGCATACACAGAGAGTATGCACAGAGAGAACTTTTTATACCTACTTTTGGAAAACGTGGATGTAAGTGTAACTGTGCACACATCGAGGTAAGAAGGACTGGAACAAATTCGGATTCGACCCAGAGTACCTGTTGATTTGTTCTAATCAAGGCTGCGTGAATGGAAGCTCGCAGAAGCCATGAACACATAATAATAGTCTGGTGCCCTTAAAGAACCAGCACAAGCGGGGCGGGCGGAGGAGAGAAAAAGGAAAGTGTAGGGTTGAGACGGGAGGGGACTCAGAGGAGGAGCAAAGTGACAACCTTTACGAGAATATAAAGCAGGTAAGTCATTTGTATGTTGAAGTCTAAGCTGTAAGATAAACCCAAGGCCCTGCAGCTCCCCAGGAGACGTGAGCCGCCCACTTCTAAGGCCAACCATGTTTGGTACTCTTCGCTTGATATCTTTTAACGGCTGTGTGGCTGCAGGCTGGAATGTTTAAACTCCCATCACCAGAACACTGTAGATCGTGATGGTTCTTCTGGTTTGAAATCCAAAAGAAGGACGATTGCAAAGGCGGAGGAGCGACGGGAGAGCGGAGGGACCGGGAAAGAGTGATGAATTGCATTTCGGTACCTTGAGACACTTCACAGTGCTTGCAGAAAAGCAGGTATTAGCATGGGGTAATGTCCTATACTCCCTTATCCGGCATGTGATGGGACTGCAGTGAAGGTGGAGAAGGTTGATGGGATGGAAATAGAACCGCTTGGTCACCACACACTGGCTGGAGCGTTCGTTCAAGGCCTCTCAGCAACAGCGTCTCTTCACTCCCTCTGCGTTGTGCCAACTCAGCCCTTTTCCCGTCCATGCCGCTACCGCAAGAACTTCCGCAGCTGAGAGCGCATCATCCTGGGTTAGATCCCCGCCTCGCCGAAACCGCCTGACATGACATGACGATGTCGAAGGGAGCCGTGGTCTCGTGCTTCTTCACGTGAGCCATTATTAACAATGTCCCTGCCAAACAGATGTATGCAGGAGTATGTAGGTGCCTCATATTTGAATATTCATTTTTGCTTGTATTTACCAATACAGTAGCAAGTCTATTCTAAGGACTTCCCATAATATCGGCCCACTGATATTATCAACCCAGTATTGGCATAAAAATAAATACGAAAACAGCATCATCTCCCAACAGAAGAGCAGTTTCAGTGGCAGATTACTATCACTGTCCTGCTCCACCGAAAGAATGCGCAGATCATCCACCACGTAATGCTGCTTTGTGGGACCGATAAAAACACACAGGACTGGACTTTTTACCTAATTCCTTCATCCGTCCATTTTCTATACCGCTTATCCTCATTAGGGTCGCGGGTATGCTGGAACCTATCCCAGCTGACATTAGGCGGGGTACACCCTGGGGTGGTCGCCCGTCAATCGCAGGGCAGACAGAACCAGTCACACTCACATTCACACTCACACGGACAATTTAGAGCGGCCAATGAAGCTAGCATGCATGTTTTTGGAACGTGGGAGGAAAGCGGAGTACCCGGAGAAAACACGCACGGGGAGAACATGCAAACTCCACACAGGGATGCCCAACGGAGCTTAGAACCCAGAACCACCTGACTGTGAGGCCAACGTGCTACCCAGTCAGCCTGCGCAATTTCGAGGGTCAGGAGTAGAGTTTCGAGGTAGGTGGCGCCAATCAGTTGACTCTCAAACAAGAACCAACAACTCTTTAGCAGCAGCTAGGTGGCTACAGAACCCCTTTGACCCAGAAATGGAAGTACACTTGGTGAATGTCTCAAGTAAAATTGTGGGTCACCACAATGTGTTCATTCCACGACCGGAGATATGTGATGTTACTCACATTGGTATCGGTTGGTATCGGAATCAAAAACTGAGAGTTGGCCAATATCGACATATCGGATATTGGCAAAAAAGCCATTATTGGACATCCCAAAACTCAATGTGTCGAAATGAAAACTTCCAGGAAATGTCCCGGACCGTTTCAGCTTTGGAGTGACTGTTCTATTGGGTTGGGTATCGGCATCCCCGGTCCAATCCCAACGTTAATGACTCTGCAGGTACGTTTTCATAACATCTTAACTTCCTTAAGTGTCCTGCAAGTGTAAAAAAGGTCACTGTGTTGATAGTTGCACTTAGAAACATTCTGCCCAAATTTTCTCATTTAGAGGTTTTATGCAGCTATCCCTGACACACCTTAAGTAACTTTGATCACGTGTGGAATTACTATGGCTTGTGTTTGCACTGCTTGGACCGCCAACCGTCCACCATCACTATTTTTTAAGGCTGGAATAAGGAAGAGGATATCTCAAAGTAAATAGCTAATTTGCCTTGAGACAAAAGTGACAACAAAAGAGAGACAGAAACAGACAAATGTGTCAATCATGACACTGAAGAGTCCAATAACCACCAGATGGCGTCTACCAGAGAAGGCTTTTAAGAAGAAAAAGGTCTTCAAAGGCCTTGTCTCCTGCAGTGATTGGAATTTGCACAAGAGCACCAAATATGGGACATTGAAAGGTGGAAGAAAGTCTCTAAAGAGAAAAACATAACCTTGACGGTCTTGATGGCTTCCAACAGACGCAGTATTTGAAGCTTCTTC
>QODF01000210.1:414938-426789 GCA_024372805.1 Oostethus manadensis | reverse complement strand
ATATATATATATATATATATACACATATATATGTATACATACATATGTATATATACATATATGTATATATATATATACATATATAAAACTAAACAATTCAAAGTGTGTAACTTTGGGAATATTAGGTTGGGGAAAAAAATAATATGGGAGTAAAGATAAAATATTGTAGGAAAAAAGTCATAATATTACAATTAAAATATAATTCTACAGTTTTTTTTCTGACATTTTAACGTAAAACATGGCAGGAATCTCGGTGTTAAAAATAACATCCAACATATAAAACTTTAATCCTTCCAATTCAGAGACTTATAATGTTCTAAAATTGTTGGCACACTTTTAATTGTATTCACTTTTTAAAAATAGGATATGGCTCTCACGAAAACACTTTTGAAAATACCTGTCCTTTATGGCTCTTAACCCAAAACATTCCCAAACCCTGGCTTCGACATAGCATTGGATGTACACAGTAGTTCAGGACTCTACTTCCTTGTTTTTTGTAAACATCACCTGCTTGAACTGTTTTTTTCAAATCGTTAATTTTAGAGCAATTGTTTTGGTTCCTTGCTCAACTTAAGAGTTGGGAAGAGGGACACAGTAAAAAGCCAGAACTTACCACTTCCACACTGAATGAGAGGATAACTTTTTCCCCCACTCTGATAGACATGCACTATGTACATAAGTACTCATATTTATAAATATAGTAAATATATATATCCTTCTCCTCCTCCATCAAGTGAGCATCCTTATCTAAGATACAACATATTTGATGGTGCAGGTGTTTCAAACCTGACTTGGCCTGGAATGGAATTTAGTGAGAAGTTGATAACAAATGGGAGCGTTATGCCATTACGCTTCCATCATATTTTTCCATCTGGCAACTCCTCATTGCTATCAGTTCCAATAGATTTGCTCTTGTCTGGATGAAACCTTCATCTGCGCGGTGATTTGTGAGCCACCTCCACCCCACGGACGGCGTAATACATATCAAGAAGGCCGTGGCGATTCGTGAAATAGTTTCAGCAGCTGAGCGGGACGTCGCGCGGCTGGTTACCTTTGTCCATTCTTCTCCTCGGGAGATGATATCATCAGGTCGCTGCTCCATATGGAACATCGCTGTCTCCCAGACTCAAACTACAGTGACTCCTGATTCAAGGCGTTGCCATCGCGATGGAGGCTTTGTGCGCGGATAACGCGGCTCCACTCCGATAAGGCGGCAACAGCAATACGGGACGTGCGGTCAGAATGTTTCCATGACTCAAACTTCTTCTGAAGTCATGAAGTCCGGGGGAACAGACAGTACATGATGAAGAACACAATGACGGCAAACAAAGCAGCACAAGCTTCCAAGCAAACACGTTTCTATAAATCCCAGACGGCGATCTTGTGTGTGCAGGACAAGTCTTACACGTTGGCTTAGGCGAGAGTAAACATGCCGCAGACGCAGGAAACTGCTCAATAATGCAATCAATAGAATGTTTTCATAGATTGGAGCATAAATATATGTTGTATGACATGTCTTATTAGGCCACGCGGTGAATGAGTGGGTAGAATGTTGGCCTCGCAGTCAGGAGATCTGGGTTCGAATCTCTGTGTGGAGTTTGCATGTTCTCCCCGTGCGCGCGTGGGTTTTCTCCGGGTACTCCGCTTTCCTCCACAGTCCATCGGAACGAATGTGAGTGTGAATGTCTGCCCTGCCATTGACTGGCGGACCAGTCCGGCGTGTACCCCGCCTCTCGCCCAAAAACAGCTGGGATAGGCTCCAGCATTCCCACGACCCTAATGAGGAAAAGCAGCATAGAAAATGGATGGACATTCTTATTAGAGCCCTGTACACATGAAATAACACCCCTATAGTCACTGTTGCACTCCTATTATTGTTTACATCACATTGCGCAACTCCTTTCTACTGGGACTGCATTTGGCCGCTGGCAGGCTCTGGAGCTTGTCACTGCCAGATCCGTACTTGAAAGGCATAATTTCGACATCAAGTGCTGTGGTAGTTTTTCTTCTTCATCTTATAAACATATATTATTATTCTTTAAATGTGTGACCGTAAATGGTCAATAACCACATGTAATATATTGCTGGGTTATTTTCCGAGGGACTCTTATTAAAAGACTTGGCGAGCATGCGGCTGTTTCGGTCATCATTATTCACACAAACTGATCTACGTAAAATCGTACACAATACACATGAATAAACACGATACAGACGTGCGTGGAACCGATCGCCTTTCCGGTGCGGATTGCCAAGTGACAAAACTACTTAGTCTAAACGTCCATCCATGCATTTTCTATGACGCTAAAGAAGCCAAAAACCTACCACTTCCACACACAGTGGGAGACCTTGTTAGGGTAATGTAATGCAAGGTAATGTCTCAATGTTTTGGGTCATCACTGCCACCTAGTGACCAGAATACTACATCACTTGTCTTTCAATATGTTCTCACACATAACAGACCATAGTGTACCCTGAAAAACTGAGTGAAAAAACTGAACACGACAACACGAAACTAAGTGTAAGAAAGCGGCCAACACAGTTCCTTGGCAGGTATTTCGTTGCGTTTGGAATGACTCTACGATTCAATAAGAGCTCGGGAAGGATGTTGAGTCATTCTGACAAACTCACATTGCACAAAGTCCCAGGTGGTGAGTGCACAAACGTACGGCAAGAAGAAAGTTGCACTCATTTCTAACAAGTGTAATTAAGTTGACAAAAAATATATACACTTCTGATCACACCTTTAACACCAACTGAAAAATTGCACTGTTAAACTTACCACTTCCACACAGAATGGGAGGAGAGCTCCCCCCCCCAACATTATCAGATCATTGCTTTATTGCAAACAAGCATTAAAGTCAAATAGGCTGACTAAGAGTTTAAGACCATGGCTAAAAATTGAAACTCTCCTGAAATAGAAATGTTCCAAAAACAAAGCGTGTAATGAGTAGCTTTGCCATTTTTGTTAATGAACTGGTTTGGGCATGCTTGATGCCAGTGTTTCCAGGAGGCTAGTGGGGATGTTGCTCCGGGTGGTGTAGATGACTTCACAGAGGGCATCCGCAGTCTGAAACTCATGTCCAATTTTCGCAAACTTCCCCTGCTGTCCATCGCCAAATGTTCTCTTAGATTTAGATGAGGGGAACATGCAGGACGGTCCAAAAGAGTGAGCTTGTCCCTCTGGAAGAAGTCCTTTGTGAAGTGTTGGAAAAGCCAGTCATTACCACACTGACCAGGGCCTTCAGTCATGAGGGATGCCCCCTGCAACATCTCCACATCCACAACCTGGAGCTCCATTCCTCCATTGAAGGATCCTGATGGCGGCGTGTGGAAAATATCTCAGGTGGGATCTCCTTGTCGTGCCAGGAACGTTGGCAGCCACCAGGACCGTCATTCATTCATTCATTTTCTATGCCGCTTATCCTCATTAGGGTCGCGGGGATGCTGGAGCCTATCCCAGCAGACTTTGGGCGAGAGGCGGGGTACACCCTGGACTGGTCGCCAGCCCATCACATACAGACAAACAAACATTCACACTCACATTCATACCGATGGACAATTTAGAGCGGCCAATGAAGCGAACATGCGTGTTTTTGGAATGTGGGAGGAAAGCGGAGTACCCGGAGAAAACCCACACACGCACAGGGAGAACATGCAAACTCCACACAGAGATGCCCAACGGAGATTTGAACCCTGGTCTTCGAGCTCTCCTGACTGTGTGGCCAACGTGCTAACCACTCGACCACCGTGCGTACCTCAGGACAGTCAAGGTTACAATATTTCGTTTTTTCCACCTTTCAATGTCCCGTGTTTGGTGCTTCTTTGTTACTCAGCACCAGTAACAACCTTCATTTTGGCCGAGGATGGTCCCGTGTCTTGACGGGCAGCCAATGGGATCCTCTGGCTCTTTTTTTTGCGCCTACCACTTGACTATTTTGTTCCATGAGCCTCAGGGCGTGTGAAGAAGTTACAACTGAGTGTCTTACTGCGTCCCACCTCAGCAGCAATGGCGCTGAGGCTGCTAAAGACCTTGCTTATGCAGCCCAACAATCCCACAAAGAGAGAAAGCTGTTTTTTGCCTTTGCCACGAAGACTCATGAGTTTCATGACAGTGTGAATACCTGACACTAAATCACAATCAGTACACATTTTTTCCAGTATTTGCCCCTTTAAAGGCTGCGCTCTTCAACTTTCATCCCGATAAACAGCCTATTTCCTGTCAATGCTTCTTTGCAATACATTGTTTCCTTAAAACTGTTTTGTGGGCCGCACGGTGGTCGCGCGGTTAAGCATGTTTCAAAATTAAAGCATTAAAATATTCAATATTTTAATTTCTGTTGCCTTATTCATCCTATATGCATTTATTTTCTATAAAAGGAGAAGTTTCTATATTAGAACATACAAACTGAGGTGGGATTTTGTCAGCATAAAACTGCATCAGGTAGCAGTGCTTTCACCGTGACAAAGTGACACCACGGATAATTTTATCCCCAGCACACGGACCACAACATTGAGTGAGGGAAAAAATACACACATTTGTCACACAAATACTGGGAACTTGCTGGTGGAGCTTTTATCTGAAGGTCCAGCAGTAGTGCAGAGTAGCGCAACACTGCATGTTTCTGTCGGGGAACTTTCAGGCCTTGGAGACTCATGTCCTTCCATGCGATCCCGGTACCTGTAGGCCTATCCCGAATGATTGTCGATAACGTTAACAAAGATTTCACTTAAATGAAAACAACAATCATAACCAAAAACAATGAAAAATAGATCCTGTCTCTGGTGGTGGAGTAAAATGCCATGTTTCTGATGTCCTTCTACTAGGTCTCTTGTAGGACGTGGCCTGAACACCTCCCCAGGGCGGCCTTTGACCCATCTTACTGTATGTGGTTCTTCTCAATGCAGAGGAGCATCGGTTCTACTCCGAGCTTCTCCCGGTGCTTCTCACCTTATCTCTGAGGGAGAGCCCAGCCTACTGAGAAAACTCATTTTGGCCGCTTGCACCCGCGATCTTGTCCGAACACCATGACCACAGGTGAGGTCGTATTAAACTTCCCCCGGTTCTGTGCCACGAGAAAGTTTTGCACTCAGCTGCACACTTTTTTTTAACAAGACATACTGCCAAGCGGCCAACATCACTCCTGCTCCTTGCTAAACACGCTAGCATAGGCTTTTGCTGTGGGCTCTGCATAACGAATAGAAGTGCTGTTGCCGGACAAAAGTACTGGCTCAAAGTACGGAATGAACTTCTGGCATCAAAGTGCCACAATTGGAGATTTTGGATGTGAGCTGACATAATCCAATGCTGTTTTCATACATCGGTATCGAATCGGGACACGGCTACTAAGACCACAATCACATTTGAACAGGTGATCATGCCAGGTAAGCGTACTTGCTTCAGAAAAAAACAAAATGCTCACACTTACAGATCCCACCTGGTAGCGGACTGATGGATAGTCGGATAGTTTATATTTTCAGATGTGTAGCGAAGCATGCTTTTTTAAGAAATTGAGTGGTGGGCTCATCCAGCAGAGGTGGCAAGATGTTTTGGAAGCCCAGAACTTTGTTTGAGGGGGTCTTCTCTCGAAGGTGTCATTTGAAGTAGTCGGTGCAGTGGAGGATGATGGGAAATGGAGTGTTTTTAGACGTATTTTCATCAGCAGTTTTAAAATGTGATTTGCTTGGTGGTGGTGGGAAACTGAGGTTATCATTATCTAGTATTCCTGACAGCCATAACTTGAGGCTTTCCTGGAGGCTGACTGAATGCATGCTTGTCATTTCAATAAATCTCCAGCCAGGCATCCAAATAACATCTCTCTCCATTTCCCGCTACTTTGCTCTTTCTTCTCCGCCACAGCTCATGACTCATCCTCGCTCCGCCACGATGTCAGCTGTCGCCCTCCCCCAGTTCCTCCGCTTTGCCCTGCCCTGACTCTCCTCGCCCCCCTCTTCCTCTGTCCGTGCTTTTACGTTCGCGCCAGAATTCGTTTGCTAACAAGAGCCTTGGATGTCATCTCTCTTGCGGTTTACACGGACACGCCCTTGAAGCAGCTGTTTTTTCGCTTACAATCAGGAGACCGAGCGTTCTTGGCGACAGAACGCCAACAGTGGGTGACCCCCTCGCCCTTCTTCGTACTTTAATGGAACACCTTCGAGCCCCTAACAGGAACGTTAATGGGATCCGGTGGATTAAAATCCGGTGGGATTGACAATTTCCACCTGTCACCTCGTACCGAAACGGCCTGCTGCTCATCTCAAACCACACGCCGCACACATTTGTCGCTCCTGCAGGAGCTTTCAATGTCGTATGAGGTATGAGCTTTAGCGCCTGAACACAGCGACTTACATGGCTGGGCTGCATCATGGCAAGACAGAAGACAAAACAATGTCCCAACAGCTATCTTTGGGGTCTCCAAGGTGAGCAAAGGTGCCTTATCCACCTGGACCCTACTGGCGGGTAGGCCAGTCCATCATGTCTCATGTATTGATAGATGAGGTCATGTAACAGTAAAGATGAGGACAGCGGTGATATATTAAAGCATGTTACTGCGGCAGCTGCTGGTTGGATGATCAATAAATGATTTGGACAGCAAAGGAGGAGAGAGGGAGAAATCTGGAGAAGAACCCGACCTTGGACCGACAGGCTGAGTTATGAAACAACCGTATGGATTCCGAAGCACCGTCTTGAAATTAAAAGGAACCAACACGAGATAAGTCCGCAAGCAGGACTGTGGTTCAGCATTACCGATGTGGACAGCGCCAGGAGGAGGAACCCGTGTGGATAGCGACTGCAATGGCGGTTCTAAATAGCAAACACATTCTTGGCGGATGGTGCATTCTGCATGGTGTCAACATCTCACACTTTGTAGGTAAATTGCTCAATCCAAGGAAAACCCTGTAGGGATTTCCCTGCAGAAAAATGTTGACATTGGAGAAGGACCAAGTTCAGCCTGGAAATGAAAATGCTGTCTCATTGTAACCCAAAACCTAATCTTCCAGTTCTGTCATTTTCTGTCAGCAGACAAAGAACTGAACTGTACCGGGATTCCTTCGGATTTGACATCTTGGAATTCCATACTGTTCCCAGACTGAGTGAGTGGATGTGTATCATTAGGGCTGCAACATTGAATGGACTAACCGATAATTAATCGATTGTCCAATTGATCGTCAACTACTGTCCTTTCCGGACTACGGAGCGCACCGGGTATGCAAAACACATCCACTAAATTCAACCCTTTTGATGAACTAAATAGAAGAGTGCCTGTAAGGTGGCTAGTTAAACGGAAATCTGCCAGAAAAGTAATTCATTGTCACGCTCCTCACTTCTCCTCCTCCTCCTGAGAACTAACATCACTCAAGTCGTCTTCTTTAGCATCACAATTGAACGGCATCGTAATTCCTTCATCACACACTTTGTCAGTCTCTCTGTCATCTGTTGTTGCTCTCGGAGTCACGTTTGTGTCAAGGCAAATTAGTCATTAAGTTTAAGGTAAAGCTCTTTATAGTGCGGTACTCCAGTCCTTCCAAACCTGTTGGTGACGGTTGGCAGTCTTAGTAGAAGCTGTAGTAATTCTACAGTTGATCAAATTTACTTAAGAATTGTCCCAGTTTGCTGACCCGATATTAGTTTCCATGTCACTTCTTCCCGGAACTGCACTCTAAGCATAAAATGTAGTTTTTAACTATTTTCTATGTCGTTTATTCTCACTAAGGAGCCTGTCCCTATTGCTGAAACCTATACCAGAAGACCTGGAGCTAAAAGCGGGGAACACCCTGGAGTGGTCACCAGTCAATCCCAAGGCGCATATACACAAGTAACCATTGACACTAATATTCATACCTATGAATAATTTGCCAATGAACCTAACATGTTTTTGGATTGTGTGATGAAACCGGAGTACCCGGAGAAAAACCACGCACGCACCAGGAGAACATACAAACACGAAGATGCCCAATGAAGATCCAATTTTTCAGCTCTCCTGACTGTGTGGCACACTTTCTAACCACTAGACCAACGTGCATACATTTCCAAACCTCGAAATGGTTAGCATTCAAGGCACTCTTTAAGGCCCTCAAAGCACTTTTACACTGATTCTCCTGTACCTACTGATGATGCAGCATCAGGATTCAGTATCTTGGCCAAGGATACTTGGACATTAACCATGGGAGGATCGAACAAGCAACCTTCAGGTTCCTCTTACCCACCTACGCTACGCCGTCCTGCTCTGATTCAATGAAAAAAACGTATACGCAAGCAACGGGTGCTGGAAGCTGAAGTTTTGATCGTTTACCACTTTAAACCAGCGATGCCCTTGATACATGGAGCATATGGATGCCATCTGGGTGGAGTAGAACCGAGCGTTTGAGCAAGACACGTCAATGGATAGACTGCAGGCTGTCACTGTCACCATCAGGATGGCTTCCCTTTTAAGAAGTCCTACAAGAAGACCCGGACTCTATTAAGTATGCATCCATGTCCCCCTTATTGGTTTTATGATGGGGGAGTTGGTCCCATGACGGGGGATTTGGGGAATTGGTCATGAGAATAGCGTGACATTCTGACGGTAAAGTCCATCTACCTGAATGGGATTCAAACTAAAATCTGCAGGAAATCTTTTTGCAATGGATTTCCCTGTTCTGAGTATCGGTCCCCCCAATGAGTGCTGCAAAACAAACTCTTTTACGATACCAAAAACAAACTGCCAGCTGCAGTCAATCATGGTCACTAGTAGGACGTTAACAGTGCTGGGCCTGTTAGAAGACGTTCTTCAGAAATACATCCAAATACAAGTGGCAATCACGATCCCGACGGCAGTGACCCAAACTCCTGACAACTCAAGCCACCCAATTCTTCTTTAAAGAAAGACAAAAAACAGAGATGCATGTTGTCTAATCAATAAACTCTGGGAAAATAATGATTAGAATCCCAAAACATTATAGGGGACCTATTAACGTTGTTCCAATGTTGTATTTTTGTGTTAAATGTTGCCACCGCGTCAAATATCGAGGTTTGAGCATTTGGAAGTGAGCCCTGAAAGCAGTTTTGGTTGTCTCTGCACGCTTTCACAGTTTTTCCCTCACCAAATTCCACTGACGTCACGCAACCCGGACTTCCTTGTTTGTGCAATGTTGAGCAATGGCTCCCAGGAAATGTTTCTTTGAGTGTGAGGGAAAGCTAACTTTGTATTTTGTGTACGAAGCTGGACCATCCGTCAAACTGTTGCTGAAGTCCGACGCCTTTCCAACGCTACTTGGTCATGTTGACAAGTCAGAAGAGAAAGCAGTATGTAACAATTTACCAGTGTCCTAACTGTGTTTATTTTGTGTAAGTAATGGGACAAAAGCGGTTGTATGTGTAGCATAACAGAGTGTGCATCTGTTAGATGCAAACAAAATAAAATAAAATAAAGTAAAAAAACTGTGTGAATGTACCAAGCTGTAAATGGAAAGTACACTGAGCCTTTTTTTCTGTCTCTTACAAACGGTAAAACAATAATTCACGGTCATATATTTTAGGGGTGCAACTAACGATTATTTTCCGATTAATCGATTAATCCGATTTTTAAAAATACATTTTTTATTTTCTCTTCTTTGCAGCAATCCTTTTAAGAATGCATGAATGGACATTTTCCCTCCAAAAATCAGATCTCCGAAATTGAAGTAAAATTAAAGTATAAGCCATCAGTTGGCAAACGCCACAAACACTCTACTGCAGTTTTACTGTTCTACCAGTAGGTTTTGTGTGTATGCATGCTAAGAGATAATGCAGAGAGTGCAGAAATGTAGACGTTTTCCTAAGCACAAGTACAAGTATGGGGTTTACTTTGCGTGGGAATGCTTTTACACGCGCTCTACGCACACGTCTCTGCAGTGGTTTGCTTGGCAAGATGTCAAAAAGAGGCAAAAATGTTGATAGCTCTTTTCCAAAGTCAAAGGTGACGCATATGAGTATCTTGTTTTGCCTGAAACACAAAAGATAATATGTCTGCTTTCATGGATCACTAAGGAAATTAAAAAATAGTTACATTAGAGCGGCTAAAATCAGGATATTTAGTGTACAGTTTTAAACAAAACGATTAATCGATTACCACAACAGTTGTCGATTATTTGGATAATCGATTAATAATCGATTAATCGATTAATAATCGATTAATCGATTAATTGTTGCAGCTCCAACATATATGTTTTATTGATTTCTTTCTCAATTCTTATTCCATATTGTATTTTACTTTCTGCACCACAAAAGTAATGAGGCTTGGTATCGCTCCACACTAACCAATGGACTGTTTTCCATCAGAGCTTCCTGCCCGCTGTCCTTGAGCAAGGGAAGACGTGCTGTCCGTCTCACACTTAATATCTCGCCATTGACCACATACTGACACGATTTTAGGGAGTGCAAAGTGAAACATAGATAAGAGTGAGACACCATCAGGAGACGGGAGTGAGACGATGACCTTTTTGAGGGAGCGATTGTTTTGCAAAGAAGCGTTAAAGTCAAACAAGGTGTTCATCATCTCATCCAAATTTTAAAACCACAGCCTTTAAATGGCAGAATCTTGGCCACAATGTGGATTGAATGTCGCTTTCTGTCAGGTATTCGCACTGTCATGATCTCTAGAAGGCAGAAACAGGTTTTCGATGATGTAACTAAAAAACTATTGTGTTTATTCATAACAAATCCTACTTCAAAAATCCACACACCGTGATAAACGAGGGGCGACTGCAAATCCACGTGTATGAATTAGGGTTGTAATTCTCTTAGAACGTACATACACGGGTTCGAAAATGATATACGGTATTTGAAAAAACAGAACCTTTCCATAGGATATGAAGAAACGATATGATTCAAAATGATTTGATTCGATTCTGGACGGTGATATTAATTAGTCGTTACAAAGCCGAAAAGTTACCATACTGGCCTGTGCTGGTTTGGCTGGTCACGTTTTGCACCCTTCTGAAATGAATCCAAAGACGTCCCAATTTACCGGCCAGGGCAAGCAACGGAACATGCCGACGGACCGGTCCCTCGCGTGCTTCACGCGACCCTGATCGCTTCTCTCGCGATACGCGGTGCTTGTTTCCTCAAGCCCTTCATCGAAGTAATTATGGCCGATTACTATCGAGGGGCGAGCCTTCTTCCGGTGCAGCTGATTGGTTAACTTTTTTCGCAGGGCCCCCCTGAAAAATATGAATAGTGTTTGGTCCCCCCAGCTTGAAAACCACTGCGTTTGCTCCTCAAAGCGCATAGCCGATCCGGTTATCCGAGTAGGTTTGCAGGAGAAAAACACACAGGAGATGCACAGAAGTAGTCCTAACCGTGCTTGTCGTTCGGCATGCTAACGCATGGCTGCTGACAACCAAGCCCCTAAAAGCTTTCCATTTCTTTTGGGCAGAAATTGTGCATAAGCACAATGCACAGGCTGGGATTGATTTGTTAGGCTTTTTCTGCCGTGACCTTCCATACCCCGTGATGGGCTATCATCAGCACATGCTTGATACTGTGTGTGTGTGTGTGTGTGTGTGTGCGTGTACGGCGACACTCTTTCACACAGATTCAAGCGGTACACTAAAAGCTTTTTACTCATCTTTGCGGCCGACATGACTAAGTGAGCGCCATCCCCTGCAGCGCTCCACATAGAGCCGCGACTTCCCCTGGCAACACACTCTCCGTCCCCTCCCTTCACATGTCAGACCCAATAGAATCGGCTTCCACATACGCACACACACCTGTAAACACACGTTCGGTCAAGGGCCATCACTTCCACATGTTGGCTCACGGCTGCAGGCTTGCGGCTAAAGCAACACCCGGTGATGAATGGAGGAGGTTTGGATTGGTTACATGCAAAATACA
>QODF01000210.1:396869-413826 GCA_024372805.1 Oostethus manadensis | reverse complement strand
GTCACCATGGGGAATAGAGCTTTCAGTCGCTCTGCCCCCCAGCTCTGGAACACTCTCCCCTCTGACCTCCGCAACTCTGACTCGCTTCCACACTTCAAAACCAAACTCAAAACTCATCTGTTTAAAAAAGCTTATGCACTGTGACCATAACTGCCTTTTATCATGTATTTTTAATCGTATTTTATGTTTTTAATCTGTTTTATTGTATTTGTCACTATGTAAGGCGACCTTGAGTGCCTTGAAAGGCGCCTAACAAATAAAATGTATTATTATTATTATTATTATTACATTTTGAGAATGTGCCCCTGGCCAATAAAAAAAACCAGCCGTGGGCCGCAATCAATCAAGGGCCACATTTGGACACCCCTGATCGATGTCTTTGTTCTTCTACTGGAAATACCCGTGCAACCTTTATTTTAGTTACGTCATTGTTAGTTAAAATCGCAAACATTGGCACATACTGTATGTAGTGCTATTGCAAATGCATAACTTTGGAGTTGAAACACTTTCTGTAAAAGGACAAATTTCAAGCAAAACATCACGCAGCTCCAAAAGACGATGTTTATTCACGGCAGCCGCAGCCAAGGAAAGGCCGTGCGTGCAGAGCTAATCCATCGGGTTCAGCGGCTGAGTATAATTTATTCTTGCTTTCCAAGAAGTACTGTACGTTATCGCCAAAACATCACGTTCAACTATCCCCATCAACTTCGCGCGTGATCAACTCCAGAGCTGTGACCAAACATGAGATGCGTTCTCTCGTACGGTGCCGTTGGAGTTATGTAAATACTCCTTAGCGTGACGGAACCATTTCCTCGCCTCCGACTAAACCCAACCCTGCAATGCGTGCTTGCACACGCAGCAGGTGATGAGACGTGGGGAAGAAAATGCGTCTAAGCCGAAGGCGCTTGTACCTTTAAGCTGCGCTCTTTAAGGCGCATCAAAGAAGGGGCGCGAGCGCCGAGGCCCGCCAATTAAAAGGCACAAATGTCTGCTTCTAAGCAAAGCGCGCTGCTTTAACCGCCGCCTGGGGAATAAGATCCCCCGCTGGTGTAGTCCAGACACAATTCTTGCAGATCTGCACCACAAACATCCAGCTGGCACGCCCAGGGGCGGGTAACCCTCCCCCTTGGTGCGGTTCTCCACGCAAGGGAATAAAGGGAGGGCGACTGAGAAGGTCACACCTCGCAAAAGGGTGAAGAATGGGCACAGGGAAGGGTATTTTGAAAGTTTAGCTTCGATGCCCCAGCAGCTGGCTCTCTCGACAAGACCAAAGTTATTTGTGTTATTTGAGTACATGTGCAAAGTGCATCGCCTCTGGGAGAAGAGGGAAGTGACTGGCGCACTGCTGGTATTGTTTTATTGTCATTATTACAGTGGTACTTTGGCATACCATTGTCCCAACTCACGAGTGTTTTCATCCCTTCTTTATCGGTACATTGGTTCCAGACCTGACGGCGATTAGTGAATTTCCACTAAGTAGGATTCCATCTAGTCACCGGGAAACATCAGCAAAACAAACATTATTGCAATCCAATTGATCTTATTTATTTTGTATTGCGTAAAATTAAAACAGGAACGACATCCAATTAAAAGCCCTAAATGTATAAAGAACCACCGTCCACCAGGACAAGCCAGGACTTTGTTTTTCAGAGAGGTTGTGCGTCACAAATATGCACATTGGCACTCAATAAAGTCATCAAATTCTAAAAATACAGAATAGTTAGTCTATCTATGCAGAGTGGGAGACCTTAGAAGGTGCTTTCAAGGACCGCCAAACGGTGGGACAAATCCCCACTCACAATAAACATTCAAAAACTGGGGGATTTCTAAGTGTTTATTCATTTTTGAATAAAAAATGTCCCATATTTCCAAAATTGATATTCCTTTACATACAATTTTATGTACTAATTGTTGTGTATGGAACCATTTACCACAAATAGATTAACATTCTAATAGTTAAAAACTATTTTTTAAATCTGTGATTAAGTGTGATTAATTTTGAGTTAACTATGGACAGAATGCAATTAATTGTGATTCAATTGGTAACTCGATTGACATCCCGTAATATTATTATTACTAAAGCAAGAAACCCTGTTAACCCTTTTTTTTTGAATACGTCGTGTCATTGTGTATAGGATCTAGATAGACCTAGACCTGGGGAGGCGTTCAGGGCACGTCCAACCGGTAGGAGGCCTCGGGGATGACCCAGGACACACTGGAGAGACTCTCAACTGTCCCGGGAACCCCCCGCCGGGAGGTGCTGGAAGATGGATGGCTGACGATACCACACTCTCCACTCACTCATAAACACTAGTTGAGCTTGTCAATCTTCTTCTGTGGTTTACTGGCGGTTGTCGAGCTCTGCTTTGTTTTGGTCCGCCCAACCAATCAAGGAGGGCGATATTGTACAATCTGAAATTTGCTACAAACAGCCCCAGTGCCAATACTGTCTAGTGAAGTGACATCGGGCCAGCAGTCCCAACTCTGAAGGCTTTGGGCAGATTACCTCGACATGGCAACACAAATAAGTCGGAATCCGATTGGACAAAAAGGCCAACACAGACATAGACAAACTGGAAGCAGGTGCAGCCGAGGGACAGGAGTGTTGGGGAAAAATTCCCGTCATCAACTGTCAGAGCAAAAACCAGACTGATCCCATTCTTATCCCAGCAGAATGTCGGATTTACCTGGTCCATTTTTTGGACCAGGTAGGACCACAATATCATATTAGGTCAAAAACAACAACCAAGATGGATGGAGATGCGTGGTTAGAGTGTCCCGCCCCCTCCCCCCTTCTAACAAAACTTTATTTTAAAGGAAAAAAGGAGAGTGGCGTGAAAGACACAAAGTCCCCCTTGACCTACATCTTCGGACTTCCTCTCCTCGGTTACGCCAAGATTGAGAATCAGATTATACGAGCTCGGACTCGGACGGCCTCGCTCTCCGATGCGGGCAAGATTTGTCAGGATTTCAAAGTGGAGAAAGTTCAAAGCCTCGGCTGCAGGGAGCTTTTCCAAAGAACCACAAGAAAGAAGCCGTGAAGTGGAGGGAAAAGCAGGGGGGGGGGCTACTTTTTAATGTAAACTCTCTCAGTCTCCAAAGCAGGAGGTGGCGGGATCGGGTAGGAGTAAAGTGCAAACAAACGTTCCTGGGGCTTCGGCTGATGAAAGATGCTGAGCAGGTCGCATTTTGCAGCCGTGTTCAAGCTAAGCGTACAGTAGCCACGCTACTGTTATTATTACAGAATTTCCACTAAAACTCCTCCTATGTGGCAGCTGAGAACATCCGTTCAGTTGAGTTTTCCTCGCGATGGAGTTTTGTCGCTGCCTTTCAGCTTATTCTTAGCGCCGAAGACCCTTTGTTTATCGCAGTTCATTGGTTCCAGACCCGAAAGCACATTTCACCTAAGTACAATTCCTTCTTCCATACCATCTTCTACCACTTATCTGAAGTTGGGTCGTGGAGGCAGCAGCCCTCTACCGGCAGATCCCTGGCCAGCTGAGAGACATTGTCTTTCCAGTGTGTCCCTGGTCTTCTCTGCGGGCTCCTACCAGCTCGACGTGCCCTGAAAACCTACCCGGTGAGGCATCCGGGAGCCATCAAATCACTTCTTAAAAAAACGAATCTTGATCCGCATGTCTTGGCTTACTACTTAAGAACCTTTCATTTTTCTCCAAGATCCCAGTCTCATTTGTTTGTGCTGTGTTTGTGCTGTTTTGTGCAAATAAAATTTACATTTGTGCTGCTTTGCTTTTCGAATTGTTACAGTTTCTTTTACAGGTCATCCAAAGTTCAGGCAGCCAGCCATTTTCTCCAAATGAAACCAAAACAATCCCATTTGTTTGTGCGGTTTTGTGCAATTAAAATTAACGTTTGTGTTGCTTTTGTTTTTGAGTTATTACAGTTTCTTTTATAGGTCAACCAAAGTTCAGGCAGCCAGCCATTTTCTCCAAATGAAACCAAAACAATCCCATTTGTTTGTGCGGTTTTGTGCAATTAAAATTAACGTTTGTGTTGCTTTTGTTTTTGAGTTATTAGTTTCTTTTATAGGTCAACCAAAGTTCATGCAGCCAGACATTTTCTCCAAATGAAACCAAAACAATCCCATTTGTTTGTGCGGTTTTGTGCAATTAAAATTAACGTTTGTGTTGCTTTTGTTTTTGAGTTATTAGAGTTTCTTTTACAGGTCAACCAAAGTTGATGCAGCCAGCCATTTTCTCTAAATGAAACCAAATAATACAATTTGTTTGTGCACCATTTGTGCTGTTTTGTGCCGTTAAAATATACACAGTAGGCAATATATTTGTATTTTGGTTCATTTAAACATTGTTGTATGTATTAAACTTGCAAAGACTACATTTGGAATACAGGGAGTGAACAAATGAACTGAAATGGATGTGAAACAGACGGGGAGGGGTAGGATTAAATAAACTTTGCTTCTTCCTACTCCTTTTGGGCATGTGGAACCGTGAATTGTTTCCGGGATGCATTCCAATCTATCTTGTACGCGTGTTCAAATGCAATTAAACCACAACCATGGTGCTTGAAAACGCTTGATTTGAGCAAATAACACGTACAATGTGCTTAAATCTGCATATTTTGGACTAATAATAGGTCGACGTCAACAATGAAACGGTGGATTATTCATTGATTTTGGGGACAAAAAAGATACAATATGGGACACCAGACTCATCTGCGTTTCTCTTCATTTGCTTATAATACAATGCAATCATCACCAAAACCCATCACTTGGGTGGGGATGTGTAGTACTAGCGGAATAGTACACATGTGCTCACTGTGTCAAAGTACCGGATTGTTTCTTATCGCCACGACGCTCATTCAAGTCCCTTCCCCATGTAAGTCATCCGACATTAAAAACTATTCGATTCACACAAAAAATTCAACTGTGAACCAGCGGCAAAGTCAGGTCCTTGTTTTAAAACGATCAACCACAAGTCAAAGACTCTGTCTGATACCAGCTGGCCCTGGTGGGTCATTGCTGGTAGAATTCTCTTCAGTTCGTGCCCGTGTTTTGTTTTTTGTTTTTTTCCACCCTGACTCAGCAGTCTTGCTCTATACGGGAGGCTCTGAAAGCTCAGCAGTCACATGGAATGCCAGCTCATCGACTATTCCCCTCCAGCACGCTGTCCCAAAGGTCCCCCTGTCCCGTGCTGGTCTTTGCTGCTGATGAAATCTGATGACGTGGGTGCTTATCATAGTATTGTGGCTGCTCGGGTTAGAATAAACGTCAACGGGCTCGGGAAAAGCAAACAAACCTTCTGACTCGCAGGGCACTCTGAGTTAAAAAATATGGCGAGGGGTTGTCTATATATCAAGGGCCTTTGAAAGAGAACGACATACTTGCTCACGGTGCAACGGAAGGAAAACACAACACATCCACAACAAGTAAAAACAACTACTACTACCACACTTGAAACTTTTTCCAAATGCCCGCAAGGTATGCTGGGGCAACAACAACATGACTATGAACAATAAAACATTGGATGTCAAGCGAAAGTTAACTCATGCTTGTTTGCTTCTCTGATGACCTCATCGCATTTTGCGAAAAAATGCGACATTCATTCATTTTTTCTGCAGCTTATCCTCATTGGGGTCGCGGGGATGCTGGAGCCTATCCCAGCTGACTTTGGGCGGGAGGCGGGGTACACCCTGGACTGGTCGTCAGCCAATCGCAGGGCACATATAGACAAACCTTCACACATATTATAATGGACAATTTAGAGCGGCCAATGAAGCTAACATGCATGTTTTTGGAATGTGGGAAGAAAGCGGAGTACCCGGAGAAAACCCACACACGCACGGGGAGAACATGCAAACTCCACACAGAGATGCCCAACAGAGATTCGAACCCTGAACCTCCTGACTGTAAGGCCAACGTGCTACCCACTCGACCACCGTGCGACAAACACGGCAAAACGTTGGGAGTGCCACAAAATACCCAGCATACCCTGCGGCAAGAATGTATGAGTGTTTTTTTGGCATGGATACTGTGCGTATTGCACATTTATTTGTATTCCAGCATGGTGCGCTAAGCAGGTTACTTTGTTGACGTGTTGTGTTGTCCAGATCACTTTTTTGACTATTTTGCCGACTCAGGTGTGACACAATAGCACGGCAAGTCATGTTACCGGCTGCACTTTTGATATAAAAGGTTTAAAAAAGGGAATTTAGAAATGCCCGGTGGGACGGATTAAGAAGCTTGGCGGGCCTGATGTGGCTCACGGGCAGCAGTTTGCCCACCCCTGAATTAAAAGGTCCGCTTTTTAATAATATTCAAACAGAAATGTGTGTCCCTAGAGCTCTGCTTTGGAGAGAAGAGGCCACTTGTGAAGTTTTCATGATGCCATAAAGGAAACATGACAGCCCCTCTGAGCCGCCCCTAGTCAGATGAGCCCGTCCCGTGTATACACCTGGGCCGGTACAGCCCGGGTTCTTTCAGTCTTTCAACTGTGAAATAACTGAGTCAAAAGTAAGTTCAACAGTTTGTTCTTTGTGGAGTGAATACCAGCAATTGCAATGCCAGCACTGGAGCGAAAGCATAGCCTCCTGTCAAAATATTGTGAGGTCCGAGCCGTCTCTAAATTTAAAGTTCCTCATCCTCATATGCCTCTGTAGAGGCAGTACCACAGATCAAAACAGTTCTTGGTAACTGTTTGTTTGTGTGATATCTATGTTTTATCTAGGTCTTGGCTGAGCGTCTCAGCTAGGAGGCAGGGTTCTGAATCATAATAAACTATGAGTGTGTGCGCGAGATAATTCAGAACAGGGTGTGTTTGTTCCAAGTGAAAGGGAATTATTGTATCCAATATTTATCTCACTGTACATTGCAATACGTTTCCAAAACAGATTGACAAAATATTACATTTCTAACACACCTATGCACTATTTCACTATCGGTCATATAAACTTGAAATTAGACTTGAACCCTTCTTCGTTTACAACACATTGCACAAGTATTACGCTTCAGGGACTCGAAACAGCCGCTAGCTAGGAAGCCAGTGAGCTAACCAGTTAGCCTCAAATGTATTTCTTCTATAGCCCAAAACTTACCACTTCCACACAGAATTGGAGGAGAACTTTTTTCATTTCATCATGTCAGCTATGTCATGGCTGACTTAAGTTAAGGTAACGTGATGCAAGGTAACGCCTCAATGTTTTGTGTCATTACTGCGTGGGGGGGGGGGGGGGGTATAGGCAGCACTTTGAGTGTAACTGCAAACCTGCCAACATGCTGCACATTACACAACATGCAGTTTGACAACTCAGTCTGTGCAGTGCTGATCAATAAAAAGATATCATCAGTTCCTCAGAAATATTCCAATCGGGCGTGTGTGAAAACATTTCTGTCCCTCAGGGAGTGCATGACAGGAAACAGTTGAGAACCAGTTGCCTGATTCGGTATCAGAAATGAAGTGTCGGTAAAACCGAGCTTCTCTAACAACCATCTGCTCGTCGTAACAAAAAGCTGAGAACATACCTTGAGCTTGTCGAAGCGTTCCGTGAGCGAGGTCACCTGGTGCTCCCGGTGCCGCCCCACCAGCTTGCAGAGGGCGCATATGAGCTGGTCGTCCACCAAGCAGTACATGTTGACCTTCTCGTTCTCGTGCTCCAGGCAGGTGAGGCCGCGGAGGTGCGTGTCGGGCACGGGCTCCACCAGGCGGTGGCTGGTGAAGGGCTTCTTGTTGGGGTGTGTGGCTCGCAGGCAGCGGTCGCAGTACGACACCTCGCACGTGACGCACGTCTTGACGGCCTCGCGAGGCGGATCCTGCTCGCAGAACTGGCAGCTGATGCGCGGATCCATTTTTGCCACAAAAGCCGGGCTGTGGTTGGCGTTGGTGTGGTTGGCGTGGTTGCTGTGATTGGCGTGCGGGTGGGGGTGGCTGGAAGTGGCCGGGCTGCTCCGGGCGCTGCTTCCACTGGTGCCGCCGCCACCGCCGCCAATCGTTCCGGCTATTGTGCCGCTAATGGTGGCGGTGTAGGGCCGCTGCAGGCGCCGGCTCTCGGTGGGCGAATTGGGGCTGCTAAGGGAGGCCTTTTGAAAGCGGTCAATAATGTTCTGCAGCGTCACATTGCGCTTTAGGCCCTCCAGCCCGCGGTGATTCAGCGTGATGACGTAACGACAGGTGGGGCACTGAAAGGCCGAAACGGACTGGAGCGGCTTGCTGGATGAGCAGTGGGACACCAGGATGCGGTGGGCGCAGTTGAAGCACAGGCTGTGGGCGCACGGCAAGAGCAGAGGATCTTCGAATAACTCCAGGCAGATTGGGCAGGTCAGCTCAGACTCCAGTGTTTCCATCTTCAGTTGAACCGATCGAAAGGAGACATCAAATCCCACAGAAGCTGGCCTGTTACCTGCGGTACAAAAAAGGAAAAACACGTCAGACGGTGCAGCCTGACTCAGCTTCCGGAAGGGAAACTAATATAACGTGCTAGACCATCCTGGATTACTAAGCTTGCAAACACACTCCTCCTCAAGACTTAGGACCTTTTGGTATAATTGCAAGAAATTACATTCTTCACTGTTGGATCACAAGGAGGTTCCAAGTACATCTTCAAAATGCAAAAACAAAAAACGGGAGAGAAAAATGTTTCAAATGTAAGCAATTTATAGCAATCATCAAAAGTTGAAGAGAACAGACCTTACAAGGAAAAATGTTGGCAAAAATGTGGACGGGATGTGATTTAGTGTCAGGTCTTCCAACTGTCATCATCTCTTGACGGCAAAGGCAAAAAAGCTTTCTCTCTTTGAAGGCGGTGGGATTGTTGAGCCGCACAAGCGAGGCCTCTCGGCGCCGTTGCTGCTGAGGTTGGACGCAGTAAGTCTCTCGTTTCGAACTTCTTCACACAGCCTGAGCCTCATGGAACAAAAACTTCCAAGTGGTAGACCCCCCCCCCCAAACAAAATGAGTCGGGGATCCCACTGGCCGCCCGTCGGGAGAAGGAACCATCCTCGGCCCGAATAAATGTTGCTACTGGTGCAGAGTGCAGTCCAATAACCATCAGACTCCATCTGCCAAAGAAGGCTTTTAGGAAGAAAAATGTCTTCGATAACCTTGTCTCCTTAAACGCCTTTTTGAAATTTGCAGGAGAGCAGCAAAAATGGGACATTTAAAGGTGGAAGAAAGTTTAATTCTCTGATAAGAACAAGTGTAACCTTGACCTTCCTGATGGCTTCTAACGTCGGCTAGTTGTCTTTAGACAAAGGTGACATCAAGCGAGACAAGAGAGAAGAGAAAAAGAGAGACCGACAAAGAGTGTGATGAAGAAACATATGATGTTATTCAATTGTGACACAGAAGAGTCTAATAAGCATCAGAAATCTTCTAAGAAGAAAAAAGGTCTTCAAAGGCATCGCCTCTTTCACTGGTTAGAATTTGCGCGAGAGCACCAAACACGGGACATTGAAAGGTGGAGGAAAGGCCTCCAACATTGCTGGCATGACAGGGAGATCCCATCATGATCCTTCAATGGAATGATGGAGCTTCAGGTTGTGCAGGGGCGTCACATGGCTATGTGGAGATGTTGCAGGCGGGCATGCCTCATGACTCGAAGGGACTTCACAAAGGACTTCTTCCAAAGGAATAGGCTGACTCTAGATGAGGGGACCATCCTGCATGTTCCCCTCATCTAAATCTAATGGAGAGCATTTGGGGATGGATGGGAAAATGGACATGCGTTCCAGACAGTGGAAGCCTTCCGTGAAGCTGGAGCAACATTCCCACTGGCCTCCCGAAGTTTTTCCCATGGCAAAACAACCCAAGTACTCACACGTCTGAATGGATGCGGGCCAGCAGATGTTTGAAATCCTCCCGTCCAGATAACGAGTCAGCAGTCTGGCCTCTTTGCTGCTGCCGAGACCGACGTGGACGTGACTGCGCTTAACGGAGCATGGTGTGATAATTAACGCTTTAACACGCCATCAGCAGGCCCATTAAGCCTCAGCCATGTCACTCTGGGGAAACAATGCCGGCAGTGATGGGAGCTGCTTGGGGGGGGGGCAAAAGCTGTGCAGTCACACACACACACACACACACACACACGTCACTGATGCACGCTTAGCAGCATACTTTACATCTTCTCATCTCTAGGGTTATTCCCCGAATGACTCCTGGAAGGAGACGGGTTTCGGTTGGTGTGCACGTCTGCACAGCAACATCACGGCAAGCTAGGATGTTTTATTGCAATGAACCGCAATGGTAAGGTTATGTTCACGCTGCAGGTCCTTTCCTTGCTCATACGTCACCTGCATCACATTTTTTCCATGTCAGCGTGAACACAATTCCCATTTTTGCAAACGCTTGTGTGGATATGAACGGGAAATGCAGGCAGCAGGAAGGCTTAGGCGGCATGTATCCGACATACACGTCATTACCGACACTCCCACCGATGTAGGCGGTCCTAAAAACGCGGGGTTTATCATGCAAGGCTCATTTGGTTGGGAAAATATTGCCTCCCGTTGCACAAAATCCTTGGAATTGCCACAAAAGCGCTAAACAGGTCTTTGAGCGATTCTGAAATGAAAGTCGTGATACTTTATTATTATTATTATTTATATACACAGCATCCATCTGAAGTTTTTTAAAAATATAGATTTAGATTTTTTGGAAAAAAAAACTACTTTTTTCTTTAATGTCATCTTCATGCGTTATTTGTCTTATTCTAAAATCTTTTTCCCTCATGTTACTAAAATTATTACTATTTTTTTTTCTTGTGAGATTACCTCACGTATCTTTTATGATAATTGTATTCTCCTCGAACTAAAAAAATGCAGTTCAAAGCAAGAGCAAGCACAAGCTTGTGCACCTCCTTTTTCCTACGGAATCCCAGGAAATGCCCCTCGCGAGCTCCCAAATAGTTAGTGTGTCTGCAAGCGCCATTCAATGCTACCTTTAATAAAATCTTGACAATCCATTCACTATAAATGCCTTTTTTTCCTCTTTTAAGTCTCCTTTTAAACAGTTTTTAACACCTAATTTTACTAATTGCATTGCAGAACACCAAAGTGAAGGCTGCAATGACAATTCCTGCAACTGTCAATGGCAGTCATTTCTTTCTTTGGTGGTATTTTAGGGCTCTGTATGATGGAATAGAAATAGTGAATAAATTCCACGAGAAATGACCAGAGAGAGCAGTAAAATGTAGACTACAACAGAGTAAAAAGTAGGTATGCTCGCCCCAGCATGAGGAGTAAAAAGACGTATTGTTCCCCTCTATTGTGAACCTGAATTGCTGCAGATGCAAAGCAGGCTAAACCACGATCAAATAATACCTTCCAAAACGCAAAATGCATAACCCGCGTGCATTTCCAAAAGAGGTCCTGCACGTTTGAATACATCTGACAAATGCACAAAGACAACGTCACTTAATCCAGGGGGGTGCCAGGGCACGTCCTAAAAACATAATTTAACAAGAAAATCAATAAAAAGGCCAATCAGCAGTTATTTTACAAGAAAAAAATCAAAATACAAGTTGTAATCCAACTGAAGAAAGTCATAATTTTTAGGAAAATAACACCATAACATTATTTAGTTTTAGTAGCATAAAATTGAAATGTTAAATAAATGTTTTTTTAATGGTTGTCTTATTAAGAAGCAAAAAAAACAATAAAGTTGCAATTTTTGGAAAAGGTGGTAAGGGAAAAATTATAATATTATGGGTATAAAGTCTAAATATTATGGGAATAATTATTAATATAATTCCCATTATATCATGGGAAGAAAACTTTAAAAAGAAAGTTGCAATAAATGGGAAAAAAACAGCTGCAATTTTTATGAGGATAAAGTCAAAATATTAGAAGAAAGAAGTCATATTTTAATGAGAACAATTTTACCAGAATAAACTTGCAATACTATGAAGAAAAATACAGTTCGAAAATATAGAACAAATCTACTATATTTGTGTACCAGATTTGTTGTAATGTTATGAGAAAGAAAGAAAACAAAGTAAGATATTTTAGAAAAATTAGGGTGAAGAAAAAGTTATGACATTGTGGGAATAAAGTCATTATATCATGGGAAGAAAACTTACAAAAGAAAGTTGAAATAAATGGGAAAAAAACAGGAGAAAGGCAAAAAACAGCGTGTAAAGTCAAAATAATCTAGTCATAATCTAATGAGAAACAAATTGCAATATTACGAGAACAAGCTCGTAATATTATGAAGAAAAATACAGTAAAATAATCAAGAAAAATCTACCATATTTATTCAAGTTGTAATATTATGAGAAAAAAACAAATGAAAGTAAGACTTTGGAAAATGAAGGAGAAGAAAAAGTTAGGATATCGTGGGAATAAAGTCAAGATAGGAATAAAATCACAATTTCTGAGAAGTAAAATACAAAGTTATGTAAGTAGAAAAGTCGAAATACTTGGAAGAATACATGAAAAAGTGAGGCGGGGGCAAAGAGCAAAGCTAATACTAAAAAATGCTTTTTCAAAAAAAAAAATCACAAAGCTGAGATCAGTGGCCTTCATTCCGGCGAGAAGCCGGTTTTTCCACTCCTCATAAGCACTTCACCCCGGTTCTAAATCTGCACCATCCGAGGTTGACAAGTTCTCCCCCAACATCGACGACACCAAAGTCTGCCCCTCCCGTCAGGTGTCATTCCGGGCGGCTTGCTGCCATTCCATAGCCGCACCAGCAACATCACCGGGTCTGCACACATCGGCCACGCCCCTCCCTCAGCCCCCACGCTACCTCTATTCTTGTTCACAGCCTCCCCCGTATTGATTACCTCGTCAGCCTCCCTCACAGTTCCACCCATAAGCTTCAAACATCACCAGAACCCCGGCTTTCCATCACGTCGCCCCCGTGCCGAAGCACCTCCACCGGCTCCCAAACCCGGTTCCCGCTATAGCCCCTCTCCCTCAAGTGCATCGTGAATGGAATCATCTTGGTGAAAGAATGCCGCTCACGACGTTATGGCACGCGGAGGAAAAGAGGCGGAGAAGGGCATTATTGTTTTCCAGGCTGCGGAGAGCAACACGCCGGTAAACAAGCACAAAAGGAGTCTTGAAAAACACCCGAGACAGACGACATGTTTACCCCTGCGGGACTGTAAAGCTGGGGTGAAGTTTATTTCTAATTCCATCATGGAAAAACACTTTTCAGATCTGGAAAGTTAACTTAGACCGTTGCCATTTACACATTTTATGATACTAATGTCATTACATTCATTACGCTGTCCTGAATCTCAGCGGTGTCCCTCAGGGCTCCATTCTCCGTCCACTTCCAGTTTAATAAGCTGGTTCTGGGTCTTATTAGAGGTCCTGAATGCATCGCGTGCAACTTCAGCATCAACACTTTTCCGCAAAAACTCTTTTTTTGTTTAACAAAAAAACGTTTTTCTGTATAGAAATAAATATTTCTTAAAAATCGTTATTCTTGTAATATTACAACTCTTTACAAAATATAAATGTATCCATGTGATGGTAAATTGTACTACACCAATAATATGATCAACAATAAACAAAACATTTACTATGACACTTTACTCTCATTAATTTTCCTTGAAAAAAAACACAACTTTTGTATTTCTTTCTTAGAAAAAAATACAACTTTGTACTCAAATTATTTTTTTCTAGTGAATAGTTTTTTTTTTTAACTCAGAAAATGATTTTATTCACATGGTTTTTCAAAAACTTTGTTCTCATGATAGGGACGTCTTGTCTGAAAAATGCAACTTTACACTCATATGAAATATTTTTCCTTAATTTTTTCCTTAGGGTTCAGCATATACATTTCATACATATTAAGCACGTACATTTATACTTTAATCTGGTTATAGTAGACTTTCTGAAAAAAAAAAAAAAAAACTTTGTTAAAAAAAGAATATAAAAGTATTTATATTATATTTAGACACCACTTAAGCACAGTAAAAAAAATAAAACAAATTTTATTCTCATAATATTCTGAAAAAAATGCTAGTAATAACGTCATAAATACTGTGATTTTACAAATATGCAATTGTTTAGTCAATAATACGCAAATTTGTCTTTAAAATATAAATATTTGTTTTTGACCTATTTTTATGACTTACTTTATGACTTATTTTTGTAAGAAAAAAAAACTTTACTTCTGCAATAAGAAAAAAATGAACTCATCTTAACTATCAAGTATTTTTGTCGGCATGCGGAGGATTTGGACTAGAAGTTGGACAAACTGACTACTGAAACTAATTCTGGCATTGGCCCTAAAAACCTGTCAAATGAAATTCCCTGCCTTAATTGCCCTTTAACCCTAACCCAAAGGTGTGCAAGTGTGGCCTGGGGGCCATTTGTAGGCCGGCGAAAAAGCAATGTATAAACAGAAGAAGCTGAAATGTTTATACCAATAACAATTTTCTACAACAATTAAAATATACATACAAATATCAAAGTGCTCCCGCGCATCCTTTGATTTTCACCCTTGCCCTAACCCGGTGGTTTCCAATTATTTTCTGTCATGCCCCCCCCACCAGGGGACACAAATGTTTTTTCCATTTAAAATATTATTGACAAACAGATAATATCTCTTTTTTTTATCTGAACTGAACTCAAAACTGCAGCCAGGAAAATGCAACAAAATGAAGAGCTGTGAAGCATTCATGGTGAGTACAATAAACTAGTACATGTTGGCAGGTCTGCCCCGCTATCTGAGAAGCACTGCCCTAACCAACTATTTAATGCTTATTAGGCAAAAATAATACGCAGCAAATTAAAAAATAATAAAATACCAGGGGGACAAAAAAGAACAATGACAGTGAAAATGCTTCAGATTTGTCTGAGCAGAAACAGGCCCACATCCTTGGCCTTCTGCCTGCTGGTCTGTCTCAGTGAAACAAGGAGCTTTCATTCATGGGTTGATGATGAGGTAACCACATACCAAGCCAGAGGCCGACACGTCGCTTTGCATGGCATGACTGCGCTGCTTGTGCGGGGAGAGATCATTTCATTCCTTTTCACAAGTCACCCTTATGTGAACACGCGTGTATGAATGCCGGCGGTATCGACAGTGTTGGCAAATGTGAACCTCAAAGCCTCAACGCGGCCTTTCCCCTTAGCTGAGCTTTTAAACCCTTAAGAAGCAGGACATTGTTTAAGTGAAGCCAGTGGAATTTTCATGCATTACTGGTTGGGTGGGATCCTCGAAACACTCTATCCGGGGGTTCTGGAGAGTTGGTTCCTTGTCGTGGAACCGCGGGTCCGACTCTAAACTCCCGCCAGGGTCCTTAAGGGTGCAAGGGAGTTTGCCCAACCAGTCCTCGTGTTATGTGGACTAGGAGAAGACATTCGACCATGCTCCTCAAGGAATCCTGTGGGGAGTACCTAATTCAGGTGATTCACTCCCTGTATGACCGGTGTCAGAACTTGGTCTCGTTTCCAAATAGGTTTGTACTCCACCAGGGCTGCCCTTTGTCACCGATTCTGTTTCATTTCTCCGTCCACCCAGGGAGCTGAGGAGGTCCGTTTTGGTGGCTGCAGGAATCCATCTCTGCTTTTTCCAGATGACGTGTTCCTGCTTGCTTAATCGGGCCGTGATTTTCACCTCTCACTGGATCGGTTCGCAGCCGAGTGTGAGGCGGCTGGACTGAGAATCAGTACCTCCAAGTCCTAGTCCATGGTTCTCACACGGAAACGGGTTGAGTGCCTGTCTCGGTGTCGGGGATGAGATCCTGTCCAATGTGGGGAGTTTACGAACTTTGCGGTCTTGTTCACAAGTGAGGGAAGAATGGAACGCAAGGTTGGAGTCTGCATAGATGCAGACTCTGCATCGGTCCGTTGTGCTGAAGAGGTAGCTGATCCGAAAGCAAATCTCTCAATTTACTGGCTGATCTACATTCCTACCCTCACCCATGGTCATGAGCTTTGGGCAGAGACCAAAAGGACAAGATCGCGGGTGCAAAATGAGTTTTCGTAGGGTGTCTGTCCACTCCCTTAGAGGTAAGAAGCAATGCCATCTGGGAGAAACTTGGTGTAGAACCGCCACTCCTCCACAATGAGAGGAACCAGATCAGGTAACATCTGGTCAGGATGCCTCCCTGGGGAGGTATTCAGGGCACATCGGACCGATAGTAACCTTCGGGAAAGACCAGGGACATATTGGAGAGACTATGTCTCACAACTGGCGTGGGAACGCCTCGGGATTCGGTGGACAAAATAGACGGGGGGATGGAAGTCTGGGTTCCCTGCTTAGGCTGGGAACCCAGCTGGGATGAGCTGAAGAAGATGAATTCATACTGGATTTCATTTTTCACGTTTTGGTATCCAGTTCTGTGAAGTTAGGTTAGGGCAGTGGTTTTCAAACTGGGGGGCCCGGCGTTACGACAGAGGGGGCGCGGGGCCTACGATGAACACTTTTCATTACTACAAGAAAAAAAAAAAAAACTGCAAAAAAAGTTTGGGAACCACTTGGTTAGGGAGTGTCAAGAAAAGTCCAAAAGAAGTCCTGCTAATAAAAGACTTGAATAGACACATTCGAGAGTATCGACTTAAACTTGTGTTTTCTTGCAGTCTTTGACACAAAAAAGCACCCATTAGCATACGACGCCCCCTCCATCCATCCTCAATGCGTTCCATTTCCATTTTTTCCTCCTTTCGTCTCGTTCCCCTTCCATCTTCCACTTGACTTCCATCTCTTTCCGCCTCGGTCCTGGAAAAAAAGGCCGGTTCCATCAAACTTGCAGTGTCTATTCATAAAATGTAAACAGTCCTGTAGCCAAAAGGGTGTTTCCATTCCCCATCCACTGCAGAGCGGTTTAGCTTCAGCGCTCTCTCTCGCTGCTGCATTTGAAAGGCAACCTTCATGTATTTCCGTGAGCGCCACATCAAGTCACAAAGTGCCCGTGAAACCACGAAACATTTCATATTCTTTTCAAAAGTTCTGGGAAAATGAAACTTTTTCTTTACATTTCGAGATCACTTCCCAAAGCAAAAGGCAAAAATGAGGGGGGGGGGGGG
>QODF01000210.1:361529-396485 GCA_024372805.1 Oostethus manadensis | reverse complement strand
GCCACTACATAATATTTCAATGTGACTCAAGGTGTCATCTTAAAAAGAACTATAAAGTCATCACACAGCAACTTAACATGCAAAAGGTAAGGTAAGAAATATACAAGACACATACCAATACGACTTTAGAATTTTAGAAAAAACATTTTAACTGCTTCCCATCGTGCATTGCTTCCCACCAAAGCAGGGAGTTCAACTGACCAGAGAGAGGCTTCCTCTAGTGGACACAGTACATCACTGACGTAGTAAGAGCATACAAAAAAAATACCATTTTGCAAAAATTCCCTCATTACGGTCAAGTCTGGAACCAATTAATTGTGATCCACCAAGGACGACTGCACTGCAAAAATACCAGTTAGTTATTTTCTGTGTCTCTAATGTGCATGAAGAATGTGGGTGAAGACCATTGACAACTGGAGGAGGCCAAATCCTACGTAACATTAAAAAATAAAATGTGGAGCAAACATCTGTAGATTAACTACAGCAAATATGCCAGAACGAGGTACCATTTTTGAATTTAGCCCAATTTGAACTAATCCAAAGGGCATGTAAGACAAGATGCATATATGTGTGCAGGCCGGGGCGGGTACACCAGTTTTGCTATTGAATTTTGCATGCCTGCAGGCTTACATTTTTCTGCCTACGTGTATTTAAATTGGATTTTTCAGCCCTGCCACCATGCCCCAATTCTGTATGCTTGGGCATAATATTACCTTGGATTATGTCTCTGTCACTTACACGCCTTTGGTGGTTTCCAAAAAGGTGCCCCACTGCGGGTTTCTGCGGGTTTTCGCCTTGTTTTGTTTTCTTGTCACCCGGTCAGTTTGACAGTTGCATTCATTACCAATGCTAAGTACTGCCACTTTGGTTGGTACTTTTGTTTGGCACAAAAAAGGTTATTTGGTTAAATTTGTTTTTAAAAAAGAGCCCATGGAAATTTGCATCAGAAGAAATGTAGAGTAATTCATCCTTTATTGCTGTTAATTGTTTAAGTGAAATTCATCTTTAAAACATTGAGACATAAACACTGCATAAAGTCATGAAGTCATCCATGAGATGTCTCACATGATAAAGCGGAAATAACCCTCCCATTTCGTGCGGAAGTGGTAGGTTTTTGGCTTCTTACATTTAGAAAAAATAAATGTGAGGCTAACTGGTTAGCTCAGTAGCGCTCTGGCTTGCTAGTTTGCTGGTGTAAATGGTGTAAACAATGAATAATGGGAATGTAAATGTGACTATATGGATGTTATTTCATGTCAACAGAGCTCATAATGTTCAAACCCATTTTTAGAATGTCATAAACAGGTATTCTATGCTCTAAAAAAATATTATCATTGATTCCCACAACTTGAAAATTAATTTACACAGTCAGGTCTGGACCATAATTGAGGGTGGGAACATAGATCTATCGGTAAGCAGAGATCTTTACAGACGCTGCACCGATCCGTCTGTCGATCTCACGCTCCAACCGTCCCTCACTCGTGAACAAGACCCCGAGATTCTTAAACTCCTTCACTTGAGACAAGACCTCACTCCCAACCCGGAGGGTACAGTCCACCGGTTTCCGACTGAGAACCATGGCCTCGGATTTGGAGGTGCTGAGTCTCATCCCAGAAGCTTAACACTCAGCTGGAAACAGCTCCAATAAATGCGGAAGGTCACAGCCTGATGTGGCCATAAGGACCACATCGTCTGCAAATAGCAGAGACGAGATCCTAAGGTCACCAAGCTGGACTCCCTCAATGCCTTGACTGAGCCTAGAAATTCTGTCCATGAAGATTATGAACAGAATCGGTGACAAAGGGCAGCCTTGGCAGAGGCCAACGTTCACCGGAAACAAGCTCGACTTACTGCTGGCAATGCCAACCAGGCTCCTGCTCCGATTGTACAAGGACCGAATGGCACGTAGTGGAAGACCACCAATCCCGTACTCACGGAGCACCCCCCACAGGACACCACGAGGGACACGGTCGAATGCCTTTTCCAGGTCTACAAAGCACATGTAAACTGGTTGGGCAAACTCCCACATACCCTCCAGTACCCTTGAAAGGGTGTAGACCTGGTCCAGTGTTCCGCGACCGGGACTAAAACCACATTGCAACTCCTGTATCTGAGGTTCGACTAACGGTTGTACTCTTCTCTCCAGCACCCTGGAGTACACTTTTACAGCGAGGCTGAGGAGTGTGATCCCCCTATAGTTGGAACACACCCTTCGGTCACCCATTTTAAAAATGGGGAACACCACCCCGGTCTGCCAGTCCAGAGGTACTGTTCCGACTTCCATGCAATGTTGAAGAAGCGTATCAGCCAAGACAGTCCTCCAACATACAGAGCCTTGAGAAATTCAGGACGAATCTCGTCTACCCACGGAGCCTTGCCTTTGGGGAGTGTTTCAACTACCCCAAATACCTCAGCCACGATGATAGAACTGTCCACGTTTGTGTCCTCAGACTCTGCTTTCTTTACAGAAGGTATGTCAGTGGGATTGAGAAGGGCCTCAAAGTATTCCTTTCACCGACCAACTATATCCTCAGTCAAGGTCAGCAAGCCTCCGTCAGCACTGTAAACAGTGTGAACTGGGGACCGCTTCCCCTTTCTGAGGTGTCGGACGGTTTGCCATAACCTCTTCCAGGCCGACCAAAAGTCGTGCTCCATAGCCTCACCGAACTCCTCCCACACCCAGGTTTTTGCCTTGATCACCACCAAACCTGTCAGCTGCTTCGGGAGTCCCGCAAGCCATCCATGCTTGACAGGACTCCTTATTCAGCTTGACAGCAGCCCAAACCCCCGGTGTCCACCATCGGGTTCGGGTCTTTCCACCACAACTGGCACCAACCACCTTGAGGCCGCAACTACGACTGGCTGCCTCAGCAATGGAGGCACGGAATATGGCCCATTCGGACTCAATATCCCGCTACTCCCTCGAGATGCAGGCGAAGCTCTGCCGGAGATGAGAGTTGAAGACTTGACGGACGGGAGACTCTGCCAGACATTCCCAGCACACCTTCACCACGCGTTTGGGTCTACCAGGTCTGTCCGGCATCCTTCCCCGCCATCTAATCCAACTCATCACCAGGTGGTGGTGAGTTGACAGCTCAGCCCCTCTTCACCCGCGTGTCCAGAACATGCGGACACATGTCTGATGATACGACCACAAAGTCGATCATAGACCTGCGACCTAGGGTGTCCTGGTGCCAAGTGCACTTATGGACATTCTTATGTTTGAACATGGGGTTTATTATGGACAAACTGCGGTTCGCACAGAAGTCCACTAACAACACACCACACAAGTTCAGATCAGGGAGGCCGTTCCTCCCAACCACGCCCCTCCAAGTCACACTGTCATTGCCCACATGGGCGTTGAAGTCTCCCAGTAGAACTATGGAGTCACCAGTTGGGGTGCTCTCCAGAACTGGGTACTCTGAACTGCCGTTCGGCGCATACGCACAAACTACAGTCAGGACCCTTTCCCCAGCCTGAAGGCGTAGGGAAATAACCCTCTCGTTCACCGGGGATAGCACCAAGCTGGGGGGCTATTAATAAGCCCACCCAGCTTGCCGCCTCTCCCCTGCAGCAACTCCAGAGTAGAACAAGGTCCAGCCCCTCTCAAGGAATTTGGTTCCAGAGCCCAAACTGTGGGTTGAGGTGAGTCCGACTATATCTAGTGGGGCCGCGGGGGGAGCTCCCGTGCTGCTTCTTTGTGCTGGGCCTGGCCAGGCCCCACGATCATGACCGGCCATGACCGAAAGAACGAGATCGCGGATACGAACGGTGGAAATGAGTTTCCTCCGTAGGGTGGATGGACTCACCCTAAGAGATATGGTGAGGAGCTTAGAGTAGAGCTGCTGCTCCTTCGCATCGACAAGAGCCAGTTGAGGTGGCTCAGGCATCTAGTCCGGATGCCTCCCGGGTGAGGTGTTTCGGGCATGCCCAGTCGGGAGAAGGCCCCGGGGAAGACCTAGGACACGCTGGAGGGACTATGTCTCACAGCTGGCCTGGGAACGCCTTGGTGTCCTCCCGATGGAGCTGGAAAAGGTTGCCGGAGACAAGGAAATCTGGACTTCCCTACTGAGACTGCTGCCCCTGTGACCCAGACCCGGATAAGCGGAAGAAAATGGAATGTAATGGTCGGGTCTAGAACCAATAAACCACTATAAGCAAGAGACAAATCATTTAAATAGTGCATTTAAATGGTGCTTCTCTCCCCGAACAATTACTGACACCTAGTGACCACTGTCAAGTACTACAATTTTAATGCGGCTTCTTAATCCCAGGTACAGTGGTGCCTCGTCATGAATCTATTCCCGTTGGGCCCACTCAAACCAAAACAGACTTTAACCGAAGCAATTTTTCCCATAGAAAATAATGTAAATCCAATTAATCCGTTCCAATCATACAAAAACAACCAACAAATCTGTTTAAAAAAAGATGTACATACAAAAAAAATGGACAAAAAAACAAACAATACAGGGAGACTGACATGGACTTCTTCACTTCTGCGTTTTGCATCTTCCAGCCTGCCCATAATAAACGACCACAATCAGACAATGTCCTCTCACTTTAAGCTGGAAAGGACTTGAAAGGACACGCTGCTGCACCACTGCTTGTGTTATGAATCTGGATTTGTCCAGATGAGCGCAAGAGCAAGACTCCGCTTATTATTCCATATTGGGATGGGGCCGAGCATGCCGGAGAGGGGAGAGGATGAAGAGAGATCGCCTCCCGGGTCAGCTAATGTGAACTTACGACCCCATAAGACAAGCTTCTCACAAGTGCACGGAACGGAGCGGTCTTATTAGCGAGGCGCACAAGGCGTGTGTTTACCGTTGACGCCGAATCAGATTTGGTATTTTGATATGATCGCGGCCGTGCGCGTGAGAGCGTGACACCTCCTTTTACTGGAATTTTCTATAAATATGCAAATACACTATAAAAAAAAAAACGCAATCTGCACCACATAAACGGCACCCGGAGCTTCCGAAAACACGATCTTTTCAGCGAGTAATTGCATTCCTAACCCACACCTCAGACGGGAAAAGACCTTCTGCATAAAGATGGATGCTACATTCCCCAGTTACACTGACAGTAACTGCGTGGGGTTCTGCCCCACAATGAGCGGGATCGCTGATCCGTGAGGTGTCAGCCACATTAGCAGAGGACTGCCAAAACGTATTACCGCAGGTTTCCGTGAGTTTACACCAGTGGCCACTGACCTCGCCTATCCTTGCTCCTGCTGACGAATGCGTTTGTCTTCAAATAAATCCAAGCCGTTTCTAAAGCGGAAAAACCCGCAGCCTTGCAGACGAAAGGCTTGGGATTGCTGTTAAAATGACAGAACCGCCAAACTGGGAGCATTTGGGGTGAATGTGGGTGTCCATGTGCAAGCCCGGGTTGAAACTGCTTGCCAGCTAAAGGAAAATCACCCTGAACCCATTTTCAGTCAATCTCAGCCTCGTTTTGGGAACACCATCAGTAGAAGTCTAGACAATGAAACGTTACCATTTTAAACACCAGGGGGATTTTATTATCTTTGTTTCCCTGCTTTTCATTGGTTAACGTGTCAAATTCACATCACAACCTCCAGCAGGGTCTCTCAAGACCTTGCAGGAAATGACAGTGTTGAAAATAATAGCAGTCCAACGTGACTAACCAGGTGAAGTACTGTTATTAGTGTATTTTTATTGCTGCACGGCAAACAAGTTACCAGTAGGTGCAGTAGATTCTCAGAAAACAAGACCCAGCATTCATGATATGCACACTCTTAAGGCTGTGCAATCGGGCACTTAGTTGAGCATGCATTTGAGAAATGGGCATGGTTCAGAAAAAACACGTACTTTGAATAAAAAGTTGTTTGGAGAGGGGATAACTTACGAATAGGTGCAAAAAATGTTTGGCTGTTCAGCTAAAATGATCTACAATGCCTTAAAATGGCGAGCAAAACTAAAGACACGTGGCAAAAAACAGCGCACAACTATCAAAATGGATGGAAGAATAACCAGAATGGCAAAGGCTCAGCCAATGATCAGCCCCAGGATGATCAAAGACAGTCTGGACTTACCTGTAAGTACTGTGACAGTCAGAAGACGTCTGTGTGAAGCTAATCTATTTACAAGAATCCCCCGCAAAGTCCCTCTGTTAAAAAAATTCATGTGCAGAAGAGGCTACGTTTTGCCAAAGAACACATTGACCGATCTAAAGATAAATGGAGGAACATTTTGTGGACTGATGAGAGTAAAGTTCTTCTTTTTGGGTCCAAGACCTGCAGACAGTTTGTAAGACGACCCCCAAATTCTGAATTCAAGCCACAGTGAAGACAGTGAAGCATCATGCTATGGGCATGTTTCTCCTACTACGGTGTTGGGACTATTTATCCCATAGCAGGGATCATGGATCAGTTTGCATATGTCAAAATACTTGAAGTTGTTGTACATGTTGGCTTATGCTGAAGAGGACATGCCCTTGAAATGGCTGTTTCAACAAGACAATCACCCCAAACACACTAGTAAACCAGCAACATCTCGTTATGTTCTTATGCTATGGAGCGGCCAGCCCAATCCCCGGACCTTAATCCAATGGAGAACTTGTGGGGTGACATGAAAAATGCTGTTCCTGAAGTAAAACCGAGAAATGTTGATGAATTGTGGAATGTTAAAGAACGTTGGAGTGGAATTACAGCCGAAAGGTGCCACACGTTGGTTGAGTCCATGCCACACAGATGTGAAGCACTTACAAAAAACTAAACATTAGTTTAGGATTTAGATGAGGGGAACACGCAGGATGGTCAAAATGAGTCGGCTTATTCCTCTGGAAGAAATCCTTTGTGAAGTGTTGAAAAAGCCAGTCCTTACCACACAGACCAGGACCTTTAGTCATGAGGGATGATGCAACATCTCCACATAGCCGCTTCCGTTAACAAGAAGCTCCATGATGGCGCCGTGTGGAAAACATCTCAACTGGGATCTCCTTGTCATGCCAGTAACGTTGGAAGCCATCAGGACCATCAAGGGAGAATACAACTTTCTTCCACCTTTCAATGTCCCACGTTTGGTGCTCCCCTGATAATTCCAGACTGGTAATTTTGAAGATGTGGCCTTCTCTTGCAGATGGTGTCTCATGGTTATTGGCCTGCCCCGGTACCAGTAACAACCTTCTTTTTGGCCGATTGTACCGAGTCTTGACTGGCAGCCAATGGGATCCCCCGGCTCACTTTTTTTTGTGTCTACCACTTGACCTTTTCTGTCCCACGAGCCTCAGAATGTGTGAAGAAGTTAGACATGTCTTACCGCGTCCGACCGCAGCAGCGATGGCTCCGAGGGGCCTTTATTAAGCAGCTCAGCAATCCAAAGAGAGAAAGCTTTTTTGCCTTTGCCATCAAGTGTGAATACCTGCCACTAAATCACATTCCAGACACATTTTTGCCGAGATTTTACCTTTTGCAGGCTGTGCTCCGAAACTTTTCGACAGCCTATTTCACGTTGTCGCCGGTTTGCGTGAAATTGCTTAATCCAAATGTTTTTGTCTCCCACTTTGCTAAAACTTTCCAACCATTTTGATCAAGAATCTGTTAAGTTTGCAATAATCCAGACACATCATTTGAGAGAGATTGTGGTTAGTAATGAATCCAAAAACTTAGTGGAAATTGGATGGACCATTAAATTCGCAATTCTGCTTGAATTTGTTTGAAGAAAAATTGCCTCCAAGACCAACAAAACTTTAATTTGGTTAATTTCTGCCTAAATTTGCCCGTTCTTTTTTTTTTTTTCTGACTTGCACGGGTAGTCATTAATCAAGCAGGACACGTTACTCGGCTTAATTGTCCTAAATCATAAAAAAGGGTAGGATATTGAAAAAAAAATACAAAGACTAAACGGGAAGAGATAACAAAACGGAGGGTTAAGAAAAATCCGGGCAAAAGCGGATCAAACCAAACAGACGAGTTGACGAGAGTCGGGAGGGCCGGGAGAATTTGGAGACCTTGTGATGGGGGCGACCCCACGGGAGGGCGTTCCTGTCCTCTATCTCGTGCTAGAAAGTCAGACTTTGCTATTTTTACCCCACTAATGTTTGGTATTTCCTTTGAATGGGGGTGGGGGGTTGAGAGTACAAAGCCGTTGTTTTCCCTGGCGGCTGTTCGATTGGCTCTCAGCCCCCTCCGGGCGCGTTTACGTGTCAATATAACGCACTGATTTGTCTCCTCTGCAGATGCTAAGTCTTATGTAACGATCAGTGGAGCTTGGAGATGACGGATGATCAATGGATGATGTTTGCCAGGCTTTTAAGACGACGTTAATCTACTCAGTAGTATTTCTGTGAAAGAACCAAATCTAATTTCATTAATTCCATTGACATTTTTACAAACTGTTTTTTCAACCAAATGCATCCCTTTTGAGGCAATACTTAATACGGGACGATCCAATTTTTCGAGGGGCGACTGGCAACCCTAAAGGCGACTGGCAACCCAAGATGCTTGTCAGATGACGCCCACTGCTTTCAAGAAAACACGGCAGGTGGAATTTGTGTGTACATGCCGTAAAACAACTCCACTGACAAACACAGCCCCCCCGCCCCCCCAGCCCCCGGGTAGCCATACGGTTGCGGCTGACACAAATCGATAGGTGGGTGCCTAAACAATAGATGCTCAAAACTGCCAGATTTTAAAAATAGTCCAAGTCCCCCCGGTCTTGCTAAACCATGGAGGATAACCGTGAAGGTTAACAATGCTCACTGCTACATCAGTGTTGAACTCAACCCCCCCCCCAAAAAAAAAGCAGCTTCATCCCAAGCCTGCTTGCTGGACCAGCCAACTTGGAGCTTGAGAGGGATAATTTGACACTTCAGACAAATGAATGGGGATGCCATAAAATGCCTCAAGGAGAAATGTGCCCTGGATGATTTTCCTTTATAAATCATGAGCAATTTCTGTAAAAAATGTCATGCAGCACACAAACGGTCATATTTGAGAAGTGAAACGAAATTTTTACGATTTACAAAAAGTGTGCAACCATTATTTCAACAAAATTAGGCAGGTGCATACATTTGGCCACCCTGCTTGATTTTTTTTTAAATTTGAACACCTCTAACACTAATTAGCACAACACAAGATGTGTTTGGTTAAGCTCATTGACCCTTGACCTACACACACAGGTCAGGCCAATCACGAGAAAGGGTATCTAAAGGCGACAGTCGCAAGCTGTTCTCCTCTTTGCGTCGTCTCTGCACACGGGAGCCTCAAAACAAGCGTCAAATGACCTGAAAACAAAGATTGTTCAACATCATGGCTAGGGGGAAGGATGGAAAAAGCATACCTCGACAAGACGACCACCCGGATCACTGCTCAAATTCTACAAAGGGATTCATGCAGAGGAACAAGTACAACATTCTGCACTGGAATCTCAGTCCCCAGACCTGAATACTAGTGAAAACCTGTTGTGTGAGCGGGCTGTCTCTGCTCGGAAACCATCAAACCCGACTGTTTTGTAAAGAAGAATGGTCTACTGTCAACCGGAATCCAGACCCTTAGTGGAAGTGCTTAGAGGCTGTTTTTTCTGCTAATTGAGGATCTACCAAATATTGATGTAAGTGTTCTGTTCGGGTGCCCGCATTTCTGCACCTACTTAATTTGGTTTAAATAATAATAACAACAACTCACCAGGACCGGCTCTGCTTGGCTTCTGAGACCTGACGGGATCAGGCTTTGACAGGCAGGTTTGGCCACATAAATAATGATTGCACGCTTTCTGTACATCCTAAAAACTGCATTTCACTTCTCAAATATCCCTGTGTGTGTCTGCTATATGATATATTTCACAGAAGTTGCCGATCCAAACAACTAATGATTTGTACAGGAAAATCTGGAAAATTACCATCAGGGGTGCCCAAATGTATTCTATTTTTATTTGTATTTTTTACTTTATTTAACTGAGTGTGTCTGCTATATGATATATTTCACAGAAGTTGCCGATCCAAACAACTAATGATTTGTACAGGAAAATCTGGAAAATTACCATCAGGGGTGCCCGCACTTTTTCATACCACACTACATACTGTGACCGTGCAGTGACAGGCACACTGAAAATAACATGCAAGATTTACACTATTTTGCTCATTTTAAGCATTACCGGAACTTAGGCCAGAGCAACAAACGCTACCTCTGCTATCACTAATCGTGGCGAACCTCATGAGAGGCGCTACCGACTACTACTTTTTACTTTTACTGAAAAAAAACCAGCATCTAGTTGAGTCTTCCCAGCAATGTTGTCAGGTCTAAGTTGACAGCCAGTATCCACGGCTTCAGTCAGTCCGGAGGTTTAGTCGGAGTGTGGAATCTCAAAGTGGACCTTTTCAGCTTCACAACCTTCGACTAAAAACACGTGAGGCACGATTTATAACCCGGCATTAACTTTTCCAAATGCAAAGCAGATCCAGCAGCTACTAAGGTGAGGCGCTGTGAGCAAGGCGCTGTGTCACTACGCCAGAAAAGTAGTGCTTTGGTGTTAGCTCCTCCAATAACAATATCGCTGTAGTTTGGTTTAACAAGCAGGTCATGGTATGCAAATGGTGCATTGTGGCGGGTTTTGCAGGGGTTATTTTGAGAGCATTGCGGGCTGGACCCGCAGACAAGAGAAAGACGTGTTCGTGTCTGGCAAACAGACTGCCCATCATCTGCAATCCTTATGTGACACAGGTCTTTCCCTTTTCTGTGTTCTAAAGAGAGACAAACAGCATGAAATGGGATTCGCCTATTTTGCATATAAAAAACTCCAAATTGTTGCGTGTGCATAACTTAACCTGCATATTAGCCAGGCTACAGCAACATTGTTATTGTTTAATGTTTGTTATCTATTCCTGTAAAATTGTAACCTTTTCCGCCACCTAATTTTCCAAAAATTACAACTTTTTTTTGGGTAGATTGCATTCTTTTCTCCTAATTTTTTGGCTTTATTTTCATAAAATGACTGCCGATTTTTTAATTTTTGCTCGGACTGCACTCTGAACACCCCTGTTGTAAAGCAAGAGACAAAAATATGATCTCAGCTGCTAACCGGAGCTACGATCATCACCAAAATCCAACCAGACTCACGGGACAGATTGGGGGGTAAGTCACTGTTGATGTACTACGCTAGTGATGGGGATGTCATACAACTTCACGTCAAAAATCCCATTAATATGATAGGAAATAGGGAAATTGTGCTTGCAGAAATCCCTAAAAGCAGGAATAAGAACCTCTGAAAAGTCAAATCCACCCCCCCCCTCTTTTCTGCAGCCTATCCCAGCCCAAACATCGCTCACTCTTGCTGCACCCCACCAGTCTGCATCGACACAAAGACGGAAAACGGGGAGGCAGCTCTGTTGTTCGGCTGTTAATCCAGCAGCCGCCGTAATGCAAAAATCCGTGTAGACGTGGGCACGGCGAATGTTTCTGCATCATGCTGGACCCACACTCTCGTGTTATACGTCACACCCCCGACGGAGGAACAAAACTCCGGGGGCAGCCTCGCCGTGATTTAGCAGCCAATTGGCTTTGTTTTGCAGGCGATAATGAATATTGAATACTGGTTTCCAACCCCCCGGTTTCCATCCGTACGGCCGTTTCTCTGCTACCCTTTTCCACACTTTTTAACAATATGTCACCCTGGCCGACGCAGTGAGTAATATGCTTGTAAAACAGTTCCATAAAGGTTTTTACCTTACAGAAATCCTTCCGGAGACAATCCGACAGGGTTTAGTGGGGGAAAATGTGCATTTCTGCAAACAAGCCACCTCAGTGTTGCTTTGCCGTGTCATGTCGAGTCGTACGCGGGGAAAAAACAGGACGCCCGTTCATTCAGGGCTCGTCATCAACACAAGAAATGTTGGATGGGCAAGTGATTATTACCTGCGGCATTACTTTTTTCTAAGTTTGCTTTGGTTTTACACCCAAAGACCATTTTACGGGTGGATTGTACCCTCGAGGTTGGGAGTGAGGTCTTGCCTCAGGTGGAGGAGTTCAAGTATCTCGGGGTCTTGTTCACGAGTGAGGGAAGGTTAGAGCGTGAGATGGACAGACGGATGGTGCGGACCGTCGTGGTGAAGAGAGAGCTGAGCCGGAAGGCAAAGCTCTCTGTTTACTGATGGATCTACGTTCCCACCCTCACCTATGGTCATGAGTTATGGGTCATGACCGAAAGAATGAGATCGCGGATACAAGCGGCGGAAATGAGTTTCCTCCGTAGGGTGGCTGGACTCACCCTAAGAGATAGGGTGAGGAGCTCGGCCATCCGGGAGGAGCTCAGAGTAGAGCCGCTGCTCCTTCACATCGAGAGGACCCAGTTGAGGTGGCTCGGGCATCTAGTCTGGATGCCTCCCGGGCGCCTCCCTGGTGAGGTGTTTCGGGCATGCCCTGTCGGGAGAAGGTCCCCTGGAAGACCTAGGACACGCTGGAGGGACTACGTCTCACAGCTGGCCTGAGAACGCCTTGGTGTCCTCCCGATGGAGCTGGAAGAGGTCGCGGGGACCGGGAAGTCTGGACTTTCCTACTGAAGCTGCTACCCCCGCGACCCGGACCCGGATAAGCGGAGGAAAATAGATGGATGGATGGAAGACCATTTTCCCAGTTCCTTCACTAAAGCGTCCCTAAAGCTTAACGTCAAGGCATTTATGGCTTATGGCGTGTGCTGTAAATGCATGCATGTATCATGACAAGGTTTATCCTATCCTTTATCCTATATGTAATCGCGAGACAAGTGCACAATGACTTCTGGGCATTCAGTTGCCTCTTTGGGTTGACGGCGTCCATGTTTTTCCACCAATCCCCCTCAAATTTTACAGACATGTGCGTGCCAGCCCGCTAAGGGTGTGTACCAAATTCCTCGATGAATCATGGTGCTAAACGCCCTGCAGTTAGAGTAGGTGCTTTGAAGAACCCGTGTGAATTTCACGTCAATCGGACTTATGGGGTCAAACTTGCCACCATGTGGTGTGTTTATCAGGAAAATAACTGCGCAAGCAAAACGGTATGTGTGCAGGGGGGTTATTTTTTCACCCCTCCCCCCGACTCGGGTTCTTCACCAGACATGCCTCCCAGGCGGACTGGAGGTGCAGCACGCTGGGAATGCTCGAGGGCGGCGGCGTGTGCGGATGGGGGCTGCCGACAAGACAGCAGGGGCTGGGCTTCATCCTACGCTGCTGGTGCCAGCAGGATGGATCATGGGAAACGTATGCGACGCCGCGGGAGCGCACAAACACGAGCAGCTGGGCGCTAACTAGCTGAGCCGTGGCGGTCAGCTGCTCCGTTAGACAAAACACAACGGCCATTCCTACGGCACAGCCACACTCTCACGTAATACCCAAGTTATTTAATGCCTACTTTTTTTTAAAGACACTGAATTTATATGATTTAATTTTTTATTACATAATTTTACGCTGAAAACTTTATTCAATTAAAATTTTTAAACAAAATGCATGGTTCAAAATTCACCTTCTTAAAACGCAGTGTGAAAATTCTATTTGATACACTACAATGTTCTTGAAATTCACGTTATGAAAAAGTGCATTTAAATTCAATGTTTCAAAATTCAACCGTACTCTTCTGGGAAATTAAGACTGGATCCATCGAAAATGTCTCAGCATCAGCCAATCGGGTATAAAGTGCATAGTCATGTGACACGGGTCTTGCAAGAAAACAAATACAGGTATATATGTGAGTTTTGAAACATCCAAATTATTTCCAATGCATTATTATCAACTAAATTTTAACAATCTGAAATTTTAAATGCACACATTTCTCTTAAAAAAAAATTTTTTTTTTGAAGTGAAATTTTTTTCAAATCAATTTTTGGCATATTTTAAGAGGGGAAAAAAAAAGAATTTTACAAAACCGAAACGGCGTGAATCTAGTTACAAGAGGAGCCGGGGTAGACCCTGGACTGGGCAGACATACAAGCATTCACACTATAATGGACAATTTAGAGTTGCCAATTAAGCTAACATGCATGTTTTTGGAATGTGGGAGGAAACCAGAGTACCCGGAGAAAACCCACGCACGCACGGGGGGGACATGCAACTCCACACAGAGATGCCCAACGGAGATTCGAACCCAGATCTCCTGACTGTGAGGCCAACATGCTACCCACTCATCCCCCGTGTGGCCCCTCCAAAATCTTGTCTCTTGTAATGCACAGCATAGGACACATGGCCAAGAGTGGTGGTGACGCCACAGCGCAGCCCCTCTCTGGTAACGGGTCCGCAAAGCTCTTGGCCTCTCTTAATACGGGACACGTGCTGTCTAAGCTAATTATTATTACCATCACACTAATAACCATTATATTTAATAATCAAAATTCACTTGTATGCATAAAAATTATATATACTATATTGTCAATCCAAAAATGAGTTATATGATTGATATATTGGTATATGATGATGGTATAAAAATGAGTAATGTCACATTAGTATTGATAAACATATAAGGCATTAATATTAATGCATATTGGGGGTTGGTGTACTAGCTTGTTTATGTATTGCTGCATATTGATTTAATATAACTGGCCTTAGTTTTGCAAATAGGGGTGGTTGTAAATAAGCCAAATTGTTTTGTTTTATTGTATTTTGTGTGGTTCGAAATAAACAATCAAATTTTTGGTTAGTAGGGGAAAAAAAACAGCCACACGTCACTCGCTGATACTGGAACTCTGCGGTAAGTTGCTTTGCAAGGTTTATAGCGTGTGTTCAGCGTGTCATGCGCGGCGCCAGTGACGCTTTGCAGTCTGCTGCATTATCTTTCATAGCAGCCTTAATAATGCGTAAGTGAAGCATCCGGCGTGTCCCCGCAAATAAATAAACACATAGATCAAAAAAATATTTCAAACATTTTAGAAGGACATGGCTGCGACAGGATTGCAAACTCATTGAAAACGAAATAAAACGGGACGAGAAGCGCGGTAGATGCGGAGATAAGAGATGACTATCTGCCCTCTTCATTCTTTTAGTGCATCCTGGGCCTCACGTGTTTCACATTATAACTCCCAAAGTCAGCCTGAAGGTCGCGCTCTGCCTGCGGCCCGCTTCGTTTCCAAAGACTTCATGTGTTCAAACCTGACGTTCTGAGTCACCGCCACGCGAGCGCCTGCTTTAAAGTTAACCATCAGCAGTATAAATTCTCCTGCAGCGTGCACACACACGCACGCACACACGCACGCAGAGGTCCACGGTCCGCCAGGAATCAAAGAATGTTAAGCAGGTGCAGGACTTTGCTGTGAACTTCTCGCCGGAATTACAAATCTGCCCGTCGTTGCAGGCAGAAGCAAGAAATGCGGCAAGAGGAAAAGTGGCAGGCATGAAGATAACTACTGGCAGGAAAGAGACCGTATGGAGCTTGAAGTCAAACTGGTCGGCTGGCTGGTGCTGGGAATGTATATCCCTCTACGGATGAGCCATGTTGAGTGATGGCATGCGAGGCAGAACCTCCGGGGCTTTGCGGAAATCAATTGGATATCACGGCACGAGGTTCGGTGCACTGGTGCTCTGACGGGACACGAGGGGAGTGTTTATTCGACCTCGCCTGATAAAACCTCAGCGAAATATTCACGTTGGCTTTGACGGGTTTGTTTTACGAGCGTCCTCGCGCAGTTTTTTTGCGGTGCTGTGATGGCGGCGGCGGCGGGTCGTGATCTACTTGTGGCTGGCGGGTTTTGCACTCGCTCACTGCGACGTGATTCTCCCACGTTGCCATCGCTCCTGCTGCCTTGCTGAGGCTTAGCACGTGCTGTTGTTGTGGTCACATGGGTTCCATACGGGCGCTGCTGGATGCAAGCGCTGGTTCTCTACTGGACTGTGCTTAAGGATGGATACCTTTGACATCCAATACCCGATACCTGGGAATTGATACCTACACTCCACCCATCCATCCATCTTCTATCCCAATTAGGGTTACGGGGTATGCTGGAGCCTACCCCAACTGACTTTGGGCAGGAGGCGGGGTAGAACAGCTGACGTTCTGACATGCTGCAGGATACACTGTTGATGCGACGCGTCCCTTTAAAGTTATGGCTGCACGTCGCCATTAAGCCATTGAACGCTGAAATAGACGTTGAAAACTGGGCTGAGTTTGGTCCGACTGATTTGGTCCAAATAAAGCCCCAAAATAGACACTTCCCAACTAAATTTCTTTTAGAAACTGACCTCTTTTTCCTTTTTCTTACAAATGGTAATGATGTGTTTTCAACTATTTTTTGCTGGGTGGGTATGTGTTTTGATCCGACATATTTAGGTAACTTTGATCAAATGTGAAATTTACTAGAGCGTCTGCTTAGCGACAGCTGTCTTTACTTGCCATTCACAGCAGGCCTCCAAAATCTTCCATCCAACCATTTTCTATGCCGCTTATCCTCATTAGGGTCGCAAGTATGCTGGAGCCTATCCCAGCTGACTTTGCAAAGGGCAGACAAACAAACAATCACATTCACACGCTAATGGACAATTTAGAGCGGCCAATTAAGCTAACGTGCTTGTTTTTGGAATGTGGGAGGAAACCGGAGAACCCGGAGAAAACCCACGCATGCACGGGGAGAACATGCAAACTCCACACAGAGATGCCCGATGGAGATTCGAACCCTGAACCTCCTGACCGTGAGGCCAACATGCTACCCACTCATCCACCGTGCGGCGTTATTACCATTGTTAGGCCAAACGATTACTTTACTCGCGTAGTGACACCTTGCCACCCCGCGTCGGCTAGCTACTAGCCAGCTGGCAACCAGCCTCACCACACACTCGCGGGTAGCATGTCATGGGAACGCCACAGGTCACTACCAACTTCGGAGTTCGGTTTTACGTGTCGGTGCTCACAAGGAAATTCAGTTGGTGCCTAAAAAATGTGACTCCCATTCCTAGGAGTGCTCCTATCAGAGATTTTAGACGCGGGCCGATATAATCTGACGCTTGTTTTGCAGATGCCGGTATTCAACACCCACATCGGATTATAATTTATGACCTCCGCCAAGCACAAGAAAGCGCGGGTTATGTCTGGGTCCAAGAATTGTTCAAAGAATTCTCTAACGTTGCAAGGCAGGTCCCTTTTCTGTGCATGTAGCGCCACAAAAGATGGCCAGAAGACTTGGGAAAAAAATACAGGAAAGGCTTCCAACAGGATCTACAAAATATCAAAGACTGACCCAGATAATGCAAACATTCCGGATACTATGATTCAGACTGCGTATCCCGCCTCCCGCCCGAAGCCAGCTGGGGTAGGCTCCAGCATACCCCCCGACCCCAATGAGAATTAGCGGCATAGAAATGCATGACAGGATGGACTATAATCCAGAATAGCTTGATGGAGGTCTGCGCTCTCTGGGTGCCTTTCTAGCTATTCCTGTTAGTTGTTCCTCATCACTTTGCATTTTAAATTTTGCAGCTCGGTTCCTCACAAAAACATACCAATTAACCAAACATGCCGTTTTGTGGTTGAATGCGGCCTATGATGAGTCCCAAATATGCATATTGAAGCGTCATTTTTTGCCTAAATGAAGCATTTCCAAGCACAAAATGCCTTCGTGAACTAAAATACAAACTTAAGGCATTCAGAAGACGCCTCCAAAGAGGCTGTGAATGATATGGAGTACTCCAAACTTGTCACTAGGTGTCAGTAAAGTTACTGTAATGCTCCACACTCACAGGCTTTTTTTGCAGGTTTGGATGACAGGCACAATAATAAACATCGCTAATAAAAACACAGACTACTGCATTAGCCCACGCCCTCCGAGGTCACTTCCTGTCCGCTCAGCTGCGCTACGGAACGGGGTTACAGCAACACACGCTTACCTATGTGTTCAATGGCTTATTTTGTCAGCTTATGTCTACAATGTTGAATGATACAAGCGTAAAGGAGGCTATAGGGGTGTTAGTTCGTGTCTAAAGGGCTCTAATAATGTTAAAAACTGTATTCAGAGTGTCATAAATTGCTTTCACTATGAAAAGATTCCATTTGTAAATAAGGAATCCTACTTTGCAGAAATTCATTTATCACGGAACCGATCGGTGATAGTAAATGAGGGACTGCTGTAGGTCATTTCAGGTTTGGGGCCTACGAAAAGAGCAGCGTTTGCAGGCCACGCCCCCCTCTGGTCCTTTAAGTGACTAATGAGGGTCATTTTCCTGGATGGGAAGTCAGACTTAGACAGTTAGGACATCTCCCCCCAAAACTGTGAACGAATTAGTGTTCTGTATTAAATACAAACACAATTTGGACCGACAGTTTGATATCCAACATCCACCGAAGCATCAAGAGCAACTCGGGAGCTCAGCATACTTGATGATGGCACTTGGGACTTGTCTGAGGGCAAACCGGGAATCGAACCTGCGCTTTTCCGTTAATTAACCCTTACCTTTGCCGGAGAAAACACTGCTTTTTATTATCCCTGCGGATGAAAATGATGCATTTTCTTTATGGAAGGACACTGGAGACCAGTTCTGGAATTGCATTATAAGCCAAGCCCAATAACCAGCATTCAAAAGTACTAGCAAAATTCTTCCGACTATTTATGGACGTTTCTGCCCCTAAATAGAAGAAATACTTGTACACTGCCGGGCATTACGCACCATGAAGTCTTCCGTTGGCTCCCACAACTTTTGATTCGTGTGACGTCACTCACTAACCGCAACACCGCCAACGACCACGCGCCGATTCGAGACCACCTTTCCGGACGTCCGTGAGCACCAGGCGGCCCGGCGCGGGAGCTCAGGCCGTGCGTAAACACTCACCAGCCGGACATGTGCAGCGCGCCGGTCGCCCGTCATCTTGGAGCTGGACCGAGTTCGGAAGAAACACCGACGACGACACGGATCCCGTTCCGCAGCGAGACGGCGAAGCTAAAGCGTGGAATCACCGGAGCTCCCTTTGCGGGTCCCCGACTGCGACGCCGGATCGCGTTGCCACTCCGGGAAGTGGACGCTTCAACTTCACTCGGGGAGAGCGAGAGGGAGGGGGAGAGAGAGGATTGGGGGAGGGGTTTCACGGTGGCTCCACCCACCAGCGTCCCACGAGTCACACCAGCGTAACGCGGCAGATTGCAGGCACGTGACGCCGCCGTAAACCCCCAGGTGCTTATTATTATTTGTTAATACACACAACACCAACCCGCCTTCGTTACACGCGCCCGATCACGTGTTGTGACGCCAGATGCTCCCCTTCATGCCATACTTTATGGGTTTTTTTGCCCCCCGCCCCCCAAAAAAATTACTTTTTTGGGCATTAACCCAATGTAATACACAAAATACAACATAAATACATATTTTCCTCAACATATTCACTGGAGATGCACCTTCTACGGCAGGTACTGTATTAGGGCCACATTGAAAAAAAATGACATATATATGTATAAATCTGAGATTTTGTGATTGAAAGACGTAATTTCACGAGAAAAAAGTCACAATTCAAGAATTAAGTCGTAAAAGTTGTCATTTTACGAGGAAAAAAGTCGCATTTGCACAGGAAAAAAGGACAAATATGACAAGAAAAAGGCATTGTACTATTTTTAAAAAAATGTTTAACTTTACGAGAAAAAAGTCAGAACATAAGAAAAAAGTCTTAATTTTACAAGAAAAAAGTCCTAATTTTATGAGAAAAAAATCGTAATTTTGCGCAAATAAAACTCTTGATTTTACAAAAATATTTATGCAACTATTATTATTCCATTTTTCTATTTTATTTTTAATGAAATGTTCAGCATTATGGTAATAAATCTAATTTCCTGACGTTACTACTACCACATTACTACTATCAGGAGAACCAGAGTATAGAGTGGGAGGAGCCATCTGCTGTGGCCCAGCAAGGTGCACTGTATTCGGGCACATGCTCAGAGCAGCCGGTGTGCCCCTATGGAGGTCAGGAGAACCAGAGCATAGAAGGGGAGGAGCCGCCTGCTGTGGCCCAGCAAGGTGCACTGTATTCGGGCACACGCTCCGAGCAGCAGGGGTGGCGCCACGGAAATTTCTGGCATTTTGTGGCATTTCAGTTGGCTGATAAGGTTTTTGTGTGCACGGTACTGGTAATTTGGCCCCATTGGAGTATTTTTGGAAATGTTTCAATGAAGCTTATCTGTATCTGTAATCAGTTATCCGATTTTTATTGGTCCAATACTCATCGTGCACCCCTAATGTTTATCAAAACAAATTACAATGACGACATTTTTCATCTATTTTGGTATTTTCTATTTTTCATCTATTTTGGTATCTATTTTGGCATGTACACAAATGCATCACTTAAGGTAACACTTTATATTGTTCTGTAGGAAGCCTCAAAAAGTACTAATTAAAAATAATAGGACACTTATTATATTAATAACATTATACACTAAAGGGTTAGAGTAATAAGTGCATAATAATGACTTAGTTTATGCTAATAAGGCACTGTTCCCACTTTAGATCCGGTTAATATCCGGTTAATAACTGCATAATGCCACATTTATTAGCCTTTATTAGCCTTTATCCATTACCTGAGCACTAAAGTCCACAAATAGCTAGTGCTTATCAGAATGGGCTTCAGTTTGTTAACCTTATGCAGCCTTATTAATGCAAATAAGCATTTAATATGTAATCTTATTAATATAAGAGGCTTTATTTACCGCTGATTAAAGATTATTACAAGCGCTGTAATAGAAAGGGTTACCAATAACACATGAAATATCTAAGTTGCAGCAAACAAGATGACAAAAGATACAATTTTCGTGCAATTTTGATACACCGAGGGGGATGGTGGCGGAAATATCGTATTGTATATGAGTTGTGTATTGCATATTTTCCATGTTCATTTTCGACGCGCTGTCTGCGACCCGCCCAGAATGGACCCACAACCCACTTTCGGTTCCTGGCCGACCAGTTGAGAATCACTGGTGTAAAGCAGGGGCAAACAAGGACTGGGAAGTGAACTGGTGTGCACTGCGGAAACCTGAGACTGTTGCTCGTCGATGTGCAAGAACGCAGAGTCCGCATGATCGTTTGTTCGACTGCTTCGGGCGGCTTCCAGTCGAGAGATGATGTACTCTCGCCCAAGGAAACGCACAGATCAGCGCCTCCAGGGGGTCCGGTCAAGTCGTGAGCAGTGTGCATTCCCGGCCGTCACAACGCATTCGTGCAGTTTTCCAGGTTTGATGATGGAAGGAATTAAGCGGCATAAACACCCTTTTGAGCTTTCTCATTGTGCAGAATGATGCAACCCTGGGCAATAACAGTGATTAAAAAGAAGAAACTCAAAAATGCCCTGCGGGCCGCAATTAAAACAACTGCAGATATGAATGTGAGCAAAAGTGGCTCATAACTGTTGCGGCATTTAGTGCTCTCACTGTCGGCCTAGCGGTTTGGATTGCAGTGTGAGGTCACGTGGTGAGCAGAACCTGCGTTAAATTGTCTTTGGGTTCATTTCAAGGAGGACTTGACCGGCCAGCCCAAAACAGAAGAGTATGGTAACTTGATTACTTTGAAATCTTGCGCCTATGGGACATTTTAAATTATTAATGTTCCAAATTTAAGATGTATAAAACTGTAGATAAAAAATATAGAATGTAAAATATTGACCCGATCTAAGAAACCCAATATGGAACACAACATAAATAGATTTACATCCCTATAAACAACACATTCCATGGGTCATTCCGAGAGGGTTCTTGAGGCACTTCCTCTTTCTTGACTGGTTTTAGTGATAAAAAGTGCTTAAAAAAACGGGTACATTTCCGGGGTGTCCCTGCATCTTGCAAGACTAAAATGCGACTCTCGGGTGCTAATAAATTAATCAATCACACGATTAATGATTACTTTGCCCGCCTCTATATATTGTGTCCTCGTCTTTCGCCTCCAAACTGGCAGGAAGAGACTTCACTCTGTGCATTGGTTCAGCACCTACATGCGTCACAGAGCAACAGCAAACAGAGTGAGACCTCCTGTTAGTCGTAGTTGCTTGGTGTCTGTGAGAGGAGCTTTGTGAGGCGCAATGCAAGGTAACGTGGCAGAAGTCAGGAGGGAAAAAGATGATTGCAAAGCCAATTAAATGTTAAAAATTGAGCAAGGTGAGCGGATCAACACAAACGAGCCAGGATGTTGAATTTGTTCCCAATTGGTAGCAAAAAAAGCTTGCCCACCTGACCCGGTTTTCACACGTTGAGATGCAGACCCTTCATCCTGGCAGTCAACACTTGCGGACATGCTCGGTGGGCAAAGTAAACACAAACGGCGCGGCGCAAAACGGTGTGCGTTTGCAGAAAGTCCTGGCGAAAGAAACGCTGCTCTTTATTACGGCCGAAAAGGCAGCATTTCGAGAAAAGCTGCAAACGTTCGACAGACAGGTCTGTGAGAAAATCCATGTGACAAACGCCAATTCCGCAACTTTGAAAGATGACACCCACTCCTAACACTTAAACATTTGACGTTTATTTGCATTTATTGGAGCACTTGAGATATTCCATGCATATTCCATGCCCAACATGTAAATACAGTGAATGTAAATAAACGCACCGTGTGTATTATCGTAACATTAGTGCTTCATTCGGAGTCAAAAATGCTGACGATGGATTTGTGGCACGAAGAACGTTCAAAAGGCGCCTGTGTTGTTTTGTGATGCGTTTTTTTTTTTTACCTTGACAGAACAGGTTCGTCTCATTCTTGTGGACCCGGTCCTGTGCGTCGTCTCGTCTGGCGAGTGACACGTGCGGTAAATCAAGTTTAAAGTTCGTTTAAAGAGAATGGCATTCTGGAAGGAAATATTTTGGCATGGATGTGTTTCCACAGAGCCCATTCAAGCACCTGCGGGGCCGTGAAGGTGCGCCGGGCACCCATCAGTCTCCGTGCTTTTATGGATTGTAAAACGTTTAAAGAAAGAAAATCACGAGGGAGCGATTTGCCAAAAAGATCCCACCGCCGCGCCCGTCAAATACCAGACATTTCTTCCCTTATCGAAAGCAGCAGGCGTTTAGCCGCGACGCCTCGTGAAGTTACGCTATAACCACATGGAGGCGATGTGCGGCTGCGAGCGACATGCGCAGGACTTGTGCTGGGGCCACACGGATCGCGGCCCGCGCTTGTTCCAGCAGACGCTCGACTATATTCACCCCCGTGTTAGATAATAAATCCAATCCTTGTCAACCTTTAATCCAGGAGGAGAAACGAGCCGAGGGCTGCATGCCGATCATCATCCGATCATGTCGCCTTTCCGTTAAATAATAAAACGTATTGAAACGCTTGGCAAAAAACAGGATATTCAACGTGGTGTGTTGTAAGACAGGTTATACTTTGATATATCATGTATAATTTTACTGCATGTTCCCTAATTATTATAGTTTATATATTTAAAAATACTGACCTGGATGGATTTTGATTGCAAAATGCACTTTAAAAACATATCACACAGGATAAGTACCATGTTGTGTATTGACAGTACATACATTATTATAGTCTATATTTTTGGTATCTATTTAAATAAAACATATTTTTCCCTGTTATATTTTATTTATTCATTCGTTTTCTATGCCGCTTAACCTCATCAGGGTGGCGGGGATGCTGGAGCCTATCCCAGCAGACTTTGGGCGGGAGGCGGGGTACACGCTGGACTGGTCGCCAGCCAATCGCAGGGCTATTATATTTTTGCTTTATTTTATTATATTTTACATGTCAAAAATGCCAAAGTGATATCAATATTTCATTAGTAACATTTATAATGAATATTCATCATAATTGTAATTATAAAAGCGGGTAGGAACCGATCCACCCGCCTTGAAAGGTGATGGATTGTCCTTTTCAAGGAAGTTCTAAGTGAAATTTGAAAATGCAAACGACAGAGTCCAAATGAGAAAGCAATTTTTTGCAAAGAAGCATTAAAGTGAAATAGGTTGCTCATCAGCTGGTCAGAACTTTAAGCCCATAACTCAAAAAAACCCCATCCACTCTCTTGACCCGATTATCATTTTTGTAAACTCCCCTTGCCGTCCGTCCCCAAATGTTCTCGTTGGATTTAGATGAGGTGAACACGCAGGATGGTCCAAAAGAGTCAGCTTATTCCTCTGGAGGAAGTCCTTTGTGAAGTGTTGAAAAAGCCAGTCCTTACCACACAGACCAGGACCTTTAGTCACGAGGGATGCCCCCTGCAACAATCTGCCGTTTGACGCCCCTGCACAACCAGAAGCTCCATTGTTCCATTGAAGGATTATGATGGTGCCGTGTGGAAAACATCTCAGATGGGATCTCCTTGTCATGCCAGTAATGTTGGAAGCCATCAGGACCATCAAGGGAGAAGAAAACTTTTTTTTTCCACCTTTCAATGTCCCATGTTTGGTGCTCTCCTGCAAATTCCAAACTTCGGAGGAGACGAAGCCTTTGAAGAGCTTTTTTCTTCTTAAAAACCTTCGCTGGCAGATGCTTTCGGATGGTTATCGGACCGCACTCGGCACCAGTAACAACCTTCATTTGGGCCGAGGATGGTCTTGACGGGCAGCTAATGGGCTCATTTTGGGGGGGGGGTCTACCGCTTGACTTTCTTTGTTCCACAAGCCTCAGGATGTATGAAGAAGTTAGAAATGGGTGTTTTACCGCTTCCGACCTCAGTAGCAATGGTGCTGAGGCTGCGAGAGCCCTTGCTTATGCGGGTCAACAATCCCACCGCCTTCTAAGAGAGAAAGCCTTTTTGCCTTTGCCATCAAGAGATCACGACAGTGTGAATACCTGACACTAAACCACATTGAAGGCAACATTTCACTTTCCACTTTAATGCTTCTTTGCAATGACTGCTACTTCCTCCTGTTGCATTTTAAAGCTCCACTTAGCCCCTCCTTAAGTAGCACCCGTGCAAAATGTACATTCTTGACAATTCTTCAACTGGTCAACTGGAGCATGCATCCTGGAGATAGAATTGGTACATCCCAAATCGGTTCCATGCTTATTGAATGACTGAAATGTCATCGTAGCCTTTGAAAGGCCTCGCTGTCCTGGGAACAGTCTCGATAGAACGACACCGAGGGACGCGGTGACAAAATAGGAGTAGGGTGGACCACTGAGGCTGCTGACAGTAAACAAAGTGGCCGCTGGAGACCAGACCTCACTGTTCTGAGGGTCCAACCAGGTACCTGAGGGAAGTTGGCCCCCCACCACGCGCAAAAACTCTGGTCAAATAGCCTCATTTGACAGGACAGACCCAATTAGACTATTTTGGTTTCATTCAGAGCAGGTTGAGGGACCGAATGACCTTTGGCTGATCTTTAAGAAATGTGTAATATCTCAAAAACACTGGCAGCACAAACTTTCATTTCTACTGCACGAAACAGCACAAACGAGGACAGTAAAAATTCGATTCTTTTGGTTTCGTTTTGAGCATGTCGGGGGGCTGAACGTCCTCTGGTTTTCCTTTAAGAAATGTGTAATATCTCAAAAACACTGGCAGCACAAACTTTCATTTCTACTGCATAAAACAGCACAAACAAGGATGGTCAATATTAGATTTTGATGTAATTTTGAGCATGTCCGGAGCCTGAATGAGCGCTGGCTGACCTTTAAGAAATGTGCAATACCTCAAAAACGAAAGCAGCACAAACGTTAATTTTAACTGCACGAAACAGCACAAACGAGGACAGTAAAAATTCGATTCTTTTGGTTTCGTTCTGAGCATGTCGGGGGGCTGAACGTCCTCTGGTTTTCCTTTAAGAAATGTGTAATATCTCAAAAACACTGGCAGCACAAACTTTCATTTCTACTGCATAAAACAGCACAAACAAGGATGGTCAATATTAGATTTTGATGTAATTTTGAGCATGTCCGGAGCCTGAATGAGCGCTGGCTGACCTTTAAGAAATGTGCAATACCTCAAAAACGAAAGCAGCACAAACGTTAATTTTAACTGCACGAAACAGCACAAACGAGGACAGTAAAAATTCGATTCTTTTGGTTTCGTTTTGAGCATGTCGGGGGGCTGAACGTCCTCTGGTTTTCCTTTAAGAAATGTGTAACATCTCAAAAACACTGGCAGCACAAACTTTAATTTCAACCGCATAAACCACCCCAAACGAGGACGGTCAAATAGAGATTATTTTGGTATCATTGGGAATATGTCGGGGGCTGAATGACCTTTGGTGGGCCTTTAAGAAATGTGTAATATTTCAAAAACGCAAGCAGCACAAATGTTAATTTCAACTGCCCAAAATGGCACAAACGAGGAAGGTCAAAACAGACTACTTTGCATGATTATGTAACAGCCCAAAACTTTAATTGTTAATACACAACAGCACAAACACTCATTTCACCTGCACATAACAGCACAAACGAATGGGACTATTTTGGCTTCACTTGGAGTAAATGGGGGGCTGGATGAACTTAGAACATGGTCTTACATAAACTTACAACTCAAAAACAAAAGCGGCACAAATGTTAATTTTAAGTGCACAAAACAGCACAAACCGTGTGGGGGGGGGGATTCGTTACACATTAAACCGGCATCACCAACACCATGAAAAGCACACGCTTTGCGCACACTTGCATGACAAACGCTGGACGGTGAGTGTCCACAGGAAATGTTCTCCCCTTCCCCTCCTCCCAGTGCACGGCTCATCAGGGATGCGCCGTGCAGCCCGTTAATATACGGTACTTGTTCCTTTCGCGCAAAGAAATTGATCCGTGGTTCTCTTCCATGCAGTATAGTCCTCCACCATGTGTCACTTCCCACTGCTGGAGAGTATATTGTAATAATTGCATTGCAAGATAGATAGCAGCAGCCTTCACGTTATGAAAAAAGACGTAGCCTCTCGTTCAGGTCTTTGTGCGGAAGTGCCAACAGAGTCAGACATGTTTTTTGTTTTTTTTCCAGCTGGACACCTAATTACATTTGACAGGCAAAGGTAATAATAAACCACTTGTAATGCAGTTCTTCCTGTTAGCACTTGGAGGGATCACAAGGTAATCATCTAGGTCACGTTACTGATTGGGTTGTTAAAGAACGCATCATTCAATTCCCCATGCGCTGAATTGAATTGCGAGGGATGTGCACGCGGGATGCATACACTTTTCATGCGCACGGAGGCAAGGGAAGGCTGACAGAGGCTTCCTCATCATTAATGGGTAGCCCCTTGGAGTTGTGCACAACGTGCATCAGGCAGTAAAAAAAGGGCTTCTGGGTGTACAGTCGCATCTCGCCACTTCATTGCGTTTTTTCAAAAATGAATTCATTAAGAACTATTAATTGACGATGGCCTATCATGAGTCAAAAAATATTGAACAACAAGGTATTTGTAGCATAATGGTCACTGGGGGTCAGTAAAGTTACATTAAGGAAACATTACGTTACAATAAATTACCTTAACACAGCATGAAGTGGAAAAACAAAATCCTCCTCCCATTCCGTGTGGAAGTGGTAAGTTGTTGTCTTCTTACTTTGTCCTTCTTCCCCAGTCCCTTTGAAAGCCTTTAGTTTAGAATAAATAAACTGAACGCTAACTAGTTACCTCGGTAGCAACCTATGCTTAAAGCAGTGGCGGCCTCTTTTGTCCCTGCGGTGATCCCTTAGCCTGCGCATAAATGTTGCACAATGTGGTGGAAACCAAGAATAATGGGAGTGTAAAGGTGACTATAGGGGTGTTATTTCATGACTAGGGGACTCCATCGATGGTAAAAACCATATTTAGAAAGTCATAAACAAGTTTTCTATGCACAAACTACAAAAATATTCAGTTTATTAATGTTGAATATTACTTTCTGAATTGTATAGTAGTAACAGTTACTTCAAGTCTACTATTAATCTTTTTTTTCTGTATTGCACCCCATTCTAAAGATACAAGTACATTTTAATCAATTGAATTGAATATTTTCATATATTATTATTATTATTTGGCCTGGAATTGACTGGCGGCCAGTCCAGGGTGTACCCTGCCTCCCGCCTGAAGTTAGCTGGGATAGGCTCCAGCATACCCGTGACCCTAATGAGGATAAGCGGCGTAGAAAATGGATGAGTGTATGTATTATTATTGTTATTGTTATTATTATTATGTTAGAATATGGCTATCATAATACCAATGCTGTTTGGATTTTATGTGATAGAACCAGAGGGATTGCCTTGATTTGCAGAGGTAAACTCACAGCAAGACAAGAAAAAAAAATGGTAATCACAAGAAAATTGACTTTTAATGGTGTTATAAAAGTTAAAAGTTATATGTATCCCAAGAGCCTGTTTATGAGCATCAAACCTGAGAAAAATCAATCATCTCCCTCACTTCTTTGCTCCCCTTTTGAGAGAAGAGGCGCTGAAACACTCGCTTTCATGTCATGGTACTCTGATCGAGAGCGGCCATTCCCTTGCAGACGCCCACCACTTCGCTGAGGACTGCTTTGTAAAAATGCAGGCTTCGCCGTAAATCTTAAAATAAACCCGAGAGCTCTGCCAACTCTCTGTCAGTCAGGTACATACGTGGGAGCGGAAAGTTTTATCATGTTTCTTTTTCTTCAAATGTGAGCGTCATGTTGGCACTTTAGCTCACATTGCTATACTTGTGTTGCTTCTTAATGCCACTTTTTCATGTCACCTGGTGGGAAAGGATGTATGGCATCTATTATGTCGTATTACGACCATTGGCGACCATATTACGTGAATTTCAGCCTTTTCATAGAAAACTGTTGACAACCTTCTAAATACATATGTTTTTAACATTAGAGCTCTCTAGACATGAAATAACAGCCCTATAGTCAACTTTGCACTTGTAGTACACAATATAGTGGGCATAATAAGACATCTACGCGATAAATAATGCTCATGTGTGTTGCTATAAACGGGTTCCCCAGGGGAGCTGAGTGGCGGGCGGACAGACAGCAACAGTAGCCCATGTTTTTATCAGGAACTATTGTGCCTGTTGCGGGATAATTCACACCTCCAGTGAAAGCCTGTTCAGAATCTATGAATGCGTCTTCTTAATGCCTTGTATTTGGATTCATTTATCCATTTTTATGCTTGAAAATGCTTAAACTTGGTGAATTTTGCTGCAAAGTGCATATTTTTGACAAAAAATAGGCTACATTCAATATAACAATAAGCTATATTCAATCACAAAACAGCATTTCTGAAGAAATGTGATAGAGGGAAACTGAAAAATCTGCGCCGCAATGTGGATACAATGCAGAGTAGCACCTCTTGGAGCCACACACTCTGGACAAAACAAAGCTCATTCGCTTTAAAGCTACAGACACAAAAATGATGCGTCCCCAGTTTACTAAAAGCACTTCTGAACGGTCTAAATTGCAGCATCAAGGCGGTATTGTGCACAGTGCATATTGTTTAAAAAAGTGTATACATAAAGTGGGGACTTCCATCCATCCATTTTCTATACCGCTTGTCCTCATTGCGGTTGCTGGAGCCTATCCCAGCTGACCTCGGGCAAAGGGCGGGGCAAAGCCGGGACTGGTCGCCAGTCAATCGCAGGGCAGACATACAAGCATTCACACTCACAGTCACACCTATGGACAATTTAGAGTCGAGTGGGGACTTCAACATTCCTATATAATATGAAGAACATTACCGCAATTTCCTGTGTATAAGACGCACCGGTTTATAAGCCAGACCCACTAGATTTAGACTATAAACCATTCAAGTCCACATCATAAAGGTTTGTGAGGACTTTATTTGACTGGAGCCAATCATGAGCATGGGAAAAAACTCACGACAATCTTATCAACCAATCGGAAATCGCAGGAGGTCGTCATTCAACATACCAGTCAGACTCTGAGCGTCATCTAAGAAAGATCATCATCACACAGCAACTTAACACTCTAAAGGTAGATAGGAAATATACAAGGCAAGTACCGACGCGAGTTTAAAATTAGAAACAATTTGAACTGATTCCCATCATGCATTGCTTCCCAGCAAAGCAGTTCATTGGCCGGGGCTGCCGGGGCGCAAAAATGATTCATTCAGCTGCCCGCATCCACCAGAGGGAAATCCAGAGGGAGCCTCCCACTGGTGGACGCAGACACCAGACACACTTAAAAATGGATGAAAAACAAACAAACGGGGAAGACAACTTAGGGCCTCATTTATCAAATCAACCAAGCGTCAATCCAAAACAGGAAAATGGCTGAGAGCCCTTTGCAGACAACAACAAGCATAGTTCCATGGCAACACGCTAATACGTCGTGGACATATCCAAGTCCATTCGAAGAAATCTGGGAGCAAACACAGCCTGGAAAAACGTGCTGCTTATGTTTTCCGCTCGAGCAGCGACTCCCGGCTTGGGATGCACGCGTGTTGTTGTCAGCTGTCATGAAGCGTTGGCTGGCAGGAGCTGCTCTTCTTCTGATCATGCAAGAAGATCCGTTCTGGTTTTCCAGCACCAGCGCCGTTTTCGGCACAAAGAACTGCAAGTTTTCGTACAATGTCTCGGTGATTGTACGCCTCACAAACTCGTCCGGCGGAAAAGCGTCCCATGCATGCACGGATAGTGGGTCATTTACAGTTGGGACACTATAGACGGATCCTGGCCAGGGAATTCTGTAATCGTCTTTATCACGCTTTGTTCGCCGTAATGTTCTTCCGCCAGAAAAAAGAAATAACCATGGCCATTACAACTGACTCGTCTGTTAAACTGACTATTAAGTGGGGACAGATGCTCTTTGGTAATCCCCAAAAGGTTGAATCGAGGCAACTGGACTCTTCCTGATGGTTGAAGACGTCCATCCATCCATCCATCCATCATCTTACGCTGATCGGAGGCAGCAGCCTAAGCAGGGAAGCCCAGACTTTGTCCACTCCTCCTCCCAGCTGAGACACATAGTCTTTCCGACGTGTCCTGGGTCTTCCACGAGGCCGCCTAGCGGTCGGTCGGACTCGCCTCCCGGACTTCCCCAGGGAGGCGTCCCCGGGAGGCATCCTGACCAGATGCCTGAGCCTCCTTATCAATTTCCTCTCAATCCAGAGGAGCACTGGTTCGACTCAGAGTTTCTCTCCCGGGTGGCAGTGCTTCTCACTTGAAGTCTAACTAGAGGAACCAGCCACCCTACACAGAAAACACATTGTGGCCACTTTGTTGTTGCGGTCACAACCCAAAGCTCATGACCATAGGCGAGGGTAGCAACATCAACTGACTGAAATTTCACCTTTAATCCCAAATGTTTCTTCAGTTGTTAATTTTAGGTGTGGGTGCCGTGCTTTATATGTCCCTGGAGAGTTTTCCCTTGGGGATGGTCACCTTGGGTTGTTGTTGTTGTTGTTGGGGTCGGCCAATGAAAGAACTCGGGTGGCAAAACTTGTTAGTGGCAACCTGCTAGATGTTAGGTCATGATTGTGGTGGCAACCAAAACCTGACAAGTAGATTTACCAAACACACCAACTCCATGGACAGTATCCTCCGATTCACCCGGGAGGACATCAGGGGAGGATGGAAGCCTCAATATTGAGGTCTGCAGAAAACTTATTCACACAGACCAGTACAGACTTTGACACAGACTAAGGGTCATCAGAACAATCAAGGACGGAGCAAAGATGACTTCCATTGTCAGTGGTGGATTACACCCTACATTACAGCCTGAGGATGGAAACAGGAAAATAGCAAGTGTGGTTTGTCAGGGAAACTCAAAAGCATTTTTCCCCAATCACAAAATACCTATGAATTTCAAACCCCACCTATACCCGCACGCAGTATCCGCTTCACCCAAAAGACAAAATCCCCCAAATCAAACTCAACAATGTTATGCCGGTGGTTCTCAACTGAGGGGTCGGATCTCAAAAGCAGTTTTCTGAGTTGTTTTCAGTGGGTCGTGCCTCTTTGCCTGAGTAGAAAATTAAAAAATAATGTAACGACCCAATGTACCAGTTGAGAAAATATATAAATAATATGGATATATTATATATAAATAAATAATACCTATACATATGTTCTATATAAATAAAGATTGTGCAAAACAAAACAAAAATAATGTCATTTTTTAAAAATAAGTTTGGCAGAAAAGTTATAATTTTATGAGAATAAAGTCAAAATATTACAAGAAAATTTGCAAAAGAAAGAAATAGTAAATAAAGTAAATAAAAAACAGCTATAATTTTACAAGGATAAAGCAAAAATATTAAGAGAAAAAAAAAATTTTTTCATGAGAAAAAAACCCTTAAGAAAATAATGTAATTTTAGTAGCGTAAAGCTGAAATATCAAAAAAATAATTTAGATTTTTTAAGTTGTAATATGAGAAACAAACAAAACAGAAATAAAGTTATATATATTTAAATAGGTTTAAAAAAGTTATAATATGAGAATGAAGTGAAAATATTATGGGAATAGTCATAATAAAATAAATGGAAAAAAACAGCTATAATTGTTTGAGGATAAAGTCAAAATATTAAATGAAAAATCATTTTTTTAATGAGTTGCAATTTTATAAGAAAAAAAACAAAAAAATACTTTCAAAGTCATAATATAACAAACAATTTTCTCAATTTTTTTGTCATTTTTGGAAAATATTATGGAAGTGAACTGCAAATGGGAACAAAATAATAACATTTAAAAAGACTGTGTAAGCAGAAAGTTGAAATATTTGGAAAATTAAAAAACAACAACAGCAAAAATGGGAAAAGACACGCAAAGTTGATGCAAATAATAGATGAGATGCAGATATTTTTAACTTCTTAGCATATCTGCATGCGTTGCTTTGCAAAATATCAAAGCGGCGGCGCCGCATCCTCCCCGAGCTCCCTCCACCACCAGCCCTGTCATACCAAACAAAGGAACTGGCGGATTATTCATGAGTGCGTCTGGTCAACTGGATCCGACACAGCAGCAGCGCCGCAACCAAAACCGCGCTGACGCGGAATGCGAGGCGTCGCTTGTTCGGTGGTTAACAAAACGTGTCTTCTCCACATGTGCCGCCGCCGCCGCCGCCGCCGCAGCAGCGTGGGCTTGGCCAAGCGGAGAGAGGAAGGAAGAGACTTGAAAAGCAAAAAGCGGGAGAAGAGATATGTGGGTCAGACTGAGAGACGGGGGGGGAGAGAGAAGCTCAATGCAAATCAGAATGTGTAAACATGTACAGGCCTAATCTCATTATCCCCGATTCTCCCGGGCCTGTGATCAGATACTCGATTGAAGCCAGGGAAAGGAGAGGGGCGGGGGGGGGGGGGGGGGGTTGTCGTAGAGACGGAAAATATGAGAGGAATGAAAAGATTTTTAGTATGTGAGTTGAAGACTTTCAAGAGATAAAACAAAGCAGGCCCTGGTGGTGTTTTGTGGACACAGAAGTGGCGGGAGCACATTGCTGGACATTTGCAGAACTTCTACTGGGGTGAAATTGCATGCAAACATGCACCCCCCTGCTGTGTTGCCTGCGCTAGTTCTTTCGGACAAACATTCGGCATGGTAAACCCCAAAGTTTCACCCCATAAATGGAAATGACTTTCTCCGACAGCTGGATGCGCTCTCCGAAAACACCTGCTGTGACTTTAGGGCGGGGGTGTTCAAAATGCGGCCCGGGGGCCATTCCAGGAGTGTTCAAAATAACAGCAGTCCAAAGTAAGTATTAGGTTAAGTATTGTCATTAGCATATTTGTATTGCTACATGGCAAACAAGTTACCAGTAGGTGCAGTAGATTCTCCGAAAACAAACAGGACCCAGCATTCATGATATGCACGCTCTTAAGGCTGTGCAACTGGAAAATCAGTTGAAAGGGGTGTGGTCAAAAAAAAAGCATCGATTTAGTGAAAAAAGAGGTGTGAATCACTTGCTGAACGTCATTTCTCTTTGAAAGCCTGAGGGAAATGGGTTGTTGTTCAGAAGAGCATCGTACTTTGATTAATAATTTGATAGGACAGGGGAAAACTTATGAAGAGGTGCAAAAAAATGTTTGGCTGTTCAGCTACAATGATCTCCGATGCCTTAAGATGAAGAGTAAAACCAGAGAATTGTGGCAGAATATAGAAGACAACTATCAAAATGGATGGAAGAATAACCAGAATGACAAAGGCTCAGCTCCAGGATGATCAAAGGCGGTCTGGAGTTACCTGTAAGTACTGTGAAAGAAGACAACATTTTGTGGACTAATGAAAGTACGTTTTTTCTTTTTGGGTCCAAGGGCCGCAGACAGGTTGTGAGACGACCCGCAAACTCTGAATTCAAGCCACAGTACACAGTGAAGCATCATGATATGGGCATGTTTATCCTACTATGGTGTTGAGCCTATTTATCCCATAGCAGGGATCAGTTTGCAAGGTCATGTCTCCTTATGCTGAAGAGGACTAGCCCTTGAAATGAATGTTTCAACAAGACAATCACCCCAAACACACTAGTAGACCAGCCAACTCTTGGTTCCAAACCAACAAAATGAATGTTATGGAGGGCCCAACCCAATCCCCGGACCTTAATCCAATGGAGAACTTGTGGGGTGACATCAAAAATGCTGTTCCTGAAGCAAAACCAAGAAATGTTAAAGAATTGTGGAATGTTGTTAAAGAAGAGATCTGTTGCATGTAAAAAACACTCGACAGCAAGGAGGAAGTGGAAGGGTGAAGCGTGCAGAAGGTAACGCAGTGCAAGGAAATTGCAACGCACACCCACGTGCGCATTCACTTGCACACAAACACACAGTTCAGTGCCAAATGTAAACATTGTAAATAGTGGTTTTGTGTATAAAAGATCGTGTAAAACATGTCGTTTATGATGTGGTCTAATTGTTTAGATATTTTGGCGAAATATATTTTGCTAAATTTGAGTGAAAGTTATGCTTGAAATGCATCTTTTCACCAAAAGCTTGTATACCCCACCCTCATTTTTCTTTTTTTAGTTGGGAACCGATATTTTCCTGAAACGTGCCTATGCTCTGCTGCGGATAACTAAAGAACGAAAAAAGATAGAAACTTTTTTTTTTTCTGATGAAAGATGGGAATCAAATTTTTCGTTTAGTATGATAGTCACAGAACCAAATATTCTGTCCGCCGTGAAAGATCAGTAAAAATTGTCTAAAATGGTGAAAGTGCAAATATCATGATAATAAAGTT
>QODF01000210.1:340921-361237 GCA_024372805.1 Oostethus manadensis | reverse complement strand
ATGCCTTAAGATGAAGAGTAAAACCAGAGAATTGTGGCAGAATATAGAAGACAACTATCAAAATGGATGGAAGAATAACCAGAATGACAAAGGCTCAGCTCCAGGATGATCAAAGGCGGTCTGGAGTTACCTGTAAGTACTGTGAAAGAAGACAACATTTTGTGGACTAATGAAAGTACGTTTTTTCTTTTTGGGTCCAAGGGCCGCAGACAGGTTGTGAGACGACCCGCAAACTCTGAATTCAAGCCACAGTACACAGTGAAGCATCATGATATGGGCATGTTTATCCTACTATGGTGTTGAGCCTATTTATCCCATAGCAGGGATCAGTTTGCAAGGTCATGTCTCCTTATGCTGAAGAGGACTAGCCCTTGAAATGAATGTTTCAACAAGACAATCACCCCAAACACACTAGTAGACCAGCCAACTCTTGGTTCCAAACCAACAAAATGAATGTTATGGAGGGCCCAACCCAATCCCCGGACCTTAATCCAATGGAGAACTTGTGGGGTGACATCAAAAATGCTGTTCCTGAAGCAAAACCAAGAAATGTTAAAGAATTGTGGAATGTTGTTAAAGAAGAGATCTGTTGCATGTAAAAAACACTCGACAGCAAGGAGGAAGTGGAAGGGTGAAGCGTGCAGAAGGTAACGCAGTGCAAGGAAATTGCAACGCACACCCACGTGCGCATTCACTTGCACACAAACACACAGTTCAGTGCCAAATGTAAACATTGTAAATAGTGGTTTTGTGTATAAAAGATCGTGTAAAACATGTCGTTTATGATGTGGTCTAATTGTTTAGATATTTTGGCGAAATATATTTTGCTAAATTTGAGTGAAAGTTATGCTTGAAATGCATCTTTTCACCAAAAGCTTGTATACCCCACCCTCATTTTTCTTTTTTTAGTTGGGAACCGATATTTTCCTGAAACGTGCCTATGCTCTGCTGCGGATAACTAAAGAACGAAAAAAGATAGAAACTTTTTTTTTTTCTGATGAAAGATGGGAATCAAATTTTTCGTTTAGTATGATAGTCACAGAACCAAATATTCTGTCCGCCGTGAAAGATCAGTAAAAATTGTCTAAAATGGTGAAAGTGCAAATATCATGATAATAAAGTCCAAATACAGAAAGTTAAAAATAGTTCTTTTCTGGAATACAAAAAAATGCAGAAGAAGCAGCGAAACCCTGCACCCTTCGGAAAAAGTCTGGGCACCCCCGCTTCAGGGGCTTTATCTGAATCACCGCTAAATTTTAGCACGGTTGTTTCCAAAACATGGCCGCCACCGAGCAAAATGTCTTCCAAAGATGGGACTTAACATCTAACTGGCATGTGCCAAGAGCGGTCGTCTCCCAGTCTCAAGGCCGCTGGTTCGATCCTCATGTGATTGTGTCAAAGTACCCTCGAGCAAGACACCGCACCCTCAGACGCTCCTGATGTTGCGGAAACTGTCATTATGTCTCCCTTGGCCAACTCCTCCTCCTCCACTCTGAGGGGAAGGACGGAGCTCTCCGTCGTGCAGACGCCGGTGTCTGGATCTCATCGTGGCCGACTGCCTAATAGCTGACGCTTCGGCAGAATCTCCCAGCTCGCGTGGAGCCTTCCCTCCGATCACAGCGACGCGTGATAGCAGTTAGCGTTCGTTTGGGATAAAGAGCCCTTCATTATCTTCTGATGGATGTTCATGTGTGCATATTTAAGCATGGATCCTTTTTACTGGGGGAGGAATACTGATTGGCTTGCCATTAATAAATCCAAGATTTATGCCATAATACTTTAGTATTAATGATTTTTTTCAAAAATAGATACACATTATTTTTGTTTCGTGGCTTAATACAGCAAATTATTAGTTCAAAAATACAAATATTGAAGCAAATCTTATGCATTTTTGGCCTAAATTGCGCACTTTTAAGCATAAAAATGGCAAAACAACAACCATAATAAATGGAAAATCTGCAGGCATTTTACACAAATAAAGATGAAAATATTAAGAAAAAAGTTGTAATATAAGGAGAAAACGTCATGACATTGAGGGAAAATAATGTTATGTTATGTAGTAGAATGTTGAAATATTATGATGTTATATGTTTGTAAAGCCGTATGATTATGAGAAACAAACAAAACAAAAATGATTTTTTTTTAATTAGGTTGGCAAAAAAGGTTTAATATTACGAGAAGAAAATTCAGTAATAATATATATATTGTAACTTTAGTAGCATAAATTGTAAATATTAAATAAATATGTATTTTTAAAGCGGTATTGTTGTGACTAATAAACAAAAAAGGGTGGCAAAAAAGGTATAATATTATAAGACTTAAGTCAAAATTTTATGGGAATAAAGTCATAATATTATGAGAAGAAAATCTGCAAAAAAACAGTTGAAATTGTTGGAAAAATAAAAAATAAAATTAAAAAAATATATTTATTTTTTTAAATAATGTAATTTTACTAGCATGAAATTTAAATATTAAATAAATCTGTATTTTTAAAGCTGTATTACTATGAGAAACAAAAAAAACAAAACTGATAGAAAATCGTAGTTTATTATTAATGATTTTTAAAAAAAATAAATACATAATTTTTGTTTCGTGGCTAAATATATGGCCAATTGTTAGTCCAAAAATACAAATATTGAATCAAATCTTACACATTTTGGTCCTAAACTGCGCACTTTCAAGCATAAAAATGGCTAAATGAAGAAAATTACAATTTAAAGGCATTCAGAACGCGCATTTAAGGACAGAATCTGTAGTAATCCCGACTGGTCACTAGGTGTCAGCAATGTCACTGCCGCGAAGAGTTGTGAGGTGTTGTTTCGAGCGTGGGCTACAGAGGGCAGTGGTGTTCTGCAAGATGGCTTAGCTTTCAGGAAATAATTAGGAAGTGCTGAACTGTGCACTGTCACAGTCACAAACAAAAAAGATGAGTACTTCACAGTCACCATTATACTACAGTGATGAGACAATAGCCACTGCAGGAAGTACAGTTATTATGGGTAATATGAGTGTAAAAGTGACAACAGGGTTGTTATTTCTTGTCCTGAGGGCTCTAACAACGTTAAAAAAACATATTTAGAAGGACCTAAACAGGTTTTCTAAGGTCTAACTTGCAAAATATACCATTTATGAACAAGGAATCCCACCGTCACTGAGGGCTCGGAAATCAGTTGGAGTCATCCCTCACCACATTTTTTGGATTTTGAATTTTCCCCCAAAACTGTGACTATTAGTAAAAAAAAAAAAAAAAAAAAAAAATCCCAAATGTTACATACTTTTTGTTTTGGGTAAGCTGCAATAAAATAGTGAATGTAGTATTCTACGTTGGTGTCAGTAAGCAACAGACTTGATCACCAGAACAGGCTTTTTAAAAGTTATTTCAAAGCATACACAATAATAATAATAATAATGCAAACATAATAATCATCATCATACGTCTTATCGTTGTGGCCGTAATCCAACTAAAACTCTAATCCATACCCCTGACATCTCTTCCTGTCTGGAGGGTGTTTATTATTTATGTATTTATATAATTATAACGCACACAAGCACAAGACTTGTGCTTTTTTCTCTGATTGTGTCTACTATATCGGGTAATATGAGTGTAAAAGTGACTATAGGGGTGTTATTTCATGTCTAACGGGCTCTAACAATATTAAAAAAATGTGTTTAGAAGGTCGTAAACAGGTTTTCTATGTTGTACCTACAAAAATATTTCATTTATAAAGAAGGAATCCTACCTTGTGGAAATTCACTTACCACGGTTGGTACGGAACCAATTAGAGTAACACCTTGCAGCCTCGCGTTTAGAATTCCGTGGCTTCACTCGACCACGGGTTTTTCAAAGAAATTAATGAATTGTGCAATGTGCGGCTTGAATATGGAAGAAACTGCAATAACTCAAAAACAAATGCAGTACAAGCATTAATTTTAACTGCACAAAACAGCACAAACGCAGCACAAACAAATGGGATTCTTTAAGGTTCATTTGGAGCAAATGGGGGGCTGGATAAAATTTGGTTGACCGATAAAAGAAGCTGTAATAAGTCCAAAATGAAAGCAGCACAAACGCTGATTTTGATTGCACAAAGCAGCACAAACGTAGCACAAACAAATGAAACCACTTGACCAGAGTTTTGCGCAGGGTGGGGGCCAGCTTCACTCAGGTGCCATGAATGGCTGATTATGTCTACTACATTTGGTAAGATGACTATAAGGTTAATTAAAGGGGTGTTATTTCATGTCCAGAGGACTCTAATAATGTTTAAAAAAACAATTTAGAAAGTTTGAAACACGTTTTTTTATGCTCTAGCTTCAAAATCTTTCCATTTTTGAATAAAGAACCCTGCTCTGCAGAAATTCACTTATCACGGCCGGGTCTGGAACCGAGTAACGGTGATAAACGAGGGATTGCTGTGTTTGTTTGCATTGAAACGTACGCTTCTTAGTGCGGTTGTTGTTCGGTGCACAACGAGACCGTTTAAGTTGGTTAGTTTTGTCACACCAGTGCCAAAATTTTACAAACACCCCCCCGGCAGGATGCAAAGCTACAATGCGAAGATAAACACGTGAAATCCGAGGCAATCCTCGCTGGTCTAAGCTCTCGATTATGCAGGTCTTCCTGATGTTTATGTCAGCGGTGGAAGGAAGCAGATTACAGCGTCATTATTATGCACGATGCAACTCGTTTGGACTCCAGGCTGGCAGGCCCAATTTTATCCCCGCAGATAAAGTCGTGTGGAAATTTGCGGAAGGGGCGAGATGGACCGTCCACAACCGAGACCTCGGTTTGACCCGGAACATGAAATGACGAGCAAGACTTTGACAGTCTGTTTCAAGTCTCCTGGTGGTCTCCAGTCCGGACTTGGTTTGGGGCACGCGGAGAAACACAACCGTGATGATTCCACACTCTTGTCATCACTCTTGTTTCTCCTCTTCGCCCGTCATCATCCTCCTCTCCTCTCCATCTGCACGGCCGCGCCCGTGAAGAGCAGCTCAGGTAGGAACAGAAGGCGTCTTTCAAGCACCCCTGCTGCAAGCCTTTCATCTCTTTGCGGACGCGGCCGAGGGAGGCCGCAGGCTGCCCGGGCTGCCAGAAGCCATACGCCACGGGGTCTGGAGGTGGGAGGAGACAGCGGGACACACGAGGAGAGCAGAAGGGAATGAGGTCCAATGAGTGGCCTTCATTCATTTTTAAGCCGCATTTATTTGAGCACAGCAAGTAACTCCCGCTAGCATCCCTACGAAGACGACTTTACAGCGGGGGTGTCCAAAGTGCGGCCCGGACACTACTTGTGGCCTGTGGCACAGATTATAACAGTTAACTTAACAGAAACACTTGCAAAAATGAAGTTCTTACAACTAAATATTAGGCGAAATAACAAAATCCTGCAAAAAATAAATACAGAAAACATTGCATTATTTTAGTAGCATTAAGTTGAAATATTCAAGACAAAATACATTATTTGTAATTTTTGTTGTAAAATCATGAGAAACAAAACAAAATAAAGCTGTATTTTTTCAAACGAGGCTGGCGAAAAGTAACAATATAAAATATATTAGAGCATATTGCGAAAATATCCCAATTACCAGACAAATACCTGGAATTTAAAAAAAAAACAGCAGGCAGAAATGGGAGGAAAACGTGCTGAATTTTTACAAGGAAAAACGTCCTTATGTATAATAAATAATATCCTTTAAACAGCATTAAGTATTTTTTAGGTCCTAATCATTTTTAAAAATAAAGTAATTTTGTGAAAAGTCAAAATATTAAGAGGAAAAAAGTCCTTATCTAGTGAGAAAAAAGTAAACTGGTAATATTATGAGGAAAAACAATGTCATTTTAGTTACACAAAGTTGAAATATTAAAAAATATATAATTTTTAAAGTTGTTTGTCTGAAGTCCTAGTAAAAAAAACAAAAAAAAATTATATGGTTGTAATTTTTGGAGAAAAAGTTATATTTTCCAAATATAATGAAAATATTATGGGAATTAAGTCATAATTATGACTATATAATGTAATTTTAGCAGCATAAAGTTGAAATATTAAAAAAAAGATTATAGTTATGATAAACAAATGAAACAACAATAAAATGAAGGTATATTTTTGTGAACATTAGGTTGGGAAAAAAGTTATAATATGCAATTATAGTGATAATATTATTGAAATTAAGTCATAATTATGACTATATAATTCCCTTTTTGCAGCATAAAGTTGAAATGTAAAAAAAAAAAAAAGATTATAGTTATGACAAATGAAACAACAAAAAACCAAAGGTATATTTTTGGGGAAATTAGGTTGGGGAAAAGTTATATTATGACAATATTATGGGAATTAAGTCATAATTATGACTATATAATGCCATTTTTGCAGCATAAGTTGAAATATATATAAAAAAAGATTATAATTACAATAAACAAGTGAAACAACTAAAAACATAAAAGTATATTTTTGGGAAAATATACCAAAATGGTTGGGGGAAAAGTTATATGATAAGAATAAAGTGAAACGTGTTATGGGAATAAAATGGTAAAAATTTGAAATAACACCAGTGACGGAAAAAAACAGCTGTAATTTTACAGTCAAAATTTTAAGAGAAAAAAATAGTAATATCTTTCCTGAAATACATATGCTGCAAGTCCTTAGCATATCTCAGGACAAGGTCCAGAGCAATAAACCATGCAAGTTTGCATAGAGAGCGGAAGTATAAACAACAACTGTACTAAATAAGGTCCTCTCTACAAACTGTCCTTATGTGTTTATTTTCGGTAGAGTACCTCTACGGTATCATCCCACTGGCAGCCGCGGTCTGTCGCCATAAAGCTCTGCGAGTTTGACAAATGGATTCCCCTGCGGCCGCCAACCTGCGTGAACGCCGCACGGGGGACTCGTGATGGAATGCTGCAAGGCGGGTCTGTGCTTAGTCAAAATGCCACCGCCGGCACACACACACACGCGCACACGCACACGCACACGCATCATCACTTTGTCAAGTTTGAAGGCTGACAAAATACTATTGAGCTCAAAACAGTCGTCCCTCGCGACATTGCGGTTTGAACGACACAAAACGAATGAATAAATCTGTTTTGTGGTTGACTGTGGGCTACTGTCAGTCCAAAAAGATTACACGTGCTATTAAACGTAGTAGTAGTTCTGGCCACTACACAGCAGTGATGTTACATGACATGAGATCAGTGCAAGTAGTCGGCCACCACATAGTTATCCTCCCGTCCCATGTGGAAGTGGTAATGTTTTGGCTTCTGACTTTGTCTTTCTTCCCACCTCCGTTTGTACTGTCTTATATTTTGGAAGTTTAGAAAACGTAAATCGGAGAGGAAGATTGTGAGCAACTAACTGAACACAGGAGGCGGCCATCTCTTGTGTCCTTGCTGTCATCCCGTAGCCCGCCCATTCCAGTTGAGCAATGTGCTGTAAAAAAAGAATAATATGAGTGTAAAGGTGCCCATATAGGGGTGTTATGTCAGGTCTACAGGGCTCTAATAATGTTAAAAGCCATGTTTTGATTTCGCTAAACTGATTTATTTTATTCATAATTTTAATTAATACTTCCCTGTGACCCTAGTGAGGATACATAGCATAGAGAATAGATTTTTACCATTTATTCTCTTTATTTATTTTATATTTATTTAATAATATTCTAAAATGTATTTTGGTATTTATTAAATATTATTGTAATAAGACACGTGACAAACACATTTGGCGTATTTGCACTTTTCAAACGCGCCGCACCTCCCGTGCGAGCTCCCGGTACCATGACAGAGGAGTCCGGGCACAGCGAGGGAAGACAAGGTCTGTACACGGAGCCGAATATCCAGCGGCCAACGTGAACCCGGCTTACCCGTGGGGAGCGCACGGCCATGTCGGCAAGGTGGCGGTGCGTGCAGCGGCGGCGCTGAACGAGCACCAGGGCAAATTCTCGGCAAAAACCGAACGATGGGAAAACGGGGGTCTTTGAATACGAGGGTTTGATGGTTACGTGACAAGCGGAAGCACACCACAGCTCCTCAGACCGACGCGCGCCCACGTCTCCTCCTACACGGAATTAATGGGCGGTAATTCCAAATGATGCCCGCATGCGCCTCACATGCGTTGCAGCGAGCCCTAATTGAATCAAATTAGCGCTTTCTCCTCGGTGAAAAACAAATAATGAGGAAGCATACAGGATCAAACAGGCACCGCTGCTCCCGCTCGGCCCCGTAAGAGCGCTTGGGAGGGGGAGAGAAAGACAAAATCCCCGGGAAGGATCCGGCACGGCGCTGCTAAAAATAGAGCGTGAAGTGGATGGAGGAGTCGGGGGAGGGAGGGGCGGTGCGGTACCTGTGGGCTCGGAGGCAGCCTAGTTAGCCGTGAGCGGTCCAAACGTAGACACAGACGGGCTGAGAAGGAGGGAAGGGGTAAGCACGGTGCACCAGCAAGAGACAAAATGTCAGGCTGAAGGGCGCGTGTCAGCGCGGCCTTGAAGGAGGCAAAGAACTTCTGCCAACGCTTCACTTGGCCAGCGATGACAGACAAACAAACGCTTCCCCCGTGACGCCCGGCAATCTGCTCGCCTGCTTTTCCCTCATAAACTGACATCCTCAGCCGCGCGCCTTTCAGCTGCAAGGCGGCGTCTTCAACGGCAAAACGAGCCCGCTCGCACTAAACGGGCCTTCTTGTCACTTTATAGGGCGCGTGGTCCGCTTCTGGCGTGGGTTGAAACGCTACAAAATATGACTCTAATATAGTATGGCTCTGTCTGCAAAACGTTGAGACAATACCCTACATTACCCTTACTTTAACGCCGCATGAGTAAAAAAAAAAGTTCTACTCCCATCCCGTGTGGAAGTGGTACGTTTACAAAAAATTTATTTAAAGCTAGCTGTTCAGCTCGCTATCTTCTCGGCCATCTCAAGTCCTCGCGCAATGTTGGGTAAGCAATAGCAGGTGTCATTGGCTGGCGACCGGTCCAGTACCCGGCCTCTCACCCAAAGTCAGCAGGAATGGGCTCCAGCACACCCTGCGACCCTGATGAGGATAAGTGGCAGAGAAGATGGATGGCGGAATTATTAAAAGGAGTGTACAGGTGACTGTAGGGGTGTTATTTCTTGTCTACAGGGCTCTAATAATAATCGTATACAGAAACGGGTATTTGAACTACAAAATAATTTGATTTGTCACCATTGAGTTGAGTTGCAGAAATGAACTGAAGTGGTCGCTGCACCGGACCGCCGTGGTGAAGAGAGAGCCGGAAGGCAAAGCTCTCAATTTACCGGCCCATCCATGTTCCCACCCTCACCTGTGGTCATGAGCTGAATTTTGGTCCTGATCCTGTGCAGCGTGCAAGTCCACATTTTTACCAATTGATTCACGAAGTGCATCAAGGACTGTACTCATGCAGCCCATAACAAGGCTCCATGACTGGCATCTGTTTGCCGCTATTTATGCTTTTATGAAACAGCTGTTCCGTGATCTTTTTTTCCCCCCAGCACGACAAACCACCGCTTCCTGCCGGCCCGCCCCAGCGCAACCGCTGTCTTCTGCTCGTCCGCCGAACCGCAGCGCAAATTTCCCCCTGGGATTAGTCACCCGCTTAGCCGAACCACAGTAGGTTCTACAGTAGCTCACTTTGCCGCTATAATCATGTTTGCTGCCAACCCCGCATCCACCTCCTACCAAACTGGAGACGACTTCCCTCCTCCTCCACCGTGCAATGATGTCAGGACGAGACGCCGGGTGCAGGACTGGAGCACGGAGGACGAGCGTGAAGGCCGGTTGAATGTATTCGGAGGAGGAGGCGGTGGGGTCGGACAACCGTCAAAACAACCGTCAAAAATCTGTCTAGATGTGTACAGCCCTCCCTCGCGCACCACCCCCCGTGAATTTCCGCAAAGAAGCATTCAATATTAATAAATGGAATATTTATCAAACTGTTTATGAGCTTGTAAATAAAGGTTTTTAACATTATTAGAGCCCTCTAGACATGAAATAACACCCCTATGGTCGCTTTTACACTCCTGTTACCCCATATAATATAATAATAATATACAATAATATTTTGTTGTACTTCCTGCAGTGGCTATCTTCTCATCGCTGTAACATCATGGTGGTATTAAATGGATTTCCGCTCGTATTACCTCAAAATTGTAGGTATAATAAGAGTAAATAAAACTCGTGTTTGTGTGCGTCACACTAAATGTGTTCTAGTTCTAGTTTGTGATGTCGGAGGTGCAGAGTTGCGTTTCAGCTAACAGCTATTATTATTGTGCCTGTTGAGATCATTTAAAATGTCTGGTGCTTGTCTCACCGAACCTAGTGGCCGATGTAGAACTCGACATTCACAATTAGAATTTAATTTTCCGCCTGTATTTGTATTTGTGATCATTTATCCATTAGTATGCCTGAATATGCTTATTGTGGGCAATAATAAGGGTAGGGGGGGGATTTCCTCCCATCCCATGTGGAAGTGGTAAGTTTTGGGCTACTTACTTTGTCATTCTTCCCCCGTACTGCAGCAGTGTCTGTTATGTACACTTTACCGATGTTATGATGTACGTGTACGTACATCGGATTGCCCTTTGTGTCATTGGAGCGAAACCCCACGTTACGTTCCCGATGCTAGTCCAACAAGGAGCTTTCCCAACGCTAACGTGTTCCGGTTAGTACTGCTTATCATGCTCGCTGTATTAAGCCCAGATCACAACCGGATGCACGACTTCTTTGGGCGAACGTCGTTGCGGTGACCGTGAAGGGGTAAGATCGCCTTTCGGGGTTTGAATCTTGCAAGATGAAACGGAAGTGTTGCACCCCGCATGTGCGGCGCAAACAACAAGAACGATCTGCGACGACAGAAACATTCACATCAAATATCATTTATCAATATGCTCATTCCCCGAGACAAAAACCTGCCATTTTTGTCACATTCGATACGCAAATAATCCCCACCTTGTTCTTGTACTTTGACTCCTACGTCTTTGCGTGATCGCCTTTCAAGCCCACAAAAGCGTAAATGCAATGAAACTCTACAGACTGGAGTTGAGTTCAAGCTCGTCTATTCTTGCTGGGAACACAATGCGGCCGGGTGACTATTTTACGAGGGAGGGCGTTGGTTGGCCGTTCCAGAATTATCTCCACACACACACACACACACACACACACACACACACACACACACACACACACACACACCCATCTGTGCTCATTATCAACAACGCCACAACACAAAGGAGCCACTTTGTACCACCAGGAAAGCTATCACACATTCCTTTTGTGTTTCCTGCTCCGGGGGGGACCTCACACGCGTCAGACGTCCAAGGTTTTTCCCACCGTGCCTTTTTGGAGTGCAAGTGGCAACTATTTCAGGAAAATGTCGGGAATTAAGTCTTATTATTTCGAAATGGTGCGCGTTGGGGAAGACAAGCATAACATATAAATGGAGAAAGGTATGTTGCAGGAAAAGTGCACTTGTTTTGGAATTTTGCCCATCATCCACAATCCTTACGTGAGACATGAACATTCATGTCTTTCTGACGTTTACGTGCGTTCTAAAAATATATAAACAGCTAAAAAGAGGCAGCTAAGAGCGCAAACTATTCCACCTTCCGGAAAAACATTCCAAAATGCGCCAACCCCGCTCCATTTACATAATGTTGACCTTTTATGCAAAAGTGAAGGTGATTATAGGGCTGTTATTTTACGTCTGCAGGGCTCTAAGGTTAAGACCCGTGTTTGGAAAATTGTAAGCAGGTTTTCTATGCCAAAAAATAAAAATTTAAAATTAAATACATTTTTTACCAAGCAACAGCGACATACTTATTAGGGATGTCTGAAACATGCAGCGCTGAAACGTTGTTTTGGCATAGAAAACCTGTTTAGAATTTTAGAGCATTACATTTTTAGAGCCCTCTAGACATGAAATAACACCCCTATAATCACATTTACTTTGCATTACCCAATCTAGTAGTTATAATCAGGGAAAAAAGGATACATTAGACATGGCACTACAAACACCCTCATGCCTTTACTTATCAGTGATTTCAACTTTTTACTCAGAGTTCTATGTTTAGTTAGTTCTATGTTTATTTCATGCTGTGTTTACTTAGAATTCTACGTCGCACTGAGTCGCCAAAGAAAGTTCCTAGTTCGTGAATTGTTCACTTACAATGGCAATAAAGTTTGTCTGATTCTGATAAATAAGACTCCCTTGTTTTTGTTTTTGGACAGCAGATTTCCACAAGGCTTGTTCTTTTTCAACATAGTAGACAGAAGAAGAGTAAATAAGCCTTGTAAGACTTGACTAAAACTCCTGCTCCAGCAGTAAATGCGTCCCCAGGGGAACCTCGGGGACGAGTCAAGCCGTCTCGGCAAACACTGACCCCTAGTGGCCAATGTACAACAAAGTACAGAACTACATTCACAATTTCAATGCTGCTTCTGCCTTGTTGAACATTCTCCATTTAGGGCGAGAATAACACATGCTTATTTTTGTTTATTAATAACAAGTCGTGGGGCGCACGGTGGTTGAATGGGTAGCATGTTGGCCTCACAGTCAGGAGGTTCAGGGTTGGAATCTCCGTTGGGCATCTCTGTGTGGAGTTTGCATGTTCTCCCCGTGCGTGTGTGGGTTTTCTCCGGGTACTCCGCTTTCCTCCCACATTCCAAAAACATGCATGTTAGCTTCATTGGCGACTCTAAATTGTCCATTAGAGTGTGAATGTTTGTCTATATGTGCCCTGCGATTGGCTGGCGACCAGTCCAGGGTGTACCCCGCCTCCCGCCCAAAGTCAGCTAGGATAGGCTCCAGCATCCCCGCGACCCTAATGAGGATAAGCGGCATAGAAAATGGATGGATGGATGGAATATCACTCTTTAATGTATTTATTTTTGAAAGAGGCAGTATTGTATATCATAATTTTAGAACGCACCGCGGGCCAATACAAAAACAGCCGCGGGCTACACTTTGGGTTTTTGTCCTGGTCGTGGAACTGTAGACCAGCGCTACACTCTGTACGGGGTCCTAGAGGGTGCATGGGAGTTTGCCCAACCAGTCTACATGTGCTTTGTGGACTTAAAGAAGGCCTTTGACCGTGTTCCTCGGGGAGTACTGTGGGGAATGCTCCGGGCATACGGGCAATCGGACCACCTAAGTCAGGCGGTGTCAGAGTTTGGTTCACATTGCCGGCAATAAGTCGGACCCGTTTCCAGTGAGGGTTGGACTCCGCCAGCGCCGCCCTTTGTCACCGATTCTGTTCATTACTTTTAGGGACGGAATTTCGAGGCGCAGCCAGAGCGTCGAGGGGTTTCAGTTTGGTGACCCCGGTTTGGTGGCCGCAGGATCAGGTCCCTGCTTTTTGCGGATAATGCGGTCCCGATGGCTCTACCAAGCTGTGACCTTCAACTCTCGCTGGATCGAATCGCAGTGTGACGAGGCTGTGATGAGAATCAGCACCTCCAGGTCCATGTCCAAATTCCTCACGGAAAAGGGTGGAGTGCCATCTTCGGGTCGGGGATGAGATCCTGCCCCAAGTGGAGGAGTTTAAGTAGCTCGGGGGTCTTCTCGAGTGAGGGAAGGATGGAACGTGAGATGGACGGTGCAGCTTCTGCAGTGATGCGGACTCTGCATCGATCCGTTGTGGTGGAGAGGAAGCTGAGCCCAAAGGCAAAGCTCTCATCGTACCGGTCCCTCTACCTTCCTACCCTCACCTACGGTCTTGAGCTTCGGGTAATGCCCCAAAGGACAGGATGGCGGGTACAAGCGGCCGAAATAAGTTTTCTCCGCAGGGTGGCTGGGTTCTCCCTTAGAGATAGGGTGACAAGCACTGTCATCCGGGAGAGACCTGGGGTAGAACTGCTGCCTATCCACATTTAGAGGACCCCGATGAGGTGGCTCAGGCATCTGGTTAGGATGTCTCCTGCACGCGTCCCTGGGGAGGTGTTCAGGGCATGTCCGACCGGTAGGAGGCCTCGGGGAAGACCCAGGACCCAAGAGAGAGACTATGTCTCTCAACTGGGCTCAGGAAGGAGCTGGACGAAGTGGCCCGGGAGAGGGAAGTCTGGGCTTCCCTGCCTTATTACCTCGGATAAGCGGAATGAAACCCTCTGGACACCCCAGCTGTCCACCATCTCCTCTAGACTTGCACTTTGAATGAGAAGTGCAGTTTTTTGGACGACGTTCGGAGTTGGCTTGTGTTAAGAAAGAGAATATTTCGGCAAGGAAGGTGGAAAAACCGAGTGATTGGCAGTTGCGCCGCCAGTGCAATCTGATCGGGTGTTGCAGGAGAGCATGACGATACACCGAGCCGATGCAATCACCGCGCGACGCCTCAACAACGCACTAATCAGACGCCGCAGAATTGCTCCTGTCTGCTTCCCAAAAAGCGCGCCCGGCACGCTGGGGTGTCGTTCTGTTTTTGGGTCACTGCGACATACAGAAGCAGCCGCTCACCCCCCCCCCCAAAAAAAAAGGGTGACGTGCATGAAATTCACATTGAGGAGGCGGAGACTGGATCCCAGTCATCTCCTCGGCCCTTGCTCTCATTCTTCTGTCTCTGCTCGGCGCCGTCTGAATATTTCATACGCAGCCTGATGTTGTTTGGGGGATTAGTCCCCGCTCTTTGATCACGCCGGCTGTCAAAACGACGCGCTGCCGGTGCCGCGTCAGCCGCTGACGGTGACACGTCAGTTAATAATGAAGCGCCTGCTTTATTCAGAAAGGCCACTGACAGTCTTTGTCTCGCGTGATAATTGCTGCTAAACACGAAAGCGGGGCTTGGGTGACCAGAAGGTCCGGGAAAAGTCAAGTCTGCGAGTGAGCGAGATGGATGTGCTGCTGCCCTAATCCTCGGGGTGATGGTGTACCATGAAAAGCATACGAATGCTCTGCATGTCCTTCAAACGACCCTTAAGAGACTTGCAGTGGAGCTGCGAAGAGTCGTCGGACTTGGACGGCAGAATGGCGCGTCACGGCGGGGCTAGTATTTGATTTTGGGAAGAAAAAAATACAGAAAAGGTGAAGGGAGATTCAATTTACAAGACACGTACGGGATTCGTGGCTTATTGAGGGGAGCCGGATTTTGGCCGGATCTTCCTGTTGAAGAGCCGTTCAAAAAAGCCGCTCTTTGGGCACATTTTTATATTTATTACATTTTAAAACGCCAGCAAATAATCACGGCGGGGAATGGATTTTGGCAGCCCACAAGTAGGAGTTTGAATTAGAAGAAAGATTAATTATCACCTAGGCCGCACGGTGGATGAGTGGGTAGCACATTGGCCTCACAGTCAGGAGGTTCAGGGTTCGAATCTCCGTTGGGCATCTCTGTGTGGAGTTTGCATGTTCCCCCCGTGCGTGCGTGGGTTTTCTCCGGGTTCTCCGGTTTTTGGCGACCAGTCCAGGGTGGACCCCGACCTCCCCCACAAAACCAGCTGGGATAGGCTCCGTACCGCATACCCGCGACCCTAACGAGGATAAGCGGCATAGAAAATGAATGAACGATAATTTCTTGACTTGAGTGGGTTCAATTTTAATGTCTGCTCGAGATTCATGGTAAATGTTCCACAGGGCGGCGCCATATCACTCTGCTTTTCCCGTCACGTCACTTTTTGGAATCACCCTTTGTATAAATTCCGCACAAGTGTGTAAACCATGACTTGAACACGTAAAACGGGCTACAGGGAATTTTCTGCGCAAGAAAAACGACATTGACCGTTGCCCAGAACCATTCCCAGCTGAGACTCGGTTCCCTTTCAACTGAACCCAACAGCACAAACGAGGACGGTCAATAATGAGACCGTTCTCGTTCACAAAACAGCAAAAACGGGAAAAGAACATAGTTGATCCTAATGGCCTCTTTGTGTTACAAAGCTGAGATGGTAGATGATATTTTTTGAAGATGGAACTTTCTCGTGTATTTATTTTACAGAGTATCAGTGGCAAAGTTGCATCCTCTGATTGTTGATTTATGGTGTTGTTATTTCAGTAGTTGTTGACGGGAAAGAAAGAAAAAGCAGCATTTAGTAGAAAATCTGCTGGAAAGGTAAACTCGACAGTATACTCTTTCCTTGACTTGTTTTTGTAGCCCCAAGAGCTCCTGTCCACCTGCAGCAACGCGCTCTCTGCAAAGATGCAACGCTTGATTTCTTATTTACATGATATTCTGCTGCTGGTTCCGCCCGGTAAAGAGATATCCCAGTAAGTAAATGGCTGACTGGTCACTGCAACCAATTAAAAATGTAGCAGTCGGTCCAGCACAGGCTGGGTGGAAAACGTGGGATTCACTTTGTTAAAAGTGACAGTTATTTTTATTCTGTGTCTGTGTGGATCATTTTGGTCTGACTGGTTATTTCCTACGATTGTGTGTATTTTGCAAAGAGGCGGTTATCATTAATAACCGGAATTAAATATTTATCAATTTTTTAACTCATAAAATATCAATTCATTTTTTTGAAGATTTTGATTGCAAAAAATATATACAATGGTATGAGAGTAAAGTCAAAATATTATATATATATATATATAAACTATAAAAATAAATACCAAAGAAAAAATTTTGTTTTTTAAAAATAGATATTTATAAAAATATTTATACATTTTTTAACCCATACAATTATTAAAACCAAATACGAATCAATTTTTGAAAAAATTAATTGCAAAAAAATAAATAATTTTATGAGAATAAAGTAAAAATATTACTAAAATAAAATCATAATACCTAGAATAAAATAAAAAAAGGTGTTTTTTGGGGAGGGAAAAAAACAGCAGAAATAGAAAAAAAACAGAATAAAGTCAAAATAACAACAACAACAAAAATCATTATCTTATGAAATTTTTTTATTACAATACTTTTTTTGTATTGTAATAATTAAAATATCAAAGAAAAAAAATGTTTTTTTAAGCGGTCGAAATATGACAAACCGAACAAAACTGTCCTGTATTTTTTGGAAAACTAGGTTGAACAAAAAGTAATAATATTATGAGAATAAAGTCATGATATTAAAAATATGATTTAAGAAGAAAAATAAAATATTTATTTTAAAAAAACAGCAAAAATCGACAAATCCGCTGTAATTTTACAACAATAAAGTCGAAATATTAGGAGAAAAACAGGAAAAATAATGGCAATATATATTTATAAAAATATTTATAGATTTTTTTACCCATAATATTATGAAAGCAAAATATCAATTAATTTTTGAAGAATTTGATTGCAAAAAAAGATATGTTATGAGAATAAAGTCCAAATATAACTGAAATAAAGTCATAATAAGAAGAATAAAATGCACAAAATAAATAAGGTGTTTTTTTTTGGGGGGGGAAACAGCAGAAGTGGGGAAAAAAACAGAATAAAATCAAAATTGGAAGAGAAAAAAGTTTTATTTAATTGTAATAATTAAAATACCAAAGAAATATGTTTTTTTAAGGGGTTGTAATATTATAACAAACAGAGCAAAATTGTGCTGTATCTTTTGGAAAACTAGTTTGGACAAACAGTAACAATATTATGAGCATAAAGTCATGATATTAAAAATACGATTGAAGGAGAATGATGTAATATTTATCAAATTAAAACCAAAAAATGGGAAAAAAGCTGAAGTCGATATTGAAGGACTTTTAGCACAAAACTGAGATGCAGTATTTAACTACGTAGCATATACAATTTCAAAGTGGCAAAGTTGCATCTTTTCCGTTTTGTGGAAAAAGTCAAACCCTCACCCCCCTCCCTCCCTCTGCTGCAGACTGCAGGGGGGTACCTAATGTTGTGGCCAAGGGGAAGCACTGCATGGGCTGCATGACAAAACGTGTTCCCCACCTCCGTTCCCAGTCAAGCGGCAGCACAGAGAATGAAAGGAGGCGCCTGCAGCCGCTGACGGTAACGTCGCCTTAAACAACTTCACACAATGTGGGACTTTTACGCCGCGGAACCCAACGAAAAGCCGAAACGCGAGCCTCACAAGGCCAAACAGTACCTCGGTCCCACGAGTCAAACCAAGGACAGCGACGCCAAGCGAAGCGCTGACAATGAAGACCGTTACCCACCCAGGGGCATATTTGATCTGCTAGCTTCCAACGCGCTAGAGCATCAAACGGAGCCTTTGTGTTAACTGGTACAGAGAACAGCGGCACAATGCCTCATGGGTAATGCCGCATTGCCGGCGTCGCACGCGTATGCGCGACGACGGACACGAGGGGGCCGCGAACAAGCGAGCGGATTAATGCAGACAGACTTATTTTGCCCACTGCCGAGTTGAAAGTAAGCTGACTTCTCATGACAGAAGACGCCCTTTGTCTGAGATCTTTTGGTTACTGGGGGGTTCTGGGAATGGAAACCATTAAGCGGCGCGCCCTTCGCCGCATTTCAACACCACCGAGAAGATCTACGTTACCAGAGAACTTTTTGAGAAGGCGTGTAACGAAAGCTTCGTCCTGATAAGAGAACAAAGAGGCTCTTTCCGACGTGCGGTACATATTTCATAGGTCGTGTGTTTCGGTGACGACGTATGCAAAGAGAAGCATAGCTTTAGCCATTTGGTTATATTGGTATCCGGCAGACATCCGCTGGTGTACATGCCAATCCGGGTACCGTACAACGTTCGCAACTCTGGGCATGGTAGCTGCAAGGCCGGTTGCCGCTCCGCTCCCGCCACCTAGAAGAAGAAGAAAACGCAAGAGCGCCATGCAGAAATGCACGTTGGATATTCAGCTCCATAGCTACAGCGGTAGTTCCCCCTTACTGTGCCTGCACTCCTCTGTCATGGTGCGGGGAGCTCGCTGGTTGTTCCTATTAGGGGCCGTCAACAAATTACTATTGCGTTAAAAAATGTCATATATTTAAAATCACACCACAAATTGATCTGTAACCGTGTCAAATGATTAGTCCTACACTAAATTTATCTTGCGCACCCATTTTTTTACATGTTTATAATTAATTGGAAGGACTTTTATTGGATCTTTCACTGAGCCCTAGCAGAGGTTTCTTACAAAAGCCAAACAATATTGTTGCTCATGCTGTGTAATAAAAAAGTAAATTTGGTTGCATTGTTTTTCAATGTTTTGAAGAGCTATTTCCATAACCATATTTCATTCCACAAATTCATGTTTGTAAGACTGAAGACTATAATAATAAAACTAGGATGGGATCCTAAAATGTCGATTGGGACATCCCTACTTGACACCAGGGTTGTTTTTTGTTAACCGTGGCAAAATTATTTCGTTGACGAACACTTTTTCCATGGCGAAACCGAGCTGAATGTGGCTCTGTGGTGAACAAAATGCGATGAGTTTTTGTTGTGGTAAACGTGTAAAAGGCAGCGCGCGAGCACGGATTGACTTGAGGTTGTGCGCCAACAAATATGCACACCGGCGCTCAAAAGCGTCAGCATTCCCTCACAGTATCAACATTTGGGAGCAAACATGAGGTGAAAGAATACGGTATGGTAGAGTCTGACTGTGCAGCACGGGAAAAAGTTAGCACACGCACAATGGTGCATTCAAGGACCATCCAACCAAGTGGGAAGGGACACACATAAACCTGCAAAAATTATGGGATTTGTAACTGTGCACTATTTTTCAAATAAAACAATGGCCCATATTTCTGAATATATTGACATAGAATTCTAGATTTTGCGTTTTTTAGCTGTATTTTATTTTTATTTATCATTGCAGCTGAAAGAGTCCAGGATGGTTAAAATGCATTTCTGCCTAACGTGCGGGTGTTTTTAAGATACTCTATACTTACCGTGTATTTTGCAGATGATATATTTGATTACAATGTGAAAAAAGTCACCTGCAAAATTATGACAAAGTAATTTTAGAAGCATAAGGTTAAAATATTAAAGACAAAAAGGTTTTTTTAGCGGCCGCGATATTATGACAAACAAAACAACACTATGCTATAATTTTTGGAAAACTAGGTTGAGGAAGAAGTCATGATACTATGGGAATAAATATGTACCCTACTTCACTTCCCAGTGAAAAGCCCCTTGTTTGGCCTTTGCCACCTTTACTTTCACCTTACGCTGCATCTCTCTGTACTCCTGTTTACTCTCTTCAGTCCTCTCAGTGTCCCCCTTCTTCTTAGCTAACCTCTTACTCTGTATACACTCCTGCACCTCCTCATTCCACCACCAAGTCTCCTTATCTACTTTCCTTCCAGATGACACACCAAGTACTCTCCTACCGGTCTCCCTGATCACAGTAGCTGTAGTTGTCCAGTCATCTGGAAGGACTTCCTGGCCACCCATAGCCTTTTTCAACTCCTTCCTAAAAGTCACGCAACACTCCTCCTTTTTCAGCTTCCACCATTTCGTCCTCTGCTCTGCCTTT
>QODF01000210.1:213706-340232 GCA_024372805.1 Oostethus manadensis | reverse complement strand
CTCTGCATCATGTCAACTAATTCTCTACCTTTTCCTGTCATAGTTCCAACATTCAAAGTCCCAACTCTTAGTTCTAGACTCTTAGCATTCCTCTTCTCTCTCCTCCTACGGACACACCTTCCTCCTCTCCTTCTTCGGCCAACAGTAATCCAGTTTCCACCGGCACCCTGTGGCGTTGTTAACCCGGGCCACGTCCGATCCGGTACGGAAGTCATTTGTCTGATTCGCATGTTCTGGTTTGGCAAAGTTTTAGGTCGGACGCCCTTCCTGACACAACCCTCCGTATTTTTCCGGGCTTGGGACCGCCACAATAAGACACTGGCTTGTGCCCCGTTGCGGCTACCCAGGTACCAACAGCACCACCTCAAAAGGCAGAGGGTGGCTCCCTTGGCTTCTGGATGTGTTGACTATCACAGCTATGGCTCAGCATCTACCGGACTATTGAATCGTTAAAGCCAAGTGACGCGACTCCGAATTTCGGCGTCAAACTGTGACGCTCGAAGCAGCGCTCCGTTGCTCATCGTTGGGCCCCGAGAGGGCGCCGAAGCTCTCGCGTTCCTTTAATCGAATCTGCAGTTTCACAACTGGGTATACTGGCGTCTCCGTTTGAATGACTAATCAGCGCCAATTAGGAAGTTTTCATCCTTGCAGGGGGAAGAGAAAGTGCCATGTCATAGATTTCCTTTGAAGCCTTGGGAGGATGAACTTGTGCTGAGCTGGCGATGCACACCACTGAAGTCTGCAGCTGCCCCGGGCCCACTTCTAATAGTCTTCTTAATTATACCACACTCCATAAATCACTTAACCAACAAACCTCTGCCTTCTAATCCCTGCATGTAAACGCTCCTTTAGTGCGCCGATGTTGCAGGAAATAAAATCAATGGCTGGTTGTTGTTGTCTTTATTGAATGGCCAGTGGATTTGCAGCCTTTATGTTGTCAAATGACTTTTAATGGGCTTGTTTTGGGCCGGCTGAGTGAGTCATCACAGGCACACAAACAAGGTGCCAGGCAGCTCTCGCTTGACCATGAAGTGCGCTAATTAGCGTGGATAAGCACTCGTTTAAAGCGGCGTGAGCATCCTCTGTCATTGATTTGTTGGGTCTGATGCGGAACGGGTCACTCTCAGCGGTTTTGCCGAGGACCCAATCGAGGACCGGCAGTCCGGTGGGACGTCATCATGACTTTGGACTTGACTTGACAATATCACTAAAGACTTGCAACTCAACTCGGGCTTTCGTCGATATAACGTGATTGCTATGTCATTTCCGGCAAGACAACATATTTTCCCACACAATCTGACTCTCACTGAATGCACCGGATTGACGACCACTCTGGATTAAGAACAAATGTGCGGATGTCATAAATACTGAATGTTATGTCAGCACCTTATTTTAAAAATGAAACAATTCAAAAAGCATTTCTTTGTGCTTTTAATGTATTCAATACGACTTAAGGCTTATCAAATAATTTGTAAATAACTACATCAAATTTGAGGTAAATGAATATCAATTTTGGAAATATGAGCCAGCAAAAATAATATACAGTTAGCAATCCCGGCGTTTTTGCATGTTTAAGTTGCTTGTTGAGCGCAATGACCTGGCCCACTGTGTTCGAGGGTCCTTGAACGCACCATCTAACTTTCTCCGACGCTGCACAGATAAATTACTGTACTATACTGAATCTTTACCATAATACTGTGTGGGAATGATGGCACTACTGAGTGCTAATGTGCATACTTGTTGGTGCACAGCTGCGCCGAAAAACAAACCCCAGGTGGTTAATACATAAAGCACCACTGCACGCCATTGGCGCGTTCGGCGGTGGCTATTTCCTGGATTTGCAAGCAAATGAAAGGGCAAAGAAACCTACGAGCGCAAAAGCGGAGGGAGAGTAGGAGGACAGGAAAGGAACCCGAGAAAACGAAGCAAATCCCCACCCAGGAAACAGATTACTGCAAGACACAAATTATGCATTTGAGGCAAGCTGGGAAATCGTCTTTTCAGGGCAAACACCCTGGCACCCTCCACCATATCATTACTTACGTTGCACTTACATCCACGGTACAGGTGGCAGAGTGGTTCCACGTGCAGAAGCGTGATCACATGCACGCCAATTCCCGTGTATTATGGAACGGATAAACCTGATTCCAAGTTCCACTTTGCACATGACCTAACTATATCAGCCCCGTTTGTTTGGCTGGTGAGGGAGGGAATAACATTTGATGGAAATGCATATATCCACAGCGCCATCTAGTGTCTGTAGGAAAGATGCACATCAAAGACACACAAACACATACGTCCTCATTCACTTGAGGTAAGGCCCTTTTCTCGGAAAAAGCTTCATACAAGCGTGAACCCTGACCTCAACCCTACCAAAACCTTTTAGAGGAACGAGACATGCGCCTGAATCCGGTTTTCCGGTCACGGGCCCCAGCATATTTGTCCACGTCGGGTATCAGACGACAGACTTGAATCTTACTTGGCTTTCTAGTTGGCTGCAGTATTGAATGGCGGGCTTTTGTTGAGGTTGACATTCAATATGTAGCAACGGGTGGGAGCATATGCTGTGAAATGCATAATGAAACAGGTTTGAGGGCACAAAGCTCTTGTGAATGTGGGCTGTAATTGCTACTGGTGGCTTTAAAAAGGGGGGTTGGGGGGTACCCTCTGTACACAAACATGTCCTCCTTATGCTGCGTCCACATGAATACGGATTTTTTTTAATGCATTTTTTTTCTAGGCATTTCGATCTTTGAAGCACATGCACAACATGGTTTTTGGTCAATAAAAATGTGAGCTTTTGGAGAACTCCGGGCCAGGGTGACGATTTTGGAAAACTCCGGTGTACGCGCGTGAACGGCGAAGAAGGCGTTTTCAGACGACGTAACAATAATGTGCCGTCATGCAAGTATAATTCGTTGTGTGCAAAGGCAAACGTTACGTTGCTGCATTTCAGCATACCTTCTTGGACTTTTTGTGTCCAAGAGTAAACCTTCGCCTTTTTTCTTTCTCCTCATATTTGCTTGGAAATGCTGATAATATGCAGGAAAGCCTTCGGGGAAGATTTGATGACCACATTGAGTGCTATATTGTGCATTTTTAGCCCTGCAGGCTCAAACTGGCGAATGGTGGCTCTGATATTCCTATATGACCGCTTCCGCCATCCTGCTGTTTTAGCAACTTGGGAGGGGCAAAATGTTAGAAACACTCCTTAGCACGACGTGGCACAGCTGTGACGCACGGCAGTATCCTCGTTGAGGCAGAATTTTCCATGCAGCAATCCCAGTGAGTGAAGAAGCATGCAAGATTATGCTATGGATTTTTATGATGATGCATTTTTACACAAATGCAAAAGTGATAACTTGAGCAAAAAACACGCCTAGCGATATTTCCGCGGCAACTTCAAGACAGTTTTGGGAGGCAACGGTGTCTTTATTGAGGCAAAACTCTCCATCATGATTCTTATTGTTATTTTCCTTCTCATTGACTGTTGGGCGATGCAGAGCAGCCTCGTTACATTACAATTTAATTGGAACTTTAGCGCAATGGCAGTAAAGGCTGTTGTCTTGTTTTGTTCACGCTACACCCGTTTGTGGGACTTTGTGTTCATTTGCTGTGCTAGACATGTTGTGTTCACTCTCGCCCACCGGGGGGTCAGCAACTTCAAGGTCAGTCCTGCTGTGCCTGGAGGAGATTACATCAGATGCTGGACACGAAACATAACAAGGGTGGCGTGTACGCCAAACATGCCGCATTATTTACTCATCTCTTCCAAGACTGCTGTGCTGGTTGGATGTTTGCTCAGGAAGGTAAAGTGGGTCTGCTTTTAGGTGAATCTTTCATCGATTTGCTGACCACCCAGAGGGATTGTGAGCTCCTGCAGAAAGTCACGCAAAGACAGCGTTCCTCGCGTGCCCTATTTTTTTTTTACAAGAACATGTTGAATATCAGGGGGTGAGCAGGACCGAACCACATACTTTCTACCACAACATGAAAATATATTTGCAATGTAAGATAGACAAATACATAAGCTGCGTATGGCATAGAGGTGGTTCTGCGGAAAAAGCCAGTCATTACCACACAGACGAGGGCCTTCAGTTATGAGGGATGCCCCCTGCAACATCTGCACATAGCCGGCTGCTGTTTGACGCCCCTGCACAACCTAAAGCTCAATTGTTCCATTGAAGGATCGTGATGGCGCCCCCTCCACTGTGCCGTGAGGAAATCAAACACAAAACGAACTTGATAAACTTGATCCATTTTGCCAGCCTCTGCACTATATATTGCCACATGCACATGCGTCTGTTTTCCTCGCCTCCAAGCAGGCAGGAAGAGAGTTCACCCTGTGCATTGGTTTCCCCATGGCGCATTTGTTGCATAGAACAACGCCATGAACGGAGTGAGCCCTTTTGTCAGTTAAACAGTCGGTCTTCCCTGGGTATCTCGCTACTTTTTGCTTCAACTTTGAACCCTGCAGCTTATACAGCAGTGCGGCTAATTTAGGGTCATGTTCTAATCTCGTGACATCTCCTGTACTACTAAAGTACCACAAATCATTGAAATACTGTGCTGCTCGCGAATCAGTGGGAAAGATTTGGCATGTGCAAATCACAAGCTACAAGGGAACTAACGATAAGCTTGTCGACTCGTTACTCAACACTGACACGTGGTGTCATCTGTGAAAGAACGCTAAAATCCTCCCACAGCAACTTCACACGCAAAAGGTAGGTAAGAAATATACAAGATTAAGTACCACACCGAGTGACGAATAAAAAATAGCTGTCTTCATTGCACCCCATCATGCATTGCTTCCCAGTAAAGCAACGCAAAGCTGTTTACAGTTCCTTCAGCTACAGTGGCGGCATGTGTCCTGGGTTATCCCTGGTGGATACAGGCAGTCATTGCAGCTGAATGGGAAACAATGCATGATAGGAAGCCGTTAAGACAGTTATTTTTTAAGCTACACTCGTAATTCTCCTTGTCTTGTATATTCTTAACAGCATTTTGCATGTTAAGTTGCTGTGTGATGATTTTAGCAATCTTTCTTAGATGACACAGTGAGGCAGACTGTTATGAGTAATGATCGCCTGAGATTTCCAACAGGTTGACAAGCTCGTGGTTTCTTATAAGTCATGAATGGCTTACAGGTCAAGCGCTACCTCTTTCCCACCCACTCGTGCACGCCTCGATTTGCCATTTTATAACGTGGACATGTAGCTCTCTGTTTTGCAGGAGCCCGTCAAGACCTTTAAGAAAACTCACGACAAGCTTGTCAACCCGTCGGAAATTGCAGGAGGTCAATGCTCAACCGAACAGTCTGACGGCGCCAACTAAACAAAAAACCGATAAGATCTTCACACAGCAACTTCACGCACGCAATATAGGTAAGAAATATACAAGACAAGTACCAATACAAGTCTAGAATAAAAAACAACAACTCTTAACTGCTTCCCATTATGCACTGCTTCCCAGCAAAGCAAAGCTGCTTGCCGTTCATTCAACTGCAATAACTGCCTCTGTCCTGGGTTCCCTCTGGTGGACACGGGCCATAATTGCAGATGAATGGGAAGCAATGCATGATGGGAAGTGGCTTTTTTTTTTTTTTTTAATTATTTTTTAACCCTGCACTCGTAATGGTACTTGTCTTACCTACCTTTTGTGCGTTCAGTTGCTGTGTGATGATTTTAGTGTTCTTTTTTTTTTTTTTTTTTTTAGAGGACACCACGGGTCAGACTGTTACGTTGAGTAAGCGACAAGTTGACAAGCTCGTTATGAGTTTTCTTGTAGGTCGTGATTGACTCCCGCCAAATAAAGTGCTACCTGTTCCTCGTGCGACTTATATATGTAGAATTTGGTTTCTAAATGTGGTGGGTGTGGCTGATGGACCAGACAGGACGGTACACAAAATGAATGAAGATACGAACTGCATCACACACTGAATACATTCACCAAATCTAAGCAATTTCATTATCCATTCTCACATGCGCACCTGCGAGCAATTTTGATTCTTAGCCTGCATGTTTGTCTTTCTTTGTGCTTCTGGTGATGGAGATGATTGTGTTTGACGGCCTGGCACACTCCGAGAAAAGCTTTGCGCCGTGAGGTGCAACACTGTCAGCCTTCAAAGACACTCGGAAAATTCATTTCCAAACCGCTTTCAGCAAAAGGGCCGAATGTTTTTCATCCCGCTTTGCGCAAGACATAAGACAGGATCAAATGCGCATTGCGTGGAAAGCAGTTTAAAAGGAATGCTCATGTAAACAGTCACTTTAACATTGCAGCACAAAAAAAAGACAAAAAACACCCAGTATGAGCTTATTCCCGATGACCACAAACACACCGATGGTATGGAAGCATGTTTCATCATCTCTCCAACACAGCTGCAGAATGAAGGGGGTGCTGGGAAATGCTTTTTCCCCCCTCCCCCAAACTCCTTTTCCCAGGATGCTAATGCATGTGAGCTCACTTTTATTGGGCTTTTTTCCCCCCTCCTTTTTCATCGCTGGGAGAGAGCAGGAGCAGGAGAGGAACGCGGTGCAACGGCGCAAGCCTTTGTTTGGAGTGTGAAAAGCCCCGTGGTGGAGGTGGATGCGAGCCAACGTTCAAAGATGTGTTGTTCACACACGCTATGGTGAAGTCTGTGTGCGATGATATGTCGACGGCACAAAGCACAACATAAAAAATGCACCGGCATCGCGCTGAATTTGATCCCTTCAAAGCGGACGGCTTGGGTTCTGGATGACTGTATATTGGGGTAGACTGGGAATTACGGGGCTTCACACTATCATGGTTTTTACAAAAATACATGGTGATTTTTTTTAAAACAATAAATGATCGCTGTTTCGTGGTTGACTATGGCCTATTTATTAGTCAAAAAATATTAAAAGGGCAAGTTGGTATATGTAGCATTACTTCTCACACTGCATGGAGACTGGCTAGTGAGCCAGCCGAGCCTAGCCGACATGCTATGGCTGAGATTGAATGAAAAAAGATTTTCCTCTCTGTGTGTGGAAGTGGTAGTTTTTTTTTTGCTTTTTTTGTTCTTCTTTTTCTTCTTCTTTTTATTATTATTATTATGTCTACTCTATTGGGTAATACAAGTCCAAAGGGGATCATTGGGTGTTAGTTCATGTCTAATATTGTTAAAAAACTTATTTTGAAGGTCGTGAAAAGGTTTTCTATGCTCAAATTACAAAAATATTCAATTTTTAAAAACGGAATCCTACTTAACGGAAATCCACCTACCACAATCGCGTCTAAAACCAAGTAACTGTGATAAAAGAGGGATTCGAGCATATGAGCATTTCTGTCTGGGTTTCCGGTTTCCTCTCACATTCCAGAAACATGCATGTTGGTATGAATATGAGTGTGAATGATTGTCTGCGATCGGCTCGCGACCCCGCCTCTCATCTGAAGTCAGCTGGGATAGGCTCCAGCATAGTCTAGTGAGCATAAGCACCATATACAATGGATAGAGCCCTGTAGACATGAAATAACATGCCTTTCTACATCAGCAGATGATTGAGATGACTTCTACCTAGCGAGCTGGTTAGACTTGCCTTTATTTCTTCCAAACTTAAGAATCCAAAGAAAATACCACTTCCACACAGAATGGGAGGAGAGTTTTTTTTTTTTTTTTACTCTATCACATTGGACGTACCATGGCTTCATGACTTCATGCAGTGTTAAGGTAATGCAATGCAAGGTAATGTCTCTTCAATGCTTTGTGTCATTACTGCCACCTACTGACCAGAACTATACATATCACATGTATTCAAATATGTTTTGACTAATAATAGACCATAAAGTGACTCTCTGGCGTCCTGACAATATAAATAGTGTTCAGATAGCAGCTTGTAATTGTGAGCTTGACAGTGTGACAGCACCGTTAATCACCATACTTACTCTACGAGAACGTTGAGAGAAGCCCCCCCCCCACCCCCCCCCACACACACACACACAAAAGGGGTGAATACTCATTAATTGAGATTTACAAGACGACCCAATGCTTCCTTCAAAGACGCAGCAAAGCCTCAGTTAAGGGACCTTCTAATTTCCCCGTTTCTTTACATGAGTCGGGTGATTAACATTCCGATCAAGTCAGCAGAAGACGCGCGAAAGGAGACAGAATCGTGTTCATCTTACCGAGCTGCAAAACAGGTCTCGTTTCCTCGATATGCAGAAAGTCACCACGAGGACTGATTTCAGCGTCTTTATTTTCCGCATGCAGGTTGACAGTTCTAATCAAGCTGGTGGTTTTGATTTTCATGCTCATACAAAGCTTGTGGCGTACCCCAGGGGTCAATACTGAGGCCAAAGTTGTTGACTTTCTGTACACTCCTGATCATAAAATGAATTTAGATTTTGCACTGTTGGATCTTAAGGAGGGTTTAAGTAGAGGTTCAACGATTGAGGGTCAAAACATTTTCAAAAAAAGCAATTTATTGCAAACAAGCACCGCATTGAAATTGGCTGTTCATCAGCAGATCAAAGGTTTAAGACCATAGCTCCAAAACTCCCCTAAATTCTAAACAAAATGTTGAAAAAAGGAGTAAGGAGTAGCTGCACCATTCTTATTCATCAGCCTAAAATGGGTTCGGGAATGCAGTCCTTCCAGGAGGCTAGTGGGAATGTTGCTTCAGGTGGTGAAGATGGGATGAAGAAGTCCTTTGTGAAGTGTGGACAAAGCTGGTCATTGCCACACAGACGAGGGGCCTTCAGTCATGAGGGATCTCCACTTAGCCGTTTGACGCCCCTGCACGACTTGAAGCTCGGGCCACCAGGTGACGAGGCCTGCTTCAGACGCTTGCTGAGAGTCTCCTGAGATTTGCTTGGACTTTTAAGGCCCCGTACCCCATAAATGCAGGTCGGTTGACAAATTGTACAAACGATAGGGGTATTTTATGTGGCTTGTTGCCCTGCTAATTTCACAAAATGGCTTAAAAGCAAAACAAAGCCCAAGTATAGCAGGAGCATTATTCATGCATGCATTATTTAGCCTATCATATAATGTAAAGCACTTTTCTTACTGAGGATACCAGATGAGAGAACTGCTTCCCGAATTAGTAATTTAATTGTGCTAACCCTCCAATGACCCGACTTCAGTCTTTAGCGGAGGTTCCACGTGCATGCTCAGCATCGGGGGACTTGGAGCTCCCCGACCTCCCACCATTGGCTCACACTGCGCTAATCTGGTCCCGCCAGGAAAGAAGGCCAACGGCGAGGTTGGAAAAACACCTGACAGCTGAAGAATCGCATCCGCTGGGCGATGACAGCGCGGATTTCGCCACCCGTAGGCAAACGCCGAGCCACCCGTCTTGCTCCTTTGCCTCTTTATCCGACTGCTGACTGTTTGGCGGCGCAACGCCGCGATAAAGGTATCTAGGCTCAGCGGGACCCGACGGTTTGGGAAGCTGTCACAGTCAAAGTGCAGACAATCCCACCTTTAAGTTAACCCTCAACCACTGATGGCGGGCTCCGTTTTAATGAGGGCAGTTTAAGCATCGCTCCTCGGTAACTGCATGCGTCCTTGAAGAAACTGCTGCCGCGTCAGTGCACCACCTCCACAGGCCATCTGCCTTCCTTGGACGGAGCTAAGATGCCCACTTATCAATCAGCGGGGCGGTTTTCCACTCTGATGAGCTCAGCTGGAATGTCGAGGGCCCTCACAATTGAATAATACACAGCTGATGAGTAATGAGGCAAACTAAGAGGTCTGATGCCAGCGGAGTCACGTTATGCCGCCCCCCGCGGTATTCCGTGGCCGTCTTATCGACAACTCTGCAGTGCTGCATGGGGCCCCGGACATGCAAACCCGACCGAAATGGACGTGGTCCGTTCCGACCTGCATGTCAGCCAACGGATGGAAAAACCAGAGAAAACCGTTGGAGCCCTTCCGCATAAACCATCACCACCAAAACGACCCACCGCAGTTCTTTTAAGGATTTCCCCGAATTACACGCTGAAACATCAGCTCTAATAATATACCCAGCGCAGGAAAACGCTTACATGATCTAATCCTTCACTTGATAAGTGTCATCAAATGTGTTTGTCCCGCCGCAGTAAGACGGACTTTTTCCCTCGCTGTTTGAAAAGGGCTCCGAGCGAGAGCGGCCGGTTCGGGCCGGCGCTTCGGAGCGTCGCTTCTTTACTGAACAGCAACCAAAAACGACGCCCGATTTCTGCTGCGGACATGCGACACACAAGTCCAACGGTTAGATGTTCTGTTCGGACAGTTTAACAAAACGAGGACCGAGCTACAATAGTTCCCTTTTATATGAGGAGAGGACATAAAGATCTGCGCAAGTCTTGTGTAGTGGCCTCAAAAATTGGTTTGAGCGTGCATGATGTGCAGATGGCTTCCCAGCAAAGAAGACGGGACGTTCATTGGAAGCAACCGCGGCACATTTAACAATTTTTGTTGGTAATTTGAGTCAAAAGGTTTGGCAAAAACCAACACTTCAATTTCCCACAGGAAATAACTTCAATTCACGTCATGCAGAAAAACTATTTATTGTTGATGCAGACTTCCCACACGTCCCGGCTTTCATTTCTGGAATCAACTTGCAGGCACTCACAGATTTCTTTGCCACCATTCCATTTTCCGGTTCCGGGGGCATCAGTCTCAGTAGGGAGGTGCGGACTCCCGGGTTTCCGGCCACCTCTTCCAGCTCCACCGGGAGGACCCCAAGGCGTTCCCAGCCCAGCCGTGAGACATAATCCAGGGTCTTCCGCGGGGTCTTCTCCCGGCTGGGCATGCCTGGAACACCTCACCGGGGAGGCGTCCGGGAGGCATCCGGACTAGATGCCTGAGCCACCTCAACTGAGTCCAGCCACCCTACAGAGGAAGCTCATTTCGACCGTTTGTATCCGCGATCTTGTTCTTTCGGTCATGACCCATAGCTCATGAGCATAGGTGAGGGTGGGAACACTGATCAATCGGTAAAGAGAGAGCTTTACCTTCCGGCTTACCACAGTCCGATACAGCGACCGCATCACGGCAGACGCTGCACCGATCCGTCTATCGACCTCACGCCCCAACGTCCCCTCACTCGTGGACAAGACCCCCAACTCCTCCACCTGGGGCAAGACCTCACTCCCGACCCATAAGCAACAATCCACCCATTGCCGTATCTGGTTCTCGGGCACCCTGGTCTTCGGCGGTCATATCTGGTTCTTTGGCCCCATGGCGGGTTATTCGGCTGTCACTCCCTCAACTTCCTGGAATGTCGCGGGACCACTTTGTCCCGTGCAACATTGTAAAAATATGTATACCCGTATATATATTTTTACATCAAAGCAAATCTTTGACCCCGTTTACTATCAAGTATGTTGCGCAACACAGCAGCCATGGATTAGCCCAGCCAGCATTAATACCAATCATGTTCATTGTCAACAACAGTCTTACACGCAGAAGTAGTATAAGCTGTTGATAAAAGCGAAGACCACCCATTTTCAAATGCAGCTACTGCCATCCTGAGGAGTTAAAAACTACATGAGGAGGTTGCTTATGATTTCCAGAATCTACTGTTAAATGCGGAGTCTCGCGGAAACTGACATCATGTGAGTGAAATGCCGTCATTGTGACAAGAAAGGAATGTTTGCGTGGGGAAGTATTTCCCCGGTGGAAAGCTCAGCTGTGGCGCCACGTACGGGGTGTGAATGGAAGCTAGCGGAAGCGAAGCTAAGAGGAGGTTCCGCCAAATTTCGACGGTGTTTGCCGTCATTTCAACACCGGAGCGGGCGGTTTAGTGCTTGTAATGAGATTCTGCCACGGTTGAGCCGTCCGCCGAGTACATAATTCCACACACGAACGTTCCTTCTCTTCACGATGACAGCATCTCATTCTCATGATGTCAATTTTCGTGAGATTGCGCGTTTAACAGTAAATTCCCTTATTTATTGGCCAATTATGCAATTCCAATGTCACGAAAATCATAGGGCCCTACCCGGGAATTACCCTTTGCTGACATCCGATTAGAAAAGTCAGCTAAGCTACAACCTCTTCTTGAATCTGTAATCATCTCTGCATTTCATTACAGACATTTCGTTGACTATCCAAATGCTGGTAAAATAAGCCTAAAAAATTAATCTGTAAAAAAAAAACATAAATAAAACGGACTTTGCGAAAAAATAAAACTGTTAACTGGAGCAAAAAACCCAAGAAAAAACCTTTGGTGCTTACTGACCCGAGGTCTTGTGATGAGGTACCACTCTGGAGGCACTTTTAAATGATTTTTGCTCGACTCTAGAGGCTTACGTTGCATACACTTCATGAAAACTACTTGCTTACCGCGTCTCCATCAAGGTACGGTGCCAGCTGAACTACACGTACAACGGAACCCATGCAGGCGTCGGCGCAGCTGCAACATCTGCACACAGCAGCCGGTACAGCTCCTTGCAAGTGGTGGGGCCGCGCCGTGCAATGAGGGGGTTGTGGCAGCAGGCGAGGAAGAACAGCCGGAGCAGAGCAGAGAGTCATGAGGAACCCTAGATGTCGATTATAGGAAGGCTCCACTGGCCGAGCCCCATTAAGACAATAAATCATAACAACAACTCAGTTCCCCACCACTTGTATTATTCTTGTGCACTATTTCTTTTCTTGAAATCAATTGCATGTGGTAGTTGTTGGTAATTTAAGAGTGGCGTAAAACGGATGGCTAATTTAAGGGGAGGGGGGTGCCTTTATGGTGGGCCAACATTCCCCAACACCTACGCCTCATTGTTTGGGGGCGCTTCATGACACTTTACCTTCTCCCCTGTCCGCTCACTCTATTAGGTACACCTGCACAGTCTTAATGACCGCCACCGCGCGCAAACCGACGCGTCCGTGACCGTTGCAAACTGACGGGAAGTGCAAAAGCAAAGCTCATTACCAGCCCGTCACGTTAGCATACAGATGCTACAGATCAAAACACGCATGCGTTTCATTTATTCGGCATCAGGACAATTGAGCGGGCAGACAACTCACCGCATCCTCAGCGTGGCAGCCTTCCGATCGGCCGGAAGTTGGTCCGCGGATCACACACGGGGAAAAGCCCGAATGGAAGGGACCGCCTTCTGCGTCCTCGTCCGGAGACGCTCGCCCGCCAAGTGAACGCTTCCCCTCGTAAGCAGCCCGCTGGGGACCCGGGGGGGCGGGGGGGAGCTCCTCTCACGCCATCCGCCTCGCGGCGCTTTAATTATTTGTTAAAACCGCGTCTGTGTTACAATAATACGCACAAAATATTCGCCGATGTTTTCGTGTGTGTTTCATCCCGTCCAAACGCATTGGCGGGCTGTCACGCGCACTCCGGAGCAACAGGTGGCGCCAGCGTCCCTTCCCCTACAAGATTTTAGCCAATCAGAATTAGCCTGGACAAGAAACGAGGCCAATGCGGAAGTGAAGGTGACGTCACGACGACCAGAAAGTTTGTTTTGTTTTGTTTTGGGCTGGCCAATGAAATGAAAGCGCCAAAGAGCATCCCCAAGTGTGGCTATCATTTCCCTCATTTAGACAATTAAAAGGTGAGTTTTGAGGACTCTCCATTGTGCGAAGATAAACAGGATGGCAATGCTAATGGTGGACTTTGATTAGAACTTGCATGTAAACTACACCGGAACACATCACTTGATACAATCGACAGTTCCACGTGTCCGAAAGGAGTGGGAAGAAGCAAAGCTCACAAAGATCACATCCGATTTCTTTATAGTTTTGCTGATCCAATCCGGTTCCGATTCTTTTTTTTTTTTAAATAATACACTTTTTTACAAACATGAATTTAATATGGTTATTAAAATACCTCTTCCTAGCAATAAAAATAATGTGGCCATGAAATTCCTTTTTTTATTACGTAACAATGGAGAAATGAAATGACAAAAATGGGCGTGCACAATACTGCCGAGTCGGGTAGATTGTGTTGTGCGTGTTGTTGGACTGTGAAGGACTGAGTGTTCTCTGTTGACGTGCAAATAAGCGGCCAACTGAATTACAGCCATCCTGACGTGGAATTAATCAGCCACCATTACGATACTTTTACATTTAACATGGTTATACATCAGTGTGTGCACCATGACAGAGGAGTCCGGGCACGGCGAGGCAAATCTAGCACAGGGGCCGGATATCCAGCGTCCTTCACCGCGGTACTCCACGGACATGTCTGTACGGTGTTGCTGCGTGTTCTCCTACATCTGAGTGGCTATTTGCTTGGCTATATTGTCAATCATCCCGCTACCTTGTGTATAAGGGCCGGGCAAACCTGACTCCCGGGCCACATTGGGTTAAAAAGATTTGGCCGAGGGGCCGTCTATATATAGGTGGTCACCAACAGAATGACATACTCACAGTGCAACGAAATAACACAACGCATTGTGTAACAACGTCTCGCATACACCAACTTCTGCTGCCATGTGGGCAACAAACAACCACTGTGTGCTAAACACAACATGTAACTTGAACTGTTGTTCACTAGTGCTCGCAGGGCATGCTGGGTAGTTCTGTGGCAACAACGACGTGAACGATAGAACACTGGATACCAGGAGTATGTGAACGTCTCACCTCGTTGACTTCCGTGGCGACTTACTAAATATGGTTTGCGATCAAGCAAAAATGCGACACACGCTGCAACATGTTGGGAGAGAGTGTATAACAAGCTACCCAGCATACCTTGCGGCAGAACTATATAAGTGTAATTTTGGCACGGGTGTTGTGCGTAGACGTTTGTTTGTATGCCCACGCGGTGCAGTAGGTAGGTAACGTTGCGTGTTGTGTTGTTTGGATCGCTTTGTTGCACGAGACGGCAACGGACTATTTCCTGTGTGACAGTAGCACTGCAGGTCATGTCGCCACCTACAGTTTTGAGTTGATAAAAAGTAATTTGGAAATGCCTGGTGGGCCGGATTAAGACGGAAGAGAAAGAAAGGCATCGGTATCAGACCGGTATCGCCGATACCGGCCTGAATTTTCTGACTATCACAATGTAATGGATTGGGGAAAATGGACATTGCTCTGCATTGCAACATAACAGCGGTTGCGTCTCATATTTTGGCCCCGTCAATTATAAAAGGTCATTAACTCCAATGAGTGCAATCGATGCAAGGAGAAGCTCGGGAAGTCTGTTCCCATTCAGGCCCTTTTTCGCTTGTGCCCTCCGTCCGCATCTAGACGTGTTGAAACGCCACAGTGGAAATCAAAACCGGCAGCAGCCGACTTGAGATTAGGATGCGTGCACAGTTGAGCCTCTTCCTCTCACTGTGTAAGCACTTCCTATCCTGGCTATTGATGCGTGACACTTCTGGAAACCGCCGACGGGGAGGCAGAGTCTGGATATTTCACCGAGCAAAGTGTGTGTTTCCCGTGCGCGCAGCCTGCCGACTGTCGTTTGCCGCAAACCGACGCTGATTGCCGACGACAGGGCGACGTCCCCGCGAAGCCACCGCTTGTTAACGGCGAAGAAGATGGGATGCTGACATATAAATGCTCCTTGTGACCTCAGATGCCTCGATTATACTTGATTTTTTAGTTTGTTTTGTTTGTTGAGCTACACCAGGAGGTGCACGATGCAGCGCACCGCTGCAAACCTGCAACGACGGTAACAAACGTATTGTTTACTGTAACAGCATGCAAAACTCTCACTGTTCTCCTCAACCTTGTCACCTATCTTGGCACGCTCACCGCTTAGTACCTGTACTTCCTCCTCGGTTTACGGACGATTGAGACACCACTTGACTCTCTTGAGGGTGCAAAACCTAGGGCAGGGCCGTTTAATTTTCCCCCAAATTGCTTTGAATCAATGGATGCTTTCCACCGTTCTCCAAATTCCGTTTTTTCGGCTCAGGTCCATTAATGAAGTGCAAAAAAATCTTCTTGGTCATCAAGAAATGAGCCCAGAAAATGAGAACTGCATGTAGCGTGGCGAACTTTCCCGATGGGTTGCAAAATCTTCAACCGACCTTGAAGCCCGTGCTTGTGATTAAGGAAGATGTAGTCGCCCGTGCAATTCCAACTGCATATGTAAGACGCGCTGGTTCGGTTTACAGTTAGACGACACGTGGCAAACCCTGCTCATGCAGCCTGAGTCGCACGCACGCAGCGTGAACGGAAGCTAGCGGGAGCGGGGCTGAGAGGCGGTTCTGCCAACATCCGCCGGCGTTTATCGCCATTTCAGCACTGCCGCGGGAGGTTTAGTGTTTGTGTAACGGGATTCCGCCACGATCGAGCCGTCCGCCGGGTCTAGAATTCCACACACGAACTTCCCTGACGGCATTTCACTCACATCACGTCAGTTTCCACGATATTCCGCTTTGAACGGTAGAAACCGTTTTTATTGGCCAGCTACGCGATTCCGTTCAGAGGGCCCAGAAAGTCATGAACCGGTTTTTCTATGCTCGAACTGCAAAAATATTCCATTTATTAATATTCAATCCTACTTTGCGGAAATTAATCTTACAGTTATCCAGTTTAACTGCCCTAAACCAGGGATGACGTTTTCACCAGTATCACCTGCTGCAGGTGGTTTTTTCTTCAAATATATACAACGTATAACTAATTATGTCATGTCTAAGCGTATCCAGCGCACAGAATATCAAAGTGGCCCTTGCGTCTTTTTATTTTCCAGTGGAAAAGTGTGGGCACCCCTGTCATGGAGCATTGCAAGGGTTACCAGGCAACAAGAGACAGCTCAGCTTCATATACGAGGAAATGAAATAGCAGGAGATGACCTGGCGTTTCCACACTAGCACCGGGTACAAATAATGAAGTAGGCAGCAGCGGATCCATGAACATAATTTGACAAACCCGTTTTTTTTTGTTGGGTTTCTAGTGGGAAAAAAACATGCTTAAAAAAGCTGGAAAACAAAGATTATAAAAAAAAATATATTTCTTATACGTGTTGATGTCCAAACGTTATGGAAGCTACCAAGTGGGATTTTTTTTAGGCTCCTTCGAGATGATTTGATGTGTGGAAGCAGAAATGTTACACAGGCATGATTCTGAGTTGGGTTAATAACACGCTTTGTAAGCGAGGCAGGAATTCATGGAGATTGATGTGATTGATGGACCGCTGATTGATTCCTTGTGCCTGTCAGGCCACAAAAGCCTTGCTTCTGCATTTCCAGCGGGCCAGCGAGATTATGGGATATGGATACATCCAGACAGAAGTGCCACTGGAGAAAAGGGGATTGGGAAACGTAACAAAGTGTGACTGAGATGCTTGACTGGTGTTAAGATCGCACTCGAGGAAAAGGGGGGGGGGGGTTACTTGTAAAACCTGACAGTGGAAGGTTTTAAGGGCCCAAACTTCAACAATGTTAGGTTGGGTTTTTTTTTTTACCAGCTCTGCACGGGACTTGCCCGCCTGTGATCCACGAGCTCATGATAAGACCCTCAATAGGAGCTTGTTCCTCGCTGCTCAAAGCTGTGAGTCATGACTGCACGTTGTCGACCAAACTCTCTGGTGCACAAAGTCCAGAAACGCAGAGGCGGTGGGGAAAATGTAATGAATCGCTATGAAGATGATCAACTCTAAAGCGCGAGGCACGACCAGATTAACAAAGCAGAAGAATACATCAAGAAGCTAGTCCACACTCAGGTTTTCTTGGAAGAAGTTTTGCCTCTCGTTTGAGCAGGCCCCATCAGTTCATGCTCAATGACTAGGTGGGACAAACACTAGTCTGACTAGATAGGACAGCTCTAGTCTGAGAGGTTCGGTGCAAAAACCTTTAGTGGCTAAATACTTTGGCTCCCTCGCATGTTTCTCTAAAGGATGGGACGAGGGACGATAAATACAGCACCAAACTTCTCTAACTGGAGCTGTCCTACCTAGTCAGCCTGTTGAGCCAGATCAGGGTTTGGTGCAGGATCCACAGTGTTTAGGTGACTCATGGGCCAGCCGAGCGGCATTTCCAAAAGACTTTTTTCTAAACCTTTAACATCAGAACGGTAGCCAGCAACGTGACTATTGTGGCACACTCGTCAGATGCAAAAAGCGATCTACACACGTCAACACACATGTCAACACACATGTCGCACACCTACTTACAACTTGTACCCGTTTGTGGGCATACAAATAAATATTTTTTTAAAAAAAACAACCATATAGTCCCTAACTTTCTCTTGGAGATGAATCAATTATCTATCTAGTCCCACCGCAAGGCATGCTGGGTAGCGGGCAGTTGGACATAACCGTTTTAAGTTACGTGCTATGTTTAACGCTCAGTTGTTGTTTATCCCCCACGTAGTAGTAGTAGTAGCAGATTTATGTGATGCATAAACTGGCTGTGGATGTGTTGTTTTTCTTTCGTTGCACCGTGAGTAAGTACGTCTGTTTGAGGACCACCTATATATAGACAGCCCCTCCGCACATTTTTTTCACCCAATGTAGCCCGCGAGTCAAAAAAGGATGAGTTAGGGAGCAAACTTCATTAGATTTTCAGTTATGACTTTACGGACATTTGCGTCCAATGTCCTCCAAAAACCAAACTAAATTCTCAGTGGGTTGAAACTGGTTCCCAGGGGACTTCCAACAGTGGGTATTGGGCCTCAAACACGGTTTGCGCCTTAAAAACTACTGGCTTCTCTTATCGTCTGATTTTGTGATCCAGCCGAGCATGCAGATATGATGAAGACATCCCCATCTGTCCCTCATTTAGATGTTTGAGGATGTTAAGCTTTTGCTGACAGTTCATCCATTGCGAGTACATTTAGTGTGACTGGGAACATTGGTCTCCAGGCAGCTACTGGCGTCGACAGTGAAGCAAAATGTCAGGACTACTGTGCGCTCGAGTGTTGTGGCAAGCCACAACCGCAGGCATGCCTCACACTGAAGAAACGCCACGCTGCTTTGTTGGACACACATCAGAGGGAACATCTTAAAACTGTCATAAAGTGTGACCTGGCAGAGTCCAACGGGTCGTGTAGGCACAGGGACTACATTATTACAGTTGCACGGACCAGAAACGCGCCGCCGTTACGTTACGTTACACTCTCCTGCACTGTGTGTGCATGCTAGCGGCCCCGCCTACGCCCACCGAGACATAGAGACCGTATGACTGACAAAATGGCTACTCTGTTCACGACGTTGTTCTACGGAACAAACCTGCCAAGGTTGCTGAATGCACAGAGTGAACCCTCTTCCTGCCAGTTTGTAGCTGAGAGACGAGGAAAAGAGACACGCCCACACATGGCGATATAGTGAGATTAATTATATTATATTAATAATTGGAATGTCAAGAGCTTTTTCATAAACTAATTTAAAGAAACAAAAAAAAAACTATGTAAATAAAACGGACTCTCAGTCTCTTGGCAAAAACTGCACTTAAATAAAAATCATAAGCAAAAACAAAGAAACGAGCCTGTCTCCGCTAGGAAAACCCCCTCCGATAAAAAACATGTCAGCAGGTTTAGTTTGGGAAGGGGCAGTTAGTGTTTATGATGAGATTCCGCTACGATCGAGCTGTCCGCCGGGGAAATATTCCCCACTCAAGCGTTCCTTGGCCTGCAGAGTGAACCCTCTTGTCATCCAGCCTGTGTGGTGAAAAAACAACAACAACAAAAACACGGCAAGCATGCACGTCACTTTATCGAGGCCTGCGAATGATCGCATGTCCCACGCCTGCCCCGCAACTTTCAGCAATGGTTTTTATCCCAGTATATCGTCTCAAAGGGCAAATAGAAATTGATGATGGTTCTTTTTCAGAGCAGTCTGCACGGCTCGTATAGCCGTGCAATGCTGTTAACGCAGGGGAGAATCAAGATAATTGTGTCTGGCACACGGTCACGGTAGCGTCAAGGCTGCATGAACGCCAGCTGCCGACTATGGAGAGCTGTGGTTCATGCAGGGAAACGTGGACTCCAACACGTATTGTTACATTCTGAGGTTTTGTTTCCGTTACTGTCCGTTGGAGAGGCTATGGTAAGATGGTGAGACTTTTGTGAAAAAAGCCCTACCCCTTGAAACAAACCTCACAAACCGCGGGATTTTTGTCTTTTTGCACCCCCCCCTCTCGTGCGACTGAGACGTACATCCTCCCGTGCTGGCCACTCAGGAACAAACAAACATTTGCAAAGCATTTATCAGCGGCCGTCAATCAGCCCCCCAAACAATCAATGGGACGAATAGCAGCTCGAAGCGGCCCGTGTTGTCTTGGACTCCGTTTTTCCTCGCCTCACTCGTCACCCAAGCACAGGAAAGTTGTAAATAAACACAGCCATTCTTCTGCCAGTGTTGTGGGGACGGTGGTGTAATTAACTAAGAATAGGGGCCCTTTAAAGGAGCTGCATTTTGCTCCCGTCGTTGGCGGTTTCGGGTCAAGCGTTCTGAAAGAAACAAAAAGCAAATAAACGATCTCAAGGGGCTCTGAGAGATTATCCACACCCACACAGTGTCAGATCTTTTGTGGTGTGCTTTTAGTCGCCGGCTGTTTTGTGTGCTTTTTGCTTCCATTAGAGATAATCAATGACTCGTTGATCCATCTGCTCCGTTTTGCGAGAGGATGCTGTGCACGGTCACACCCGCAGGCCACGCAGACGCCGAAACAGACACGGTGATGCTGTGTTTGCGCTCAAAAGCACCTTTTTGTTTTTAAAGCTGCACGTGCACACTACGACGTTAATAATATTCTTCGTTTGCTTGTCTCATTGTCCATAGAAATATTTATTCCTAAATAATCCGAATCTGCTGCTACGCCCAATGTGTCAATGAAAGACGGGGTAACAGGCTGGAAGGGACCAGTCACCCTGGACCCTGGACCCGAGCCTTTGCTTTTTATCACCGGCTTGAGCCATCCGGTAAAGGCAATGAGAAAAAGCAAATGGAAAAGACAAAGCGTGAAAGTCCCTTGACTTTCAAAAGTCAAAAAGGAAAAAAAAAGGAAAGACAATAAAGAAAAAGCAACGACAAAATGGAAAAAACAAAGACAATACAGAAAAAGCAAAGACAAAATGGAAAAAATGAAAAAGCAAAGACAAAATGAAAAAACCAAGACAATAAAGAAAAAGCAAAGAAAAAAAATGGAAAAAACAAAGACAATACGGAAAAAGCAAAGAAAAAATGAAAAAAAGAAGGAAATATAGATTATAAAGACAATACAGAAAAACCAAAAACAAAACGGGAAAAAACAAAGACGATACCGAAAAAGCATTGACAAAATGGAAAAAACGACAATTCTGAAAAAGCAAAGAAAAGAGGAAAAAAATGAAAGACAATATAGAAAAAGAAAAGACAAAATGGAAAAAAGAAAGAAATTACAGAAAAAGAAAAGAAAAAAAGGGAAAAAAAGAAAGAAATTACAGAAAAAGAAAATAAAAAAGGAAAAAAAAGAAAGGACAAAATGGAAGAAGAAAGAAAATACAGAAAAAGAAAAGACAAAATAGAAAAAAAAAGAAATTACAGAAAAAGAAAAGAAAAAATGGAAAAAAGAAAGAAAAAAAAGAAAATAAAGAAAAAACAAAATTGAAAAAAGGAAGAAAATACAGAAAAAGAAAATAAAAAAGGAAAAAAAAGAAAGGACAAAATGGAAGAAGAAAGAAAATACAGAAAAAGAAAAGACAAAACAGAAAAAAAAAGAAATTACAGAAAAAGAAAAGAAAAAATGGAAAAAAGAAAGAAAAAAAAGGAAAAAAAAGAAAATAAAGAAAAAACAAAATTGAAAAAAGGAAGAAAATACAGAAAAAGAAAATAAAAAAGGGAAAAAAAGAAAAGACAGAAAAAGCAAAGACAAAAGGAAAAAAAAAGAAAGAAAATACAGAAAAAGAAAAGAAAAAAAGGAAAAAAAAAGAAAGAAATTACAGAAAAAGAAAATAAAAAAGGAAAAAAAAGAAAGGACAAAATGGAAAAAGAAAGAAAATACAGAAAAAGAAAAGACAAAATAGAAAAAAAAAAGAAATTACAGAAAAAGCAAAGACAAAAGGAAAAAAAGAAAGAAAATACAGAAAAAGAAAAGAAAAAATGGAAAAAAGAAAGAAAAAAAAGAAAATAAAGAAAAAGCAAAAACAAAATGGAAAAAAGAAAGAAAATACAGAAAAAGAAAATAAAAAAGGAAAAAAAAGAAAAGACAGAAAAAGAAAAGACAAAATGGAAAAACAAAGAAAATACAGAAAAAGCAAAGACAAAAGGAAAAAAAAGAAAGAAAATACAGGAAATGAAAAGAAAAAAAGGAAAAAAAAAAGAAAGAAATTACAGAAAAAGAAAAGAAAAAAGGAAAAAAAAAAAGAAAATACAGAAAAAGAAAGAAAAAAGGAAAAAGAATCTGACTACATTTGAATATATTTTCTATTATTGATTCCCACACGCATGTTGGGTGAGCGGGAAGGAAGTGGGCTGAGGCAAATCAGAGGGCAGGGACTGCAGATGTGCAGTCAGTCAAGATGGTGTTACGGAATGGAAGATAAGCCTGCGAGCGAGAGAGCGCAAGATTCGGCCTCGGCAGTCGGGGCGGGAAAAGCAGTTCAGTTTCCTGACAACGATAATTACTTCCCAAGCTTAAGCTGCGGCCCGAATCTGCTTCACGCGCAACGTCTAATGCTCGCTATTTTGGAGACCCCGAGCTGTACGTTCTCGCTCTCTCTCTTTGATGAAAGACTTTCTGCAAAGGGTTTGTGCTTCACCGGAACAAGAAAGCCGTACCCGACCTGTAGGGCCGAGGAGTGGACCGCAATAAGAAGCTTAGGGATTAAAAACCATATCTCACCAGGCAGTGTGAGGATGTGATTCCGTCTGAGAGGAGGATGAACTCAATAGGAAACTACTTTCACTGCCCTCTAGTGGCAACACGCTGACAGCACGCAATGCTGCTGCTGTTTTTTACAGCGGTAGATCGATGGCTGTTGTTGGGAACGGCAGTCTTCATAAAACCCCTGCATTTGTCATTTTTACTGCGAGGCCGTACATTTACGCGTAGGAAAAAATCGATAGAAATTCTACGTTTTTGTCGTTCATTCCTAACTGAAATGCTGCAAACTTGCAGATTCGTTTACGAAGGGGCGTCCGGACGTTCTGCAGAGGGAAAAATGAAAGGATGTAACTTTTATATTTTGTACGCAACACATGCAGGTGTGCTAAAAATCGACATTTCAAGAACAAAAATGCATCTCAGCTTTGTCATATAGGTAAAAAAAAATAAAAAATACTAGAATCAACTTCCAAAGTTGCTCTTTTCTCCCATTTTGGTGACTTTTTCCTAATTTCCAAATATTTTCATCTTCAATAATCTTCAGAAGTGGTCTTGACATATATTTTGACTTTATTCCTATATATCTTTTCCAGCCATCCATCCATTTTCTTCCGCTTATCCGAGGTCGGGTCAGGGGGGCAGCCGCCTAAGCAAGGAAAGGAAGCCCAGACTTCCTTTTCTTTTTCTTTTCTTTTTAGATTCTTTGTCTTTCCTTTGGTTTTTTTTTTTTCCCTTTTTCTTTTTTTTTTTCTTTTTTTTTTTTTTTTTTTTTTTTTCCTGATCCACCTCATCTGGTTCCTCTCAGTGCAGAGGAGCAGCGGTTCTACTCCGAGTCTCTCCCGGATGACAGTGCCCTTGAGGAACACGGTCCAATGCCTTCTCCAAGTCCAGAAAACGCAGGTAGTCTGGTTGGGCAAACTCCCATGCACCCTCAAGGACCTTGCCCAGAGTATAGAGCTGGTCCACAGTTCCAGCACCAGGACGAAAAGCACACTGCTCCTCCTGAATCTCCTCCTGGTTCTATCGTCAACGTGCTTTTGTGTGAGGGGTGGCAGACAGGCCCCCTTGCCCTTGTGGGTCAGAGGATCAGATGTTCCGAAATGTTCTTTCACGTAATATTTCAACTTTATTCCGATAAAGTTACAACTTTTTCCCCAGCCTCGTTTTCCCAAATTATTTTCTTCATAATGCCACAAGTTTATTTCTGTAAAATAACAACTTTTCTCTCCTAATGTTTCAACTTTAATCTCGTAAAATCTCAGCTGTTTCTTTTATTTGTGCTGTTAATATTTTTGTTTGTTTGTTTGTTTTTAAATGTCCCCCAACGTCAGTTGTTGTCAATTATTACTACTATTGTCGTAAATTTTCTTCTGATAATATGACTATTTCCTTAATCTTTTGACTTTATTTTTCTAATATTATGCATTTTCCAAAAATTACAACTCCATTTGATGTTTTGGTTGGGGTCGGAGTTAAAACAACTAAAAATGAAAAAATATATATTTTTAAATACTAAAATGTCATCCTTTTCCCTCATAATATTATCAAGTTTATTCTCACAAATTTGTGACTTTTTTCTTTTTAAAATATGACTTTTTTTTTAAATAGTTTGACTTAAATCTCGTAAAATTACAGCTGCTTTTTCCCCCATTTTTGCGTTTTTTTTGTTTATATGTTTTCATACATCCATTTTCACTTTCTTTTTGTAAATTTTCTAAAGCATGACTTTATTCTCATAATACACTTCTAAAAAAATAGAGGAAGACTTTTTAATCAGAGTATAGTAACCTATCAGTCAAACTTGTGGGATATTGATGTGGTCAGTTAAGTAGCAGAGGGGGTTGTTCATCAGTTTCAGCTGCTTTGTTGTTCATGAAACCAACAATAGGAGCATCAGAGGGGCAACAATGAGACAGACCCCAAAACAGGAACGGTTTTCAGGTTGAGGCCACTGACTCCTCATCTCTTTTGGCTGATTTTTTACTGACGGACTTTCTACTGCTGTAGTTTTTCATTTGGCTTGGATCAACATCTCGGTTGATAGCATGGTGCGATACCTGGACGCTACAGAGGTTACACAAGTAGTCCAACTCCTCCAAGGATGGCACATCAATATGTACCTTTGCAAGAAGGTTTGCTGTGTCCACCAGCACATTCTCATGACCATGGAGGAGATTCCAGGAGACAGGTAGTTACTCCAGGAGAGCTGGACAGGGCCGTGGAAGGTCCTTATAACCTCAGCAGGATCGGTATCTGCTTCTTTGTGCAAGAAGGATCAGGATGAGCACTGCCAGCGCCCTACAAAATGACCTCCAGCAGGCCACTGGTGTGAATGTTTCTGACCAAACAATCAGAAACAGGCTCCTTGTGGGTGGTCTGAGGGCCGACGTCCTGTAGTGGGCCCTGTGCTCACTGCCCAGCCCCGTAGAGCTCGACTGGCATTTGCCATAGACCACCAGAATTGGCAACTACGCCACTGGTGCCCTGTGCTCTTCACCAATGAGAGCAAGTTCAACCTGAGCACATGCGACAGATGTGAAAGGTTCTGGAGATGCCGTGGAGAACATTATGCTGCCTGCAACATCATTCAGCATGACCGGTTTGGTGGTGGGTCAGCGATGGTCTGGGGAGGCATATCCCTGGAAGGACGCACAGACCTCTACAGGTTAGATACTGGCACCCTTACTGCTATTAGGTATCGGGATGGAATCCTTGGACCCCTTGTCAGAACCTACGCTGGTGCAGTGGGACCTGGGTTCCTCCTGGTCCACGACAATTTCTGACCTCATGTGGCTAGAGTATGCCGGCAGTTCCTGGAGGATGAAGGAATTGATACCATTGACTGGCCCCCACATTCACCTGACCTAAACCCAATAGAACACCTCTGGGACATTATGTTTGGGTCCATCTGGTGCCGCCGGGTTGCTCCTCAGACTGTCCAGGAGCTCAGTGATGCCCTGGTCCAAGTAGTGTAGCAGCCAGCTGTGCAGAAAACATTGCAATACACTCAAATGCTTCTGTTTGGGGGCCAGCATGTTCCCGAGGCAGAACATTTGGCCCTACAGACACACATTGGCCATTCAGCCAATTGGCCACCAGGGGGTAGTGTCCCCCTGAATCTCCTCCAAGTGAGCAACACCACACTCCCAGCCAGAGGACATCAATACACACCCAATGAGGCAATAATCAGTCATTTTCTCTGCTTAATTGATCCCAGCGCCACCAAACTGTTGCATTTTGCTGCATTACTACCACGAAGATGTTTGCGGTTCGTGTGATGGGTGGCAGACAGGCCCCCTTGCCCTTGTGGGTTAAAGGTCAGGCTGAGATGTTTGGTTCTACTCTATGATGACATTGCCTGCTATTTGCAAGGCTTGGTAAATATTTGTCAGCAGGAACACTCTTGCCCAATGGGAATGTTTTTAACCAGAGATCTAGCAGAGGGCCTGATAAGATAGTATGGAGCTATAGCACCAAATAACACACACGGTGTCCATTTGCACTACACATGACATGCACGGGGCAAGCATAACAAACGAATGATAAAGACATCATTACCCTACGTTGACAAAACCTTGGATTTGGTTGAAAAGTGAAAGGTAAAAAGACGTCCCTTTCCTGTGCTTGAAAAGCGTCTACTTTGGGGTTACATTTGGACCAAATCAGCCGGACTAAACCAATTTTCAGCTTCTATTTCTGGGCTGAAATCAAGGCAATGATGGCCCGACCAGACTTAGCCCAAAAAACAACGTCCAAATGAGTGGGACATTTCATTTGTGATTTCATCTAACAATGAACTATATTGCAAATTTTGCCATTAAAAACCATATAAAATGCCACCTTCCTGTTTTGCCATGAGTTATTTCTTCAATTGAATTCAATCAATTGTGGTTTTCACCTCCTTTATTAAAATGCTGGCACTTTAAACTTTCTGTGACTCTGTTTATGGTTACTGAGGTGAGAAAGACTATTGGATTAAAAAAATAACTCATGGCAAAACAAGAAGGTGGCATCCGTGTGCTGTATTTGGGAACAGTCCCATCAAGAATCACATGTAGGTAAACGGAACCTTAAATGTTGATCATCCTTTTGATTCATCATTTATATGCATTAGGAATTGTTTTCTGCATGTAAAACTATAATTGTAAAACTATAAAAACACATTTTGTGTTAATACTTTAGGATATCTGGAACGGGTGACGGGACAAATTGTTGAAATACAAGTGATATGTAATATTTTGGTCACTAGATGGCAGTAATTGCTCAAAACATTCATGAAGCCATGATGTCAGTCATTGTATGTCTGACACAACAGAAGGACAAGAACTTCTCCTCTCATTACGTGTGGAAGTGGTAAGTTTTTGGCTTATATGCATGAGGACTTGTTTTCTGCATGTAAGACTATAATTGTAAAACTATAAACACACATCCTCCCGATGGAGCTGGAAGAGGTCGCTGGGGACCGGGAAGTCTGGACTTCCCTACTGAAGCTGCTGCCCCCGCGACCCGGACCCGGATAAGCGGTGGAAAATGGATGGATGGATGGATGGATGGATAAACACACATTTTGTGTTGATATTTTAGGACATCTGGAATGGGTGAAGGGAAAACATTTTTGTGTCCGCAAGAGTCGGACCTTCTGGAGCAAATTTATAACGCTGACCAATGTTTCAGTTTTTTCAGTCGTCCCTCGCAATATTGCAGTTTTCAGATTTTACTTTTTACTTTTTTTTTCAGAAATTAATTCATGAGTAACAATTGTTGTTTTGTGATAGACTACGGTGTATTATTAGTCAAAACATGTTGAAATACAAGCTATATGTAATATTTTGGTCACCAGATGGCAGTAATAACTCAAAACATTCCTGAAGCCATGAAGTCAGCCATGGCATGTCCGACACTCTTGAGACTCTGAGAACTTACGTGTGGAAGTGGTAAGTTTTTGGCTTCTAAAGTTTTGAAGAAATACTGTAAGTTTGAGTCAAAACAGTTGCAATGTGTTGTGAACAAAGAATAATAGGAGTCTACCGGTAACTATAGGGGTGTTATTTCATGTTTACGGGGCTCTAATAATGTTTAAAAAAACAAATTTATCCTCCCATCCACGGTGGTATGCTGGAGCCTATCCCAGCTGTCTCTGGGCGAGAGGCGGGCTCCACCCTGCAGGGCAAATGACGTGTTTAGAAAGCCAAAAACCGGTTTTCTACGCTCCAACTACACAAATAGGGCATCTGGTGCACCCCGTTTTGCGCAAAGACTACCACTTCCATTCCGATCAAACACCTTTAAGCGCTTTGCTTGGTAGGTTCCTGCGCCTGTTTTCTCTTCTTTTCTCCCCTCAGCATCGGAGGGCCTGCTAGCGTGGCTTTGTGTGTGCGCCGTGCAGTCAGCATGGCAGGGTGGAGCTGCAGAGGCCTGCACGTTGCCAGCATGCTCTGAAAGGTCTCCTCCCTCGCTGTTGGTGCGTGCGTGTTACCAGTTTCTCCCCGCCCACTTTGTCGCTGCGCCTTCCCTTTCGACCCACCCTCGCCGTCCTCAAGCGCCCCCCCAACCACCCCCCCAAAAAAAGCGATAAGCAGCTTCTGGGTGTTGCTTTCAAGTGCGCTCCCGCTGAATGTGTGTGTGAGCGTGTGTGTGTGTGTTAAGGAAAGGGGGCGGGGGGTGGGCGGCATGTTTATTCTTTCTCCCGCCACAGTAGCGACGCACAGCAGTGGCGTTGGTTCCGGACGGAAGGCGAAACGCAGCAGAGCCACAGGAGGGGGGGGGGGGGTGACTCAGGGATTGGAGCAGGCAAAGTGCATGCCCAGCGGGGACTACACTTCTCAGGGAGGAATCCAACCTGCTGCCTCACCTCCTTTTGGGCCTGGACTGCAGACGTGACAGTAAGGCGGCGTCTCCCTCGCTCTGTCAGCTCTCTGTTGACTTTTTCCTCATCTCCGCAGTCACCGCCTCATCCACCTGCCCCTCAAAGATGTCAGAGGGTGAGTGCCGCTCCCCCATCGGCCTGGACTGCTGCAGCTGCTGCCTGGACCTGGCCAACGGAGGCGACGACTCCGGTTCCCCGGGCCTGCCGACGAGCCCCACCAGCCCCAGCGTCAGTCACTTCCGCCAGCTCCGCAATCAGCTGATGTACCCCAACCTCAACACGGACAAGCTGAACAACATCATGAGGCAGGACTCCCTCGAGTCGGTGGTGAGGGACCCGTGCTTCCTGCTCAACCAGGGGATCTGCAACAGCAACATAGACCAGACCATGCTTTCCATCCTGCTCTTCTTCCACAGGTTTGTTCCCCGATCCGTGCTTTGTGTGTCTCACATGCGCATGTTGGCATCGCTTTATCGGGATAGACCGGAAGGCTGGGTTTTTGTTTTGGCTCGAACCAGATGGAGACGAATCCGTTTGAGGTGTAGGACTTTCGGATTCCGCAAATAAAGCTCCGAAAAGGAGCACATAAAGCTTTCTCTCCGGTCCGGAGAGCCTCTGTTCATATCGCCACGTCTATCTGACATGCTGCATAACGCAACGATGCATCGCTCCACGCCAGCAACCTGCTTGACTGGATGGAAATGTTTGTGTGTTTCCATTAGCAAGTGTTTACAACATGCACACCCAAAGTCCAAAACAATAAAAAGCTTTTGCAGGCGTGCAACTCTGGAGGTAAACAAAAATATCCAGCCTACGCGGCGAACACGTAAAAAAAAAAAAAAAAAAACGCACACAACATTATTATAAAGCTTGAGGGTGGCGTCACACCGAATCGAGTTAAACGATGTTTTACGGCGAGGGGCCCAATTCCCGGGTAAAGTGAAATCCAACTGTACTGACAACGCGGTTTATGAATCATAAGGAAGTTACACCCTTAAACAGTTGAGGCCATAATGACTCCTACGCAAAGTGAGTTAGCCACTGCTGAACGGGTAGTCTTGTATCGCCTGTCCTTGTCGTGCCCAGCTAAAAACACACCCGGATCGGAGTGGTTTCGGCCCGAGCGGTATGTCCAATAAAGTCAAACTATTCAAAAAGCGGATACATAGACGTGGTTTTGTCTGGAAAAGCCTGCTCTTGCATCAGTTTTCTCAGTCGGGCATACATCAAGGACGTGCAGAACACCAGAATAACGTCCCTCTACGGTGCAATTACATCAAACCGTATCAATGGGGGAGTATGACTTTCTAAATATGGTGGTTAACATTATTAGAGCCCTTCAGACATAACATAACACACCTATAGTCGCCGTGCACTTTTTGGGGAATTTTGCCCATCATCCACAATCTTTATGTGAGACTTGACCACATGTGTTTTTCTCTTTTGTGTGCATTCTAAAGATATAAAAACAGCTGCAAAAAGACAATGCAAGACAAATATTTCGCCTACAAAGCATTCTAATAAAAGCCCCCAAAACCACCAACAAGGCTCCATTTACAAAATATGACAACCGACATTGTAATTATTATTATTATTAACATTGTTACACCAAATAACTACTTTTAAGGCGTAGTGACACCTCGGCACACCACACCGGCTAGCTACTAGCATGCTACCGACTGGCTTTACCACACCCACGTTCACAATGCCCCAGGCCGCTAGTGAAAGGTAACGTTACATATTTGAGCTGCTGTGTTTTTGAGTTTTGAAAGCAAAAAAGTACATTTCAGAGTTAAGGCTAGATGTAGCAATCCTTTCTATGTTGCTCTGTGAAATTGATGAATAACTAAAACAACCAAGACACATTAAAATCCTGTAAGTAGTCCATGTTATTACGTGCATTAATTACCTTCTTCTTATTTTTAGCTGTTTTTATATTTTTAGAACCTGCAGATGGGCAAAACTCCCAAACAAGTGCAATTCCCTTACCACTTCCACATGGAATAGGAGGATAACTTTTTTCACTCTGTCATACGGTGGCTGAATGCATGACTTCATGAAGTGTTAAGGTAATATAAAGTAAGGTACTGTATCGTCAGCGTTTTGTGTCATTACTGCTGCCTAGTGACCAGAATACTACATATCACTTGCATTTCCATATATTTTAACCAATAATCGACTACTGCGATGTAAAACGACCACCAATGTCAAATCGAGTTCTTGCGTTGCCGGTGTCTGTTCCTGCCATGATATCAGTGATCATCTTCTGCCAGGATTTATCAGTATTTAATACAGTTACTAAAGAAGGTCAGCTACCAAATAAACCCCAGTTAAGTTAATTTTTACCTGTGTTCTTATCTCCGGGTTATGACAGATAGCAAAGAGTACACTTGTTACGATAGACATAAACCTTGTACATGAACTGAGGCTGATAGACTGATGGCAGACATGATTAGACCTTCACTGCTTCATTTTGCACAGTTTGTATCTCCAAGCCGCACTGGATGGATCTCGATTCTCATGCAACGTACTGGTAGATGATAGCTGGTGTCTGCCTCAGTCATACTGGAGCAAAAATGAGGAAATGAACCCCGTGACCGGTGATCAGTGCTTGTGGAATCTTTCACGTTGAGGACACTGCTTCGGGACTTGTCCTCGGACGAGACACCCGTCGAGACTATTTGTCGTCGATGGGAGTCTGTTTGCATGGCCATACTTTAAATAGAGCCTCCTGGTCGGGGTTTGTTCATATTTACACAATAGAAACTGGCTTTGGAAAACATATTGAATGTTATGCTTCGGCGGCCGGAACGAAAACAGTCATGTTCGCAATCGTTCTCACATGCATGTGACTGCGGAGCTGGGGTGGGCTCTGAAAAAAGGTTATTATATACTGTATATTCGACACGCATATGACTTTTATGGGGTTATATCATATTTTTGGACCGCGCGGTCGGGCGATTCAAATGCCCTCTTCCGGTTTCCCGAGTCTATGTCCTCGCTACTTCAAACGCATTTTCCGAAAAAGGTGTGCTCCTTGAAACATCTACGGGTGTGCGGACATGGTCGAAGTCCACTCATATCTGGGAAAAACATGCAGGAAAGAAACAGTTGGTAGAAGACACAGAAAGGTGATGACCACGTACAACCAAACAGACACACAAGAGTGAAACAGTTCCCAGTCGGAAAAGGGAAGCGTGTTCTTGCCCCAGATGGAGGAGGTCCAGGCAGATTGGCACAGAGTCTGTAGTAGTGCGGTCGCTGTACTGGACCGCCGTGAAGGCAAAGCTCCTAATCTATCGGTCGATCTATGTTCTATATTCTGTCAAATTTGTCTTAATTGGGAATATTGTTAAAAATCAGCGTTACATGACTATGTGTTTGGAGGGTCCACCTTATCCCCAGAACTAAAGGAGCTCAAGAAGCATTGGGCCATTGCTGAAGGCTCCTTCACAAAGAGAGTTTATAAGATTCACAGACTCAGGCTGTTGGTGGATGCCCGCAGACCTTGGCATTGCCGACATCGTAATGAAAGGATGCAATCCTAAATCAGAGAACGGGCGGACCAACCTCAAAGAAGAGCGTTCTCAGCCTCAGCCAACCGAACACCTCTAGCTATAGATCAATCGAACACGCCATACCAATTTGGAAAGGCTGCCTACGTCAATAAGAGCTTTGACTGCGGGTGTTCAGCTGGCTGAGGCTGAAAACGCTCTTCTTTGAGGTTTGTCCGCCTGTTCTCTGGCTTAGGATTTCGTCCTTTCATTACGATCTCGGCAATGCCAAACACCGTCGATCGACCGAACACCCTCACTCAAAGCTCTTATAGACGTAGGGAGCCTTTCCAAGTTGGTGATAGCCTTGGTATGCCCAATTGGTATGCGTGTTCGGTTGATCTATAGCTATAGATCAACCTAAAACGCAATACCATGGCTATCACCAATTTGGAAAGGCTGCCTACGTCTATAAGAGCTTTGACTGCGAGTGTTCGGTTGATCGATGCTGCCTCTTGGCACAGCAATGAGGCTGAGAACGCTCTTCTTTGAAGCTTGTCCACCCGTTCTCTGTCTTGGGATACAACATCCACTGTGGATTTTCAGACCCTTACTTATGGTCATGACTTTTGGTTCGTGGCCGAAAGAACGAGATCACAGATCCAACTGGCCGAAATGAGTTTCCTTCATAGGGTGGCTGGAGCTCAGAGCTCAAACTAGAACTACTGCTCCTTTACATTGAAAGGAGCCACTCGGGTATCTAGTCCGGATGCCTCTTGGACGCCTCCCTGATGAGGTGTTCCGGGCATGCCCAGCCGGGAGAAGGTCCCAGGGCAGACCTAGGACAGATTGGCCTGGGAACGCCTTGGTGTCCTCCTGGTGGAACTGGAAGAGGTGGCCGGACACTGGCAAGTGTGGTTGGAGAACAGTCTATTCAAACATACAATCTGAATATAATCCGACCGCTCACTAACCCGACACCACAACATATAATAAACCGTGTGCCCGAATGATCGTGCACCTGATTGCCAGACCAACGGTGTCTGCTGCCAGAACACTTTGTGTTCCTCAAGGGGGCCTTGGATCATGCGGCTGTCATGGCCCGGCTTCTGGTGTCAGGATTAGAATGCCGTTTGCTTCTGCAGACGAGCTTTGGCGTAAATGCGCTCATTCATTCTCACGTCCCATCACTTGTAAGAAGACGGTGAGTCTTGTTGAGGTTTGCAAGAGTTCATACATCTTGTAATGCCGTGTACTCTATCTGGCTGGCAAACCTTAGAGAGAAAATGCTCGGCAGAACAGACCACACCAGGTCATCTTTTGGACTTAAACATCAGTCGGCGGCCAGCAGACCTACTGAAAGGAGAATTTGAACTCCAGAGTCTAGCTTGGATGACCTGAAGGGTTTTGACTTTGTGATTTCCTGCGAATGAAACCCAAGGGAAATGTGATGATTGAATTCTTAGGCCCAAACAGGAACTCCACCTTTGCAAACCTTCCCTTCATGCTGTTGCTCATTGATGCTCCGCAGCCACCAAACACCCGAAGCACGCCAGAGACACCAACCTGTATCACATGGTGGCTTCGTTTGTCCAACCGAGAACAGAAGATGAAAACAAAAAGGATTTGAAGGGCTCACGTGGGCCTGAACATTAGACAGCAAAGATCTACCTAAGCAATAATTTAAGGCACAGCATGTGTGGAAGAAGAGTTTGCTTCCATAGCAACAAAGCTCTGGAGGCTGAGGTCTTTTGGGGCGCTCCTGAAGACCTTCTTTGACTTTGTTGTAACCTCTGCCATCTTCTATGGCGTGGTCTGCTGGGGGAGCAGTGTTGCAGCTGCTGACAGGAAGAAGCTGGACAAACTGATAAAGACGGCCAGCTCTGCCCTGGGATGTCCTCTGAAACAGGTGGAGGAGGTGCGCAAGGGGCGGTTCCTTCATGATGAACCCCAAACCCCACCCACTCCATCACGCACTCACTGCTACATTGGAGCTCCATTAGCTGATCCATCCAAAGGTCTTTCCTTCCTGCAGCACAGTCACACTCCAAAAAAACTGCTCCAAAAATCCAGCACAATAAACGGTGTAACAAGCATGCAATAAACTGTGCAATAACTGTGCAATAAACCTGTGGCTTGCACAACATTTGCACAGCTGTAAATACTAAATAGTGTATATAACTTACACTTAGTGTATATAATTAATACTTATTATCTTGTTTTCACACTTACTCTGCTCTTGTGTACTTTTGTACTCTGCTCTTGTGTGCACTTGGGCTTTTGCTGCTCTAAACCTGGAATTCCCCCCATTTTGGGACTAAAAACAGCTAACAAGTGCGTAACGGGACACACCTCGTCCGCCTAGAAAGCTCGCCGTTAAAACACCTGCAAAAAGCTCCAACACGGTTTCATAGCTTTATGTCCATGCTGTGTGCATGTAGTAACAGGTACATTCATGATAACATGTAAAACTTGCAGTACTGTGGTCATTTTGAGCATTAGCAGAACTTCCTTACTGGGCGCAATGATTTCCCATGGCAACATGGTGTGGTGAAAGCATATGGTGAAGCTAGTCGCTAGTTTGGTGTGGCGAGGTGTCACTATGCCATCACCGTAGTTCTTGGGCGTAACAAAGGTAATAATAACAACAATGTGGCTGTTGCTTGGGTAATATGCAGGTCACATGATGTAACGGGTGCCCTGCTGGTGCTTTTTGGAGGTTTTTTCCAAAGGCTTTGTAGATATATAAAGGAATATGTTTTGTCGTTACCATAAATGAATTCAAATCTCCGCGGACGAATGCACCACGTGCTCAATATATCTTTGAATGGCTTGACTGTGGCGGCCATCATTAAGAATAAGGATGCCTTTGTAACGTCTACCCGGACATTGTAAGGATGGCGAGGAGGTGGTCGATCAACAATCTCTGTATTGCAAAAACAAAACAGGCTACTGTCCACACGGCCCGCTTCCTCCTCCTCCGGCACCAGCACACACTCACACACGCACGCACAGTCCCGACTTGTGCCACGTTCACAGACACTGGGAAATTGTGCAACTTTTGAACGCTACATTACACGTAACTTCCAGGTCAGAAGTGACTGGTTGCTTGTGCTTTGCTTTTAGTTTGTATTTAGTCCTCCTGCATTTAGTGTGTTTGGTGTACAGTGCGAGTGACAGGTATGAGATCCGACACTCCCAGTACTCCTATGCAACCCGAGGTCCACCTGTAATTGGTCGTTTGACCCCACATGGATGATCTTTGGCCGCAAATATTGACTTGTCTTCCGCGTGCCTCCGAAAGCCCCTCACACCGGCCTCATATGACCAAAGTCGCTCTGGCCGCGCTCCAGCGGACTACCGAACATGAGCGAGCCCCCCGACATTGCAGTGGAGACGGCGTCCCGCTGTGTGGCAGACCCCACGGGGGACCTCAAAGTCCGCTCTCCAACCCAAATATAACCCGGAAAATAGCTGCACTGCCAGAAGCCTTCATTGGACCCGCTTGCAGGAGGTTACGCAACCCAGTAGGAGCAGCGTGTACATGTAACAAGGACGGTGAGTGGGAAATGGGATAGAATTTGAAGTCGCCCAGAAACATCTGATACTATAGCAACGGCGGCGCATCGAGAGCATTATCCGCACGGGCTGGTTTCGACTGTACAGACGGCTCGGCGTGCGTTTCGAAATGTTTGCGTTGCTAAATGTTGACCTACATTAAGGCTGCCAGAGTAAAAAAAACATACAGCCGTGGAAAACACGATTAGAGCGCACGTGTGTCTTCTGCCTTTTAACGCCTGGTACAACAAAAGGCTGCCGAAAACATTATACATTTGATCGTGGCGGGCATTCAAATGAACAAGAAGTGCGTGCGCGCTGTTGTGCCATGTTATCGTTGCATATTTTAAACAAAATAGGATGAGTGTGATTTGCGTGATGCACAAATTCATTCTTTGTTCTCGCAGCCGATTGGCCGTTTTTCGGCGGGAATATACGTCGCCTTGCCGGCATAGCGATCACGTCAGTCGAGCGACACATTCTCTGAGATTGCGTCGTTGCTATCAAAGTCCACGTCAAATGGCAGCTCTTTGGTGATATTGTCACGTCAGAAGGTATTCTTTTTAATCAAGTTGTTATACTGAAGCGAACCGATGAGAAAAATCATTTCTTACCAACACGCAGGGTTTCGTATCTTTAATAAGAATACGTCTCCGCAATTAAAGCAATATATTCTAGCATAAAACATTTGGAAACATTGCAGCAAAACCACAGCGGATATTGGTGTTTTTATAGCATAGTTTCTCCATCCTCCATAATTGGAGTTACAGGGGTGTGAAAAACTATTTGCCCCCGTGCTGACTTTCGATTCTTTTGCATGTTTGTCACCCAAAATGTTTCTGATCATCAAACACATTTTAATATTAGTCAAAGATAACACAAGTAAACACAAAATACAGTTTTGAAATGAATGCTTTTATTATTTAGGGAGAAAAAAATCCAAACCCACATAGCCCTGTGTGAAAAAGTAATTGCCCCTGCACCTAATAACGGCTTGGGCACCCTTAGCAGCAATAACTGCAATCAAACGTCATCTTTGCAGAATTGTTGTCATTCAGCTTTATTTGAGGCTTTTCTAGCATGAAGCGCCTTCTTAAGGTCATGCCACAGCATCTCCATGGGATTCAGGTCAGGACTTTGACTAGGCCGCTCCTAAGTCTTCATTTGGTTTTTCTTCAGCCATTCAGAGGTGGATTTGCTGGTGTGTTTTGGGTCATTGTCCTGCTGCAGCACCCAAGATGGCTTTAGCTTGAGTTGACCAGGGACATAACAGACTAACATGGCAAGCTACAGAACCGACTAGTTAACCTCTCCAGTTTAGCTAAATTCAACATAAGATAGTGTTTCAAACGGAGTAGGAAGAAGGACAAAAAAAGACAAAAACTTACCACTTCCACACAGAACAAGAGGAGAATTTCCCCCCCCCCTTTTTTTCTCAGCCAGGGCATGTCTTTTTTGTCTAGTAACAAGCAATTTATCAGTTAATTTATTTTTGAAAAACTGCAATATTGCATAGTCCATCTGTGACATGGAGGGACCACTGTGTTGGGACGTTGGTGGAAAAATGTCAGCAATAAATACATATAAGAAATATTCAATCATCATTCAGGATTATAAAAATTGTTTTTAAAAACACAAATATTATGAAAAAGTAAAAGTGAGATATTTCAGTAGCCCAATAAGTACAAATGCTGCCTCTGAGGTCTGTGCCGGGCCCACTGGATTTGTCAACACATGCTTGCTTGATGCAAGTGCAGTTTTAAAAAAAAAGAGGCAAATAGTGACTGTTTCAATAATGAACCTTTTACCCTTTACTGCTGCTGCGTTGTTGATCTTGCGTGAGGGTTCGTGATGCATAAATTACATTAAGCACACAGAAAGATCATCAAGAGCAGTGAGCTCCAGGCACGCCCTTGCCTGCACGGCACGATGCAACATAACACCGCTGTGACTCCATATTTCCATGACACTCTTTGGACTCCATGTTGTTAGTGCAACTTTATCACATATTTCTCTTCCAAGAATACTTCACAGCTGTCTTCTTTAGACGTGCTCGGTAGGTTGCGTTGCACAAAAAGGCCCCGCAAAGACTCACATGTAATGGTTTGTATGGTTTTGATTGGGGATATGGAGGAATTCAGCTACAGCTTGGCTAACACGAGGCTACGTGAACATGAAAGGTGCACAGAGGTGACCCAAAGCGTGCAGTACGTCACAACAGAATCCGTCTAATCTCTTTTGTCCTGGATAATGAGTCACCGAGAGAGCGCCCGGCATGGTGGATTAAAACGCTATAAGAAGTGACTGCTTGCATAGTCAAATCCTCGGCGTCACCGCAGTAAATGCACAATCGTAAAAACATTTTTGGGCTAAATGCAGTCACTGTCGTCCCCCTCTGCTTTAAAATAAATACAGTTTATTGGCAAGCATGACATTTAGAAATCTCAATGCGCGTTTTGTCCCGCCCGGCGTGTTAATCATAAAATTCCGATATGTCATTTTAAAGAATGTCCTGTGGCGAAGCATCAAAACATCGTGGTGTCTGCTGCAAGAGCTTTGAACTAAAGCCACAGCGCTGTCGCCCCAACGCAGCTTTAATAGGCCATGATTGCGATGCAAAACAGTTCTCACCCTGAACACCACAAGGGAGCACGGCGCCTGCGTGGGGTGGTTTGTGTAAAAACAACCCATCTGCACTCCCGTGTCTAAATGGTGCTGCACAATCCGCACTTTTCAAACTGCAAACTGCAAGCTGCGGTCCGTGAGTCACATCCGGCCCGCCAAGCGTCTCAATCCGACCCACCGAGCATTTCCAGTTTCGTTTCTTAAACCGTTACAATCAAAGCTGTGGCCGGCAACTTGGCTTGCGGTGCTGTTGTGGTGCGCTTGCGTCACCAAAATAGTCAGATGCAATCTGTAGCTTGAGCAAAGAAGCCATCCTAACACACAATACACAATACACATGCCTAAAAAACACCCATATGTTCCTGCCGCAAGTCATGCTGGGTAGCTTGCGTTACTTTTTTCCCCAACATTTTGCTTGTTTGCTGAATGGCAAAATATGTTGACGAGGTCGTCACAGACGTAAACAAGGAGTTAACATACGCTTGATAATGTTCTATCGTTCATACTCCATGTTGTTGTGGCAGCTGGACTACCCAGCATGTCTTGCGGGCACTTGGAAATAGCATTTTTGTGTTTTAGGTTGGATTTATGTGTGGATTTTATTCGATGCGTGTTTGCCGTGGATGTGTCGTGTTTACGTTTCATTGCACCGTGAGCGAGTGTTTGACGCCGCCTATGTACCGTATATGGACGGTCCCTCCGCCATCTTTTTGAACCCAGTGTGGCCTGGGAGTCAAGAAGTTTGCCCATCCCTGTCTTACAATCTTGCCTTCAGTTACAGCACACTTGTGTTGTTTGGCAGCCGTTGGTCTTATATAATGCTGAGGCTGGGGTGGAGTTGGAGGAGGAGGGGGGTGGGGATGGAGGTTGAGTTCCAGCCAGGCTTATCTGTTTGGACCTCGGCTGTGGCACCCACTCCGACAGTAAAGAAGTCTGTCAACACACAACACACACACACACAGCCCTTTATGTGACTTGAGATCAGACAGTGGTGAGTAATGGCTCCACAAATAGCAAATATGATACAATTACGCCCTTTAAATAGACATTAGACCAGACACACCTTGCATGACCCGCGCCACGAGGGGTCGGGTGCACTGCTGTGTTTATCAGACTGCAGGTTGGCACGCACAAACCTGCTGCATTGAAAAGGGAACATATTTGCAGGCTTTTTTTTGGTTGGCCTGCATGCCTGTGGTGCTTAGGAATGTTTGTTCTATCCCAGTTTCATTAGCGTGGAATTCGTCCTTTCTTAAAAAGTCATTTAACGGGAGAAGTGAGAATGTGGCAGAGGTGGGAGCAAGTCGGTCTCGAATCCCAAGTCTTGAGTAAGGACATGCGAGTCCAAGTCCAGTCGAGCCAAGTCCGAAGTCACAGGCTTGCGATTTTTGAGTCCTTACAAGTCATAAGCGGAGTGCAGCGAGTCCCAGTGAGATATTTGGCACAACATTGTAATGTGATATTGTAATGTGATATTGTAATGTGATATTGTAATGCAATGCATTGTTCAGAAACCTGAAAACATTTTAATAAATCCATCCAATGAGGCAGATTGTTGCTGAACAATACATAACAATCATCACGAGTCACTGATGCCAAAACTGCACCTCTTTGATGATATTGTCAAGTCGAGTCCAAAGTCATCAAAATGATAACTCCAGTCCACACCTTTGGAATGTGGTATCACACCCTAATTCCGGGCAACTTTTACTTGGAAAACTGCGCCCTTTTTGGAATTTTGCCCACCATCCGCAATCCCTGTATGAGACATAGGACTTTCTATTTTTTGTGCGTTTTAAAGATATGAAAACAACATTTTAAAAAAAAAGGCAGATAAGAATGCATGTACTGGGACGCACCAATTCCGCCTATAAAGCCTTCTGGAAAAAAAAATTCTGCATTTACATCAGGTGACCTGCATGCTGACCAAGTTACAGTCACAATGTTATTATTATTGTTGTTAACATTGTTACACCAAAGAACTATATTTGTGGTGTAGTGACACCCCGCCACACCACACCAGCTAATTATTAGCCGGCTATTGACTAGCGTCACCACACACTCGCCTGCTACGTGTCAGCGCGGCAGTCACAATGCCTCAGGCCATTGAGGCACTCAAATGGGCACATTTTTGAGTGCCATTTTCCTGTAAAGTGGACATGACGGGAAGGATGCACGTATACAAACGGGCTGCTCCGTTAAATGAATGCCACCATATGTACGGTACGTCCTTAATATGCTTTGGCCTGCACGCTCCTTTAAGTTCTCACCAGAAAGACTTGAACAACAGCGTTGCCAAAGCTCGTTACTGCAAAATTGCCCCAAGAGTTGCTGGGAACAAAAACAATGTCTTTTCTCGCGGGTCATCGGGTCACGATTTCCAGATCGCAGGAAGGGTTGCAGCAACAGGTCCACTCACATACGCAACACTGTGTTCTCTTCGGAACTTGAGTGGCGGACGTGCAATTTCAGTTTCCCAAACATGAGTCACCTGTCATATAAGAGAGCAAGTAGGAAATGAGCTTGTAGAAACAGGAAAGAAAATCCATTTCAGTCAGGGGGTAGCATGCCGGGCTCAGTCATGCGGTTTTGGCCCATTACACTTTCACATACGATACGTGAGCATTTTAAAAGTAAACTTTTTTTTTGCAATAACTCACAATTGGACATGCATGACGGTATGTAATGTTATGATTATGCATGCAGTAAATACAAGTAAACTTACCTGCACCAAAAAAGGAATTGACTGCAAATAAGCTTTCAAGTGAAATGGGATGTTCATCAGCCTTTCAAGAGGCAACATCTTGTCATTTTGTGTTAGGTGTTTACACTGCGTGTTGCCCACTGGAAGATCTGGGTTTGAATCTCCGTTTGGGCATCCCTGTGTGGCGTTTGCATGTTCTCCTCGTGCTCCTCGGCTTCCTCCCACATTCCACAAGGACGCGCGTTAGGTTAACTGGAGACTCTAAATGACCCACCGGTGTGAAAGTGAATGGTTGTTTGTCTATATGGGCCCTGTGATTGGTTGGCGACCAGTCCAGGGCCCGCCATTGCTGCTGAGGTTGGACTATTATTTGAAACTTCTTCAAACATCCTTAGGGTTATGGAACAAAAAATGTAAGTGGTAGCTCCCAAAAAATGTCACTGACTGTGAACTGGAGAACCCAATTGGCTGTCCGTCAAGACACGGGATCAAATGAAGGTTGTTACTGATGCTGAGTGCAGGCGGCATCTGTGAGAGAATGTCCTCAAGGCCTCATCTCATTCAAGGCCGCAGAATGGCCTGTTTGGAATTTGTAGGAGAGCTCTAAATATGGGACATTGAAAGGTGGAAGAGATTTATTCTCCCTTGATGGTCCTGAGGGCTTCCAACGTTACTGGCATGATCCCACCTGAGATGTTTTCCACACAGCAAGGTGGGGGGGTGCTTCAGTGGAACAATGGAGGTTCAGGTTGTGCAGGGGCGTCAAATGGCAGCTGGCTATGTGGCTATTTTACAACGGGGTGAAGGTTCCCGTCTGTGTGGTAATCACAGTGACAGGGTTTTTTACACTTTGTATTGCGTACATGCAACAATAACAGACGACCCGATCACGACGAAGCTTGACTTTATTGAAGAGGGTTTCCTGTTTCTTACCGGTATTTCAACAATTGTTCCAAATTTGGGGGGAATTTCAGAAAGTTACATAATCAGGGATAAGGTTTGACTCCTTAAACACCCCCCCCCCCCTGAAAATGGACACTGGGTGTCAATCAAAAAGGGGTTCCGCCTCAGACAGCTTGTCCAATCCCGATGCAGAAGCCGAGCGCCCGAACCAGCCCACTACCCCTTAGACCCCCTGAGACGCAGAGCAACCAATGGGCAGGACAAAGCCAAGCGTTTATCCAATGACTGTCCAGTTTTGCGGAGCGGAACAACCCCCTCTACACTTCCCCGTCCAAGTCAGTAGACGCTCGGTGTCCGACCAGACGCCGTTGCGCTGCGGGGATGGATGAGAAGGAAGTGGCGTCAGTTGCCTGTGACAAGTAGCTGGTTCTGAACAGAAGATGAAGGTACTCCAGCATGTATTTACTCAATGAAGACTCTAAAACCAGTCTCGCCAGAAGAGTGGACGCTACCGGGGGTAGATCAGTCGAGACGTGCGATTGACCCGCCTTATCTTTGCGGTTAACAACCGCCTTCCAGACTGACCTTGGCGTACTCGCACGTGGAGAACATGCAAAACACCGCAAAGAGATGCACAAACTGAGATCCAAACTCTCAATCTCTTGACTGTGCGGCCAACATGCTATCCACTAATCCAACATGCGCTCCTCCATCTGCAACGGTGTGCAAAAAATGACCGTAACAAAAAAAAAAGACCGGTTTTCGAGCTCGGTGAGTGCGTGTAGCTCCTCTACGCGGCTCGTTTATTGATTCCCTCTTCTTCCTGCCTCCGTGGCGGGTAGACAACAATCTGCAGAAGAGAGAAAGAGAGAAATGCGAACATAAGTGCCAAGTTTCAGTGAGTCTGTGATTGCTTTTGGCCGTTCTCCCAGCTCTCAGACGGGCGCGCGAGATAAAGGCGGCGAGAGCCTGCAGACTCAGACGAGAGCAAATAACAAGATGCGTCCTGCTCAAGACTTCTGTTTTTGCGCCCTCGCGTCGGAAAGTATCACGGCGCTGCCCGGCCCCCGGTGTGCCCCAGCCTCTCAGTTGCACTGTGCCATCACGCTAGGGACACGCCCGCCTTCCACGACGGGCACAAACGACTCACAAATCAGCGTTAAATTTGCAGCGTTCAGGCCGGTGTGGAGAAGTTTAATCACTACGTCAATGGCACTCCTGCAGCAAAGAATGAGGAATCACATTCTGCTGCTGCCAAGAAAGCGGTGAGGAATGTTGATGATACTTTCCTGCACCTCTTTTTTTTATCTTGCACTTGGCAGGACACCCCCCAACCCCCCCCAAAAAAAATAAAAAAAAAACGTGTATGAAGGACACGCAATGAGGCAAGCGAGGAAAAGTCTGTCATGACTTTGACTTCAGATGCCTACGATTGTTTCGAGATCGACAGGGTTCTCAAATTTCCGCACATTTTTTCAATGCCACACACAGGACATGTGCGTGTGCTTTCAAATAGTCACTGTGCAGCTTGTGTAGCAGTGCCAACTGTTGTCTAAATCAAGGGTGCACGGTAATTATCGGGCCGATAACCCGAAAGCGGAAAAGCAACACGACGCTGCAAGTGTCCTACGCTGTGCACTAAAAGAGACAAGATTTTGGAGGTGGGTGATCTCCACTTGCGTGCCCTAAATTGGGATTGTTTTGTATGCGTGTCCTATGCTGTGCATTAAGAGAGACAAGATTTCGGAGGTGGGTGATCTCCACTTGCGTGGCCTAATTTGGGATTGTTTTGTATGCGTGTCCTATGCTGTGCATTAAGAGAGACAAGATTTCGGAGGCGGCTACAGTCATGTTATTTAATATCTATACTGGTCTAATGCTAAAACTTGTATTTAGAGGGTCATAAACTGGTTTTTTATGCTCTAACTCCAAAAATATTTCATTTATCAACATTGAATCCTATATCGGGGCTGGAACCAATTAACCGCTATACACGAGGCACGTCTCGCTGTGTCATACAAGTCTCACTGCGAGTTCAGTGTGCCCAAACTTTGCCATGCTGTAGAGCAGGGTTGGGCAAGCTGCGGCCCTGTGGGCCACATCAGGCCGCCGCACATCTTAAGTCGGTCCACTTTGCATTCCCAGATTCCTTTTTTTTCAACCTTTAAACCTTAAGCATGTCTCGCAGTGCTTTTGTGGCACGCTTGAGGCGCCAAAATAGTCAGACGCTATGTGTAGCTTGTACAAAAAAGCCTTCCAAACACACACAACACAGAAAGTAACCTACCTACTGTACCATGTGGGTGTACAAATAAATATCCACACACAATACCCATGCAAAAAACCCCACCCGAATGCACTCGCCGCAAGGCATGCTGGGTACCCAACATTTGTGTTTGTCGCATTATTGCTTGGGTGCAAAACTGAGGAGTTAAACAAGGAGAAGTTAGCATACTCTTGATATCCAATATTTGATTGTTCACAGTGCATGTTGTTGCAGCCCGACTACCCAGCATGCCTTGCCGGTGGTTTGTTGCACCGTGAGCAAGTATATTGTTCTGTTTGATGCCACGTATACGGTATATAGGCGTCCCCTCTATCCAATGTGGAACATTTTGCTTCTGAACCTCACCCTGTGGTGGGGTGATGGTGTCATTTAGCTACCCTGCAGAAGAAAGTAGAACTTTGCTATTGTCTTCAAAGTCTCGTTCAATACCCGTTTTTTTTGGAAGGTAAAAGCAGGTAGAGAATGGAACTTTTTGCCCTCAGCTCACGTGAAGGAAGTTGTTTGTTTCCGTTGTTGCTTCAAGCTCTGCACCGTTTGGTTTTGGAGCCAGAAATATTAAGATTACAATCAAATTGTAGCTTTAGCACAATAAAACCTTCATTGTTTTCAGGGTGAAGACATATTTTGGATTTTGGAATCAAAAATACACTCCCTGGCCTGCAAAGAGAAATTTCTGTTTGTACTTGGCTTGTTTCCTTGCAAATGTACCAGCATGGCAATCTGCTGTAGTGGACTGGGCTGTGATGTAGATTCCGACCAGGCGACCATCCACATCCGCAGTCAAGAGCCTCCAAACAAGGCCCCATTTATTCCCGGGGCCTATTTATGCCTGCTCTTAATGCAAGGTGGCATATCAAAGGGGAAGGAGAGACCGGCGCTGCTCTGACAGAGTGAGACAAAAGGGCAGCATTTATGTAACACTTGAGGTCACAACTTTTCAGTGCGGCGGAGCACTTTTGGTGTGGAGTTTAGGCGGAGCCAGGGGGACTTTCTTGTGTCGAGAGTTTGGTTTGGAGGTCTTTTTCGTCTCTTTCTTTAGTGAACTTGGAAAAGCGACTGTTGACCAAAAACTCAGGCAAATACAAAGCAAACATGCCCAAACTGGGGTGTCCAAACCTTTTCCGGCGAGAGCCAATTTTGCTACTGGTTTTTTTCCATTTTTAAAATATATCCAATTTATTTTTAACAGGGAGACTTTTTTTTTTTACATTTGTCCAGGGACAACAGATGTAAAATAGACTTTTGGCTAATTCTGGTGCATTTGCAGCAATGCTAATGAATGTACACCAGCCCTGTCTACTTAACCAATACATAAATAATATTCATACATTTCCTTCTTAGACATTTTCACTGTATTTCTATATTACTCTTAACTTTGTCCCAAACCTAATTTTCCAAAAATTTTGGAAATTTTGAATTTTTCCAAAATCACAGCTTCATTTATTCTTTTATTCGTTTGTCACAATATTTCCACTGAAATAAATGATGTATTTTATTTAATATTTCAACTCTATGCAACTAAAACCGACATTATTTATTATAATAATATGTGTTCATCTTTTTTTTTTCTTGTTTTTTTTTTTCTCCTCATAGTTTAACTTTATTTTTATAAAAAACATATTTCAACTGTTTTATTTAACCATCCATTTTTTAAACTATCCTAACCCATCTCATAATTATGACTTTATTCCCATAATATTTTGACCTTTTTTTGTAACATTAGAACTTTTTTCGCTACCTACTTAAATTAGTATTATAATAAAAATTATTAGTATCACGACTATAAAAAAATATTCTTAATATTCTGTATTTCCACTTTATGTAACTAAAATAACGTTATTTTTTAAAATCCAAATGTATTCAATTAACAGAGGAAACAAAAAGGAAGACACAAAAAGTCCACACAAAAATCAAAAAGAGGGGATCCACAAATAGAATATTAAAAAAAGACAAGTATAACAACAATGAAGACAATAGTAACAATAATCACAGCAATAATAACAATAATAAGTAACCATAATACCAATGACAATCATAATAACAGTAACTTTTTCCCTTTCAAAGTTATTCCTGTAAAATCCTCTTTATCCTTTTAATATTTTGACTAGTAAAATTCCTGCTGACTTTTCCATTTTTGTTTTTGTATGTTAAACATATTTTGGGCCAATAAAAAATAAAAAAAACAGCCTTGGCCCGCAAATGGCCCTCGCACTTCGGACACCCCTTCTCTAGAACATTATATGTTCATATGTTAAGCATGTATATTTTCAGATAAGATAGACGTGAACATGAGTTGCGTTTGCGTTTTTCGGTGATGTAATGGCAGGGTGGGCGAGATTTCCCTATCTTTGCATGTCACCACTTTCCAATTCAAATTTTTTTGAGGTCAAAAGGGTTCACCAGCGTGCGCATTTACCCTGCAAGCCGCACCTGGAACCTCCACGCAGCTTGCTCTGCATGGAAAAGGAATGCATTCGGAAAATCGCATGGCGGCGATGGTGCGTGAACGATGTCTCGGTCGTGGCGCTGAAAGAACGTCTCGCCATGTTACGTAACAAACAGGAAGCCAAAACAGCGCGTCTTTATTGGCAAAACACAGCGAATCGCTCATCGTCCTGTCAGGAAAATCATCAGCGTGGCTTGGGTGTTGTTACTCGTTCTGGGTTACGTGACCCCCGCTTCCGAGCCCGCCCTCGGAAAGGACGGTTTTGTGGCGTTGACGAGTCGGTGGGAAATGAAGGCAAACAACAACAAAGCCTGTCACTGTTTTTCCATGACAAAGGGAGACCGGGTGGAAGTAAGACAAGCAGGAGGCTTCCTCTTATTCATTCTTCTCAACGAAGCCCCGTAGAGCCGGCCATTGTTGTCCCGTTTCATCCGCGGTGTTAACACCAAGAAACGCTTCAATAAATTACGATATCGCTGAGATCGTCCTTAAAATGGAATCGCCAACTTTGTACTTTGGTTTTGCATGCACAGTGGTCGTTGGTATTTATATTACAATGATATCGGGGTAGAAGAAACACGCCCGTTCAGCTAAGTCAGGGGCTTTTTCTGGTTGACTGGTGGCGCATTCAAAGAATTTCAACAATAAAACGGGAAAAAAAAGACAAAATCCGCAGGGATATCCGATATCTCGGGGTGAGGAGCTCGGCCATCCGGGAGGAGCTCAGAGTAGAGCCGCTGCTCCTTCACATGGTGAGGAGCCAGTTGAGGTGGCTCAGGCATCTAGTCCGGATGCTTCCCGGGCGCCTCCCTGGTGAGGTGTTTCGGGCATGCCCAGAAGGCCCCGGGGAAGACCTAGGACACGCTGGAGGGACTATGTCTCACAGCTGGCCTGGGAACGCCTTGGTGTCCTCCCGGTGGAGCTGGAAGAGGTCGCCGGGGACCGGGAAGTCTGGATTTCCCTACTGAAGCTGCTGCCCCCGCGACCCGGACCCGGATAAGCGGAGGAAAATGGACGGATGGATGAAGATCCGAAATTGTCTTTTTTTTTTGCCGATATCAGATATACGGATGTTCTCCACCTCTCAATTTCCGATACCGGCATGTGTGTCATCACATACAGTGATTTTTTTGGCATGTTTGTCACTCTTAAATGTTTCAGATCATCAAACAAACGTAATTTTTAGTCCATGACAACACCACTGAACAGTTTTTAAATGAAACTTTTTATCATCGAATGCAAAACTGCAGGGCCGCGTGTGAAAAAGGGATTTTGGCCTAAAGCTAATCAGGGATCGGGTCACCCTCAGCAGCAACAACTGCAGTCAAGCGTTTTTGATCACTTGCGATGAGTCTCTTACGGCGCTGAGGAATTTTGCAGAATTGTTGTCATTCAGTCACACTGGCGGCTTTTCCAGCATGAGGCGCCTTTTGAAGGTCACGCCACAGCATCTGAATAAGATTCAGGTCAGACTCCAAAATCCATCAATTGGGTTTTCTTTGGCCGTTCAGAGGTGGACTTGCTGGTGTGTTTTGGATCATCGTCCCGCTGCACAACCCAAGTTGGTTTCAGCTCGAGGTCACCAAAAGATTTTTCTCTAGACAGCAGAAGTCTTGTTTCCGTTTATCGCAGCAAGTCTTCCAGGTCCTGAAGCAGCAAAACAGCCCCGCCCCTTCACACTACCACCACCATATCCTACTTTTAGTATGTTCTTTTCTGAAACGCCGTGTTGCTTTTACACCAGATGTAACGAGCCAAACACCTTTGTTTGTCTCGTCAGACCACGGAGTAGTTTCCCAAAGCTCTTGGGGATCATCAAGATGTTTTCTGGCTAAATTGAGACGAGCCCTAATGTTCCTTTTGTCCAGCAGTGGTTTAGGTCATGGATCTCTGTCATGCAAACCCTTCTTGACCTTTCTCGTGTTGGAGTCATGAACACTGACCTTAACAAGCAAGTGAGCAAGTAAGGCCTGCAGTTCTTTGGATGTTGTGGTGGGGTCTTTTGTGACCCCCCCCGGATGAGTCATCGCTGCGCTCTTGGGGTAATTATGGTTGGCCGGTCACTCCTGGGAAGGTTCAGGTTTTCTTGTTAAATTATATTTTTAGAATGTGCTGCAGGCCAATAAAAAAACAGTCCCCAGGCTGCGCTTAGTCAAGCCTGTATTAAGGGAATAAAAACGGAAGGTCACAATTTTACAAGAATCCACTCATAATAGTAAGAGGAAAAATAATATACAATATACAAAATGTGTAAAGTTGTAATTTGGGAACAGTCATAATATTATGAAAATAAAGTCATAATTCCATACTAAGATTATTCCGGAAGAAGTATTATCAGCTAAAATGAAAGGAAAGGTAAAAACTGTGGTGAGACCAGCGATGTTGTTTGGTCTAGAGACAGGAGGCAGAGGTGGAGGTGGCAGAGATGAAGATGCCGAGGTTCTCTTTGGGTGTGACCGGGATGGACAGGATCAGGAATGAGCACATCAGAGGGACAGCACGCGTTTCGGAGATGAAGTCAGACTGAGATGGTTCGGAGAGGATAGTGAATATATTGGTAGAAGGATGCTGAGTTTTGAACTGCCAGGCAGGAGGCCTAGAGGAAGAGCAAAGAGGAGGTTTATGGATGTAGTGAAAGAGGACATGAAGGTAGAGAAGAAGATGCAGAAGACAGAGTTAGATGGAGGCAATTGATTCCCTGAAGGGATAAACCAAAAGATTTAAGAGGAATTATTTGGAATATTAAAAAAAACAGCAGAAATGGGGGAAAAAAGAGCAAAGTTGATACTATTATTACACTTTTTCAGCTGTATGCAGGTTTTTCTTTCTTAGCAAGTTTTATTAAATATCAAAGTTTTTCCACTACGTGGCCCGCGCTGGAAAACGTTCGGAGACCCGTGTCCTAAACAGAAAGGAACAGGACAGATTATGGACTTAGACGCTGCTTATCACCGTCATCCCTTCATAAGAGGCTAGCGGCGTTTTTGCAGATGTCTGCAGTATTTCCACATGTGAGCAAGCTGGCAGACACCATCAACTGTCTAAAAATAAACACTTCAAATCCAGAAGAGAAAAAAAGAGCGGCTGAACTTGACAAACGGCTTCCTGCTCCAGCGATAGCGTGGCATCGTCTCCCTGCGGCCGCCACGCAGGGCGAATGTCCTGAATGTCGAGATGTTTACCTAAAGAACTGGGAGTACAGCCAAGAAGCCTCCAATCGGAGGAAACGCCACCTAAGAACAGCTGCCAGAACCTTCTTTCTCCTTCCGCGCTCGTTCTTTCGCTTCCTCATTTTTGCATTTTCCCGTTTGGTTGTTTTGGTTTTGTTTGCGACAAACTGGTTGACCTCGGCGCTGACACTCTTTATTTGTTATTGAAAAATACTTTGACAGCAAGGCTGACAGGCCGCAGGAGACCAAGCAAAGCACAGGCAAGCAACAGTAAGGAATAAACAGGAGCCTTTTTTGCTGGTCTTTTTTTCATTCCACATTTTCTTCCTGTAAAGTCAGAACTTTTCCCCACAACTCAATTTTTGTTTGGCTACTCATGATAGTATGACTTTTAGCGAAAAACAGAACATATTTTTTCTTGGATATCCCAAAAATGACAAAAAGAATTAAGAGGACGTTTTTAATTTGGGAAAAAAGTCACCTTGGGTTTGTTCTTATAAAGCTTTTTTTCTAATTTTTTTCTCAATGGAATGCGTTTTTCGTTACGATGACTTTACTCCATTAAGATTTTAACTTTATCAAACTTTTCCCACCCCATGATTTTCCAAAAATTACAAAGTTGTTGTTTTGTTTCACATAGTACCGCAACTTTTTTTTAAAAAAATTAATTGGACTGGCGACCAGTCCAGGGTGTACCCCGCCTCTTGCCCAGAGCCAGCTGGGATGGGCTCCAGCATACCTGCAACCCTAATGAGGTTAAGCGGCATAGGAAATGAATGAATGAATGAATGATCATAAAATTATAACTATAACCTAATTTCCTAAAATTATTAGTTTTGTTTAAATTGCAACTTTAAAAAAAAACAGCTACAAGAATGACTTAAAATGGACTAAGATTATTTTAAGAAGACATTTTTAATAAAAAATAAAAAGAGCAAAGTTGATACTGTGTTAACTTTCCTCGTGATATTGTTTATTCCGAGAAACTGCAGCGTTTTGGAATTTGTTGGAATACAGCTTTTTTTTAATATTTTGACTTTATTCTCAAGAACTGTCACTTTTTTCTCATAGCTATGTCTTTATTTAGATAAAATGTCAACTTTTTCCATGACCTAACTTCGTTGCTTTGTTTGTTTTACATAATATTGCAAGTTAAAATAAACATTGATGTGTTTCTTTAATGCTTAACTCCATGCAACATTATTTTTCCTTATAATATTATACAAAAAATATGACTTTTTCTAATTACATTACATTCTATTTCATGACATTTTCCACAACCTAATTCTCCAAAATGTACAACTTTATTTTCTTTTGTTTAAATTGCGACAATAAAAAAAACTATTTTTTCTTTAATACTGCATTATTATTGCTACTATTATTACTATTATTATTACTACTACTATTATTTTGGATTACACCTTTTTTCTCTTAATATTTGGGCTTTATTCTCCAAAACATGGCATGTTTTGACTTTACTCCTGTAACATTGTAACTTTTTCCATGACATCATTTCCCCAAAATTACAACCCTATTTGTTGTTTTGTTTGATTTTCATAATATTGCAACCTAAACAATATATCCTTTAATATTTTATCTCTGCGCTACAAAAATGCTAGCATTTTTTCTCATTCTTGTAAAATTACAACTTTTTCTCGTTGAATTACAACTTTTTTCTCTTAATATTTGGACATTGTGCTCAAAATAAATTGACAGCTGTCCGTGTTATCATGTCATCATATTTTCACTTTAAATTATTTTTCTTATAATATAAGTCATATTTTCCTATAATTTTATGCCCTTATACAGCATTATTCCCATAAAATTATGACCTTTTGCCACATCACAACTTTTGTCTCTTAATATTTGGACTTAATTCTTGTAAAATTACTGATTTTTCTGTTGATTTTAGTTTTCTTGTTCAAACATATTTTGTAAATGTGCTGCGGGCCGCACTTGGGACACCCCTGCTTGAAATTGTCCANACTTTCCTCGTGATATTGTTTATTCCGAGAAACTGCAGCGTTTTGGAATTTGTTGGAATACAGCTTTTTTTTAATATTTTGACTTTATTCTCAAGAACTGTCACTTTTTTCTCATAGCTATGTCTTTATTTTGATAAAATGTCAACTTTTTCCATGACCTAACTTCGTTGCTTTGTTTGTTTTACATAATATTGCAAGTTAAAATAAACATTGATGTGTTTCTTTAATGCTTAACTCCATGCAACATTATTTTTCCTTATAATATTATACAAAAAATATGACTTTTTCTAATTACATTACATTCTATTTCATGACATTTTCCACAACCTAATTCTCCAAAATGTACAACTTTATTTTCTTTTGTTTAAATTGCGACAATAAAAAAAACTATTTTTTCTTTAATACTGCATTATTATTGCTACTATTATTACTATTATTATTACTACTACTATTATTTTGGATTACACCTTTTTTCTCTTAATATTTGGGCTTTATTCTCCAAAACATGGCATGTTTTGACTTTACTCCTGTAACATTGTAACTTTTTCCATGACATCATTTCCCCAAAATTACAACCTTATTTGTTGTTTTGTTTGATTTTCATAATATTGCAACCTAAACAATATATCCTTTAATATTTTATCACTGCGCTACAAAAATGCTAGCATTTTTTCTCATTCTTGTAAAATTACAACTTTTTCTCGTTGAATTACAACTTTTTTCTCTTAATATTTGGACATTGTGCTCAAAATAAATTGACAGCTGTCCGTGTTATCATGTCATCATATTTTCACTTTAAATTATTTTTCTTATAATATAAGTCATATTTTCCTATAATTTTATGCCCTTATACAGCATTATTCCCATAAAATTATGACCTTTTGCCACATCACAACTTTTGTCTCTTAATATTTGGACTTAATTCTTGTAAAATTACTGATTTTTCTGTTGATTTTAGTTTTCTTGTTCAAACATATTTTGTAAATGTGCTGCGGGCCGCACTTGGGACACCCCTGCTTGAAATTGTCCATGAGTGTAATTGTGAGTGGGGGTGTCCTGTGATTGGCTGGCGGCTGGTCCGGGGTGCCCAAAGTCGCCTGGGGTAGGCTCCTCCCCTATGAGGATGAGTATTATAGCGAATGAATAGAAGAGCAAAGTAACATTTTTTGGTCATGTAAGTGTAAAAATGTCAACTTTACTTTTAATTGGGGTGGAAAATCCCACATTTTAAGTAAAAAAGCCAAGGAAGATGCAGTAACGTTTAAAAAAAAATACAGGCTGGGAAGTGAGGGGTCACTCTGGGAACAGATTCTGGACTCTTTCTACTTTCTCACTTACTTTTCCGCCCTTTTTAAGGCTCCATTGTGTTCGTCTGTTGCAAGCAGTGATATCGTTTTTGCATCTTTGCATCTGTGTGTTTGGCGTGTTTGAAAAGAAGCCGCCCGGGGGGTCGGCGCTGCAAGATGGCGCGGGATATATTTGAAGACGAGCGCATAACGCGGCCTCTCTGTGGTAACGTGGAGCCTTGGAAGGAAACATTACATCAAAATGCGCTTGCGTTATCTCGGCGTGTGAGGAAATGTGCACATCTTGCAGCACTTCCTGAACTTTTGTTGGGTCTGGCGTTGGCTTGAAATAGGAATAGAAATTGTTATTTATGTTCATCTGTGCCTGACCTCATAGCGTGACAGAGTAAATACACAGTAGTGTTGAAAACACTGTAACACGTGACCAACCAGATGAAGTACCGTTATTAGTATATTTTTATTGCTACACGGCAAACAAGTTACCAGTAGGTGCAGTAGATTCTCAGAAAACAAACAAGACCCAGCATTCATGAGATGCACGCTCTTAAGGCTGTGTAACTGGCCAATTAGTGGAAAGGGGCGTGTTCATAAAATAGCAGCGTCAGCCGTTGGCTTTACAAACTCAAAAAAAGAAGAATTTTACTNTTGGGTCTGGCGTTGGCTTGAAATAGGAATAGAAATTGTTATTTATGTTCATCTGTGCCTGACCTCATAGCGTGACAGAGTAAATACACAGTAGTGTTGAAAACACTGTAACACGTGACCAACCATATGAAGTACCGTTATTAGTATATTTTTATTGCTACACGGCAAACAAGTTACCAGTAGGTGCAGTAGATTCTCAGAAAACAAACAAGACCCAGCATTCATGAGATGCACGCTCTTAAGGCTGTGTAGCTGGCCAATTAGTGGAAAGGGGCGTGTTCATAAAATAGCAGCGTCAGCCGTTGTTTTACAAACTCAAAAAAAGAAGAATTTTACTGTCATCCTCCATTTCTCTTCAGGCCAGTTGATGTGTTCTTTGGCAAAATGGCAATAGCAGAGGGACTTTGCGGGGGATTCTTTTAATAGATTAGCTTCACACAGACATCACAGTACTTACAGGTAACTCCAGACTGTCTTTGATCGTCCTGGAGCTGATCATTGGCTGAGCCTTTGCCATTCTGGTTATTCCTCCATCCATGATGATAGTTGTGTTCCGTTTTCTGCCACGTGTTTCTAGTTTTGCTCTCCATTTTAAGTCACTGGAGATCGTTTTAGCTGAACAGCCAAACAATTTCTTCAGGCTTTCCAGGAGAAATGGTGTTCAACAAGTGCTGCTTTCATCCTTAAATAGGGGCCCCCTGATTCACACCTCTTTTTTCCCTAAATTGATCACTGATCACTGATTGAATGCCACGCTGCTATTATTTGGACACACCCCTGCCAAATAATTGCACAGCCTTAAGAGCGTGCGTATCACGAATGCTGGGTCTTGTTTGTTTTCTGAGAAACCGCACCTACTGGTAGCTTGTTTTCCATGTAGAAATAAAAATATGCTAATGACAGTACTTCATCCGTCTGGTCACACCGGAACGCTATTATTTTCAACACGACTGTAAGTCGAGATGACGCTGTTGTCACCCCGACACTGCGCCTTAATCCCTTGAGTAATGCAGGAGTGCACATAGCCGGGAGTCCGTCGCAGCTTGCGTGGTAGCACGAAAGGCGTACCTGCCCCCAGAAGTAGGTGAGAATGTACCAGACGGCGAGGAACGCGGCGATGAGACAGGTCGGAGACGGGATAATTGCCCCGAGTCAGGGTTAGGCTGAGCTCAAGCACGTCACGTGGGATTTAGTGCTGCAGAGAGAGGAATGACAATAACTGTATGGAGGGGGGGGAGCCGGGGGAGGCCGAAGAGTGTGCACAAGGTGGCAGGCAAGACCAGGAAGAATGCTTGCTCTGTGGTTGGACTTCAATACGAATGATCATCACTTCGGGTTATTCTTTAAGTGTGAAGCAAACAAATGTTTTTTTGTTTGTTTTCATGCCACACAAATATCCCGTTGTGTCGGGAGAGAGCTTGGGAACATTTTCTTTCTGTTCTGCAAATCCGTACAGCATTCCCTAAAATAGCTTCCCGCTTTTTTCAGACGGTATTTCCATAAATGATGTGACATTTTCTAAACTTGACCATCAGGGTTGAGTAATTGTAAACGTGGAGAAATGGGTCCACAATTAGTTGGAGCGTAGAAAACCTGTTCATGACCTTCTAAATACGGTTTTTAACATTATTAGAGCCCTGTACAAATGAAATAACACCCCTATAGTCACCACTACACTCCTGTTATTCATTGTTTGCACCACATTGCGCAACTCCTACGCTGCAGAGACTCGAGGCAGCTAGCTAGCGAGCTAACCAGCTAGCCTCGAATGTATTTCTTGTCAAATTAAGATGCCAAAGAATTACCACTTCCACACGAAATGAGAGGAGAAGTCCCCCCCTCACACACACACACACTCTGTCACGTCGGACATGCTTTCTTTGTGCAGTGTTAAGGCAATGTAGTGTAAGGTAATGTCTGAATGTTTGAGTGACCCGAATACTCAATTTAACATCTATAATATTTCAATATGTTTTGACTGTACAGCAATCCTTTATTCATTCATTAATTTCCAAACAATTAGCTGTATATACCGTGTATATACATATATATATTATTATTATTATCACTGCAACTTCAAAGGAGCATTGTTATTGATAAAAGACTACATAATTGTATTAGTAACCCCACATTGAGTGCAAATAATTATTGTTTCCGATTCTACACAGAAGGTGACCATTACAATTTCAGAAATATACCTATCAGTTATATTTAATAACAGTAACAGTAATAACAACACAAAGGTAAACGACTCTTACTTATGTCTTAAAAGTCTTATTCTATCCGATTATGTCTACTATATTGGGTAATAAGAGTGTAAAGGTGACCATAGGGGTGTTATTTCATGTCTATAGGTCTTTAATAATGTTAAAATGTGTATTTAGAACATCATAAACTATGTCTTATTTTTTTTATGTCCACTATATTAAGTAATAGGTGTGTATAGGTGACTCTAGGGCTGTTATATCATGTCTAGAGGACTCTAATAATGTTAAAAAGTGTATTTAGAAGGTTGTAAACATGTTTTCTGTCTTATATTCTATTATGTCTACTACATTGGGAAATAGGAGTGTATAGGTGACTATAGGGCTGCTATTTCATGTCTAGAGGGCTCTAAATAATTCTTATTTAGAAGGTCGTAATCAGGTTTTCTATGTCTTATTTTCTATTATGTCTATATTATCGGGTAATACGAGTGTAAAGGTGACTATAGGGCTGCTAATTTATGTCGAGAGGGCTCTAATAATGTTAAAAAGTGTATTTAGAAGGTTGTAAACATGTTTTCTGTCTTATTTTCTATTATGTCTACTATATTGGTAAATAGGAGTGTATAGGTGACTATAGGGCTGCTATTTCATGTCTAGAGGGCTTTAATAATCCATACTTAGAAGGTCGTAATCAGGTTTTCTATGTCTTATTTTCTATTATGTCTATATTATCGGGTAATACGAGTGTAAAGGTGACTATAGGGCTGCTAATTTATGTCGAGAGGGCTCTAATAATGTTAAAAAGTGTATTTAGAAGGTTGTAAACATGTTTTCTGTCTTATTTTCTATTATGTCTACTATATTGGTAAATAGGAGTGTATAGGTGACTATAGGGCTGCTATTTCATGTCTAGAGGGCTTTAATAATCCATATTTAGAAGGTCGTAATCAGGTTTTCTATGTCTTATTTTCTATTATGTCTATATTATCGGGTAATACGAGTGTAAAGGTGACTATAGGGCTGCTAATTTATGTCGAGAGGGCTCTAATAATGTTAAAAAGTGTATTTAGAAGGTTGTAAACATGTTTTCTGTCTTATTTTCTATTATGTCTACTATATTGGTAAATAGGAGTGTATAGGTGACTATAGGGCTGCTATTTCATGTCTAGAGGGCTTTAATAATCCATACTTAGAAGGTCGTAAACAGGGTTTCTATGCTTTAAGTACACGAATCATGAATTTGTTAATTAGGAAAACTACTAAGCAGAAATTCACCGCTAAACGTCGCGCGTGGGGCCACTTACCCACGATAAACGAGGGATTACTGTACGTGTTTTTGTTTGAAAGGGTCAGTTTGGCGGCCATGGTTTCCAACGAGAACTGGAGCATTCGTGGCTAAAAGATCTCCTGTAGGTGTTGTAAAAAGTGTAAACAATGTCGTTCGGAGCAGGTTGTACTTTCAGGGCCCAACATGAACTGTCATGCAGTAACACTTTCTGCAGGACCAGTGCCAAACACCTTCGGCTGAGTGTTTGACTTCCATCATCTCCCTCATTTATCATCTCCCGTGTGCCTGAGTGCCGCAGTTTGTGGGCGTAAAGATAAGGCGGCCGAACAACAAAGGCCTTTTCACGCAGTTCTTGCTCAAAGGCCAAATCCGATGACGCCGACTGGTTTCATTCCGAGCCACGTTCCGAGCGCGGCGGGCCCTTTTCTCGTGCCGCCGTATACCTGCTTTTAAAAGGCGTCTGGCGTTGCACACATGTCGGGAGACGGCGTCGTAAAAGTTGACATTTTTGGAATGTCGTCTGTAATCACGGCGGGCTGGACCCGCGCAGGATTCTTTTGAGGATGAGACGTTATTGGAACAATATCAAAAAAGCAAAGTGTACTTCGTGAACATGGAGCCTGCCTTCAGCTTGGCCGTGGGGCAAAAACGGGTTCCAAAGTAACCGCAGTGTGTTGACAAAGGCGAATGGCACTGAGATCAGACATGCTGGCGCTGATTGACGGTTGTTGTTTGCACATCCTGTATACACCCTCGTTCATATTTATTTACTGTCAAGTGGGTTTCTCCGTCCTCTCCTGGTCCCCGCCAAGCTCTTGTCAGATGCGCTCCTGCCACCCGCTGGGCCATTTTATGACTTTAAATTGCTCTGCAGCCTAAAACGTTGGCGGGGAGTCTGCCTCCGCCAGCCTCTTGTGCAGAAAAAACCTAAAAGTCGTACAAATACCATCCATTCATCCATTTTCTACACCGCTTATCCTCATCAGGGTCGCGGGTATGCTGGGTATGCCTACCCCAGCCGACTTTGGTCGGGAGGCGGGGTACGCCCTGCGCTTATAAACAAGTTTTTGGTATTGATTGAGCTCATTTAATTGCACCGTGCAGGGAAAAATATAAAATGTTGATGCTCCGTATGTCCTTGACATAGGGTGGTGAAAAACCTCTGGAACCAATTAGCACAGCTTGAGATGTTATACTCGTTTATGCTCCTACAGATGTTTTGATTGACGCGGTAATAAGGGACAGAAGTGCAACCTTGCCAACTCAGTACTGTTATCTAACACGGGACTATTCGGCGCCAAAAAGTCCGGCCCTTGCGACGACGACGAGCCATACGAGTGGAAAAAGGCTGTGCTGATTGTGTTCGTTCCCGACCCGGACTCAACAGCTTGACACAATTTTGTTTGTTGCCAAAACGCCGCCCTTAAGGCCACCATACACGGAGTCACCGTAACTTCCATCGTCACAGCTGGGCTGTTTTCACGTTACGTAATGGTCATGCTGGTGCTGCATACGTGCCCGGCGTGCACGTACTGCCTCTTTCTGAGCCGGTGTTGTTTTTATGCACGCGCAGACATGAAATGTACACCTTTGCGTGCACGGCGCCGGGTGACGGTGGAACTGCTTCTACGTACGACAGTACTTTGGGCCTCTTGTGTGCACGCCCGGGCTCTCTGCACACCAAAAAAGAAGCGCACGCCAAGTGGCAAGTTCCTGGGTACATGCAGGAGAACACTCTCCGTCCTCTTAAAGGCTTCTCGAGTGTGAATGAACCTACAGAAGACTTTAGACTTTCGAGCAGGGTTGTCCAAAGTGCAGCCCGGGGGCCGTTTGTGGTCCTCGGCTGAGTTTTTATTGGCCCGCAACACATTCTGAAATTAGAATTTAGCAAGAAAACTGATAAAAACAAAGAAAGAAAAATCAGCAGCAGCTTTACAAGAATAAGTTGTAAAAAATAAAAACAAAACAACAAAGTTGCGGAAAAAAAGGGAATTCATAATTAAATATGGCAGGGGGGGGGGGGATTACATGAAAAAAAGTGAAAAAAACTGTAAAAAAACCAAACGAGACTTTAGACATGTACTTTTTCCAGAACAAAAGTCAGAATATGAAGAGAAAAAAGTTGTATTCTCACGATAAAAAGAGTTGCAATTTTACGAGAACAAACTTCCACTATTAGGAGCAAAAATAATATTTATTTTTAGTAGCAAAGGGTTGAAATATTGTTTTTAGTTGCAATATGAGAAACAGACAAAACCGAATCAAGTTGTCATTTCCGGATACGAGGTCGGGGCAAAAGGTAGAATATACTTTGGGAGAAAGTCATCATTCCATGGGAAAAAAGATTTACGGGAATAAAGTTAATATTAAAAGAGGAGCATAGGGTCACAGTAATGCGCTTCGTCGCCTGTCAGCTGTTTTTCCGAGCACACGAACTGGGCTTGTTGCGCAATATGTCCAACAACCAGGCCTCCCGCGGCCCTCGGTGGAAACAATTTGGGCGCCCCCGGTGTAAGGTTGACGTGCCGCGGTCCAAGAGCGATGCAAGTGCGACGTAAGGAAATCACCCCGCGTGTTATTATTAGCCCCGTGCGTGCATCTTTGCCGTCAATCACGGTTCTATAAACACGCGGTGACGGTCCGTGTCCATCACAATGAGCCTCATGAGCTGTTGCGAAACCGCGCGGCATCAATCACGCAGGATTCGTCCCGGCACCTTTACTGGCGGTAGACTGAGGCCATATGTTGAGGAAAGCCTGAAAACGTGATAATAATAATAATAATGCCATTAAAGACACACTACGTAAACATCGTACTGTATGGCTTTAAAGCCATGTTCTCGGTGTAAACACAATCAAATATTTGTCGTTGCCATGCCGACCCAGGGGCACCTTCCTTAGTGGAGTGTAACACTTGTGGACCAGCCAGGACACCTGCCGTGTGTGCACGAGTGTCCCTGCAGAACTAACAAAGATCTGTCCATTTCTCTTCAACATTTTGCTGTAAAAGTGACCGTTGGGATTATTGGATCGGATTCTGCCCCAGAAACCGCCTCCTTTCTCTTCGATTGCCATTGTTCACTCGTGACGCAACCCGGTTTTAAGGCCAACATGTGCCTCGCACATTAAAACTTTATCGAATGTGTCGGTAATCTCCACTGATGAAGGATAATTCCCCGTCTTGCAAGTTTTGAGGCTGGCTGGGATAGGCTCCAGCATACCGTATCAGGATAACCGCCATTGAAAATGGAGGAATGATGGTTTTCAGAAAACAAAAATAAAAAATACTGTATCTGTAAAGTCGAGGGGGTGGGAAGGTGCAAAAAAGCAATATAATGACCCGATGTCCCTGAATGCACTCTGCTGTCTGTGCTACGTGTCTGCTCGAGCCTAAAGCCCCGTCTGTCCGACACACAGCTGCAGACATCTGCTGGAGAAGATTCCCATAAAAAGAGCTCACCTTGTTGCAAATCAACGCCAGAAATTTGGAAATCTCCGTTTCCAAGATACCAACCGATACCGATATGTGCAACATCACGTCTCTCCTGCGGTGGAATGAGCACATTCCTGCTGTGAAGATGATGGATAGCATCTTCGGAAATTAGCTCGTGGCTGTAAGCGCTGTGCATTTACTGCCGAGGAGCCAAATGTGCACAAGGTCGCAGCTGCACTCTGAGTTATGTCGGGCCGCCCCCTGGATGAAAGTGCTCCGTGGTTCGGTCGAAACGCACCGGCGTGCTCGGAGCCCAACATTTCCACGTGGAAACGCTTGCTCCAGCTGCACGGAGGCTGCCTCTGGAGCAATCAATCACAGGTCTCTATGGCGCTGTTTCACGGGGTGATAACGGGGCGACAAACGGCATCCCCCTAAAGCGAGGGTTGGAACCCGCGGAGGAACAGAGAACGGACTGTTTTGTTTCAGGCCGCTAATAAACTTTCAGCGTGACAGTCAAATGCTCCTGTTTGCTAACAACACATCCAGTATGTACAGTACGATAACAAATGGGAGGACATTGTAGCGCTTTTTCCCAAGAAAAACTAAGCACTAAACATGACACGTAACTTAAAACTGTTTTTTCAAATGCCCGCAAGGCATGCTGGGTAGTCCAGCGCCAACAACAATGTCCTCTGACGACCTGCTCAGCATGTTTTTTGCAACCAAGCAAGAATGCGACAAACACAAGAATATAGTGGCAGAAAGAATACCGCAAGCTACCCAGCATGCCTTGCGGCGGGATGGGATGGGGGTACGACACTTGGCGAGCCCACCCCTGCAATAGAACGTATACTTGGATACACAGGAGCTTCCAGTAGTCGGCAGCCTCACAAGGTATCATCTTGGATGCTCGGTAACGTGTTGGAAAACTGCCATGCGGTCCGATTTTGGCAAGGGGGAGATCTGCTTCACTGTCCCTGCTGTCACAGAACATTCGTGTTTACCCACAACGAACCACAGCTCCCCGGTGTCGGCAGCACTCGTTTTGCCCCAGACCTTAACGCTTACCACCACGCTTGAGTAGGCAAGACTTAGCCAACCATTTTCTATGCCGCGTATGAGGGTGGCAGGGAAAGGCCGGAGCCTATCCCAGCTGATTTGGGGCGAGAGGCGGGGTACACCCTGGACTGGTCGCCAGTCAACCGTAGGGCATGTGGGAGAACACCGGAGTACCTGGAGAAAACCCACAAGGAGAACATGCAAAATCCACGCAGGCTCCAGCGGAGATTCGAACTCAGGTCTTCCCAGGTCTAATGACTGTGTGGCCAACATGCTAGCCACTCAACCACTTCCACATCCAAGAGGATCAAGGCAGTGGTTGCATGTACTTTCTCCCAGGTAATTCATACAGTCTGTCAAACATTTGCAGCATTTCTTTGCTGATGACTTTCCCTAAACACACGCAATTTTGCGCTTTTCCGCAAGTGTTTATTCTGAGACGACGGACTTATGCGGATTCTATCTTAATCCGGCACGGTGTGAACGCAAACATTTTCAACCTGCTGAAAAATATAAACCAGAACGATCCATTCAGGCATGATAAGCGACAGCCCAGGCTCTCTCTTTGTTTAAAAGACGGACTATCAATCGGTTGCTAGTGTTGCGATACCCAATGCATGATACTGATTTATGGCCAACTCTTATAGATCCAGGAGGCTACTACCGATCTCTCGCTCGTTTAAACGGACATCCGGTCGTATCGGTTTACTGTCACAACTCTATCACCTACCAAACCTACCCTCGGAGTCGGGAACAGGCTGGAAAGCAACCCACCAGCTGAGAATACACTCAGTCCCGTTAACCCCAGATGACTTTGTCTGGAGTCACCCATGGGAACGCCATCCCCACATCGCAGGTGACACCCAGTCAGCCTCCATGACTCTGCAGGGCGAGTCTGCTGGAGGCTGTGGGAACAGACTCTTGTGTTTTTGCGAGAGCAAGCGGGACGCCAGCCCCCCCCCCCCGACATGCTGGTGCGCGCTCTCATGCGAACGTGCGGCCGACCGCAGGCAAACAAGCGCATATATACACGCACCGAGGGCCGGGGCCCCCCGCGGGGTTTGTCCCAGTCGCTCGTGACTCGGGGGTCACACAGCTGCACGCTCGGCCTGACTCGCGGCTGCGACGGGATGAGGACGGCGGGAAAATAAGGAGGGCGGTTTAAAAACCAGCACCCTCGTCTGACTTACACCTCCTGCCTGTTCGTTGTCCTGTTAGGGAATGGCCTGCAGCAAAACTTTGGAATGCAGATTGGGTGCTCATTGAAACCACAATCTTTCCTTTAGCAAGGGATTTTTTTGTTGTTGTTGCTGAAAGTCAACCAGGAAACACCCATGTGGTTAAGAAACGGCCATTTTGGGAAACACCGGCCATGTGCGGTTTGTCTTTTTCGCGTGCCGTGACGTCCTCGCTAAACGCGCTTGTTTGGTCGGGAGAAAATGTCCGAGCGCGGTCACCCGGACCTTGATGGGAGCGTCGTGTCCCGGCCTGCTTGCAGCATCCCGAGAGAGAACCGCGCTGGGGATTAGTGCGCTTGGCGATTGCTCTTAGACGGCAAGGGAAGCTCCACTTCCCCTAAAACGTCCCCCAAAAAAGTGGTGGAATGTGTAGACTAAATATGCCCTGCAGGACCTTCTCCTTTTGTTCACAATCACAGACACAAATTCCTCTTCTTTGGTTGCTCCACTGCGAGAAACTGGACGGTCATTGGATAAACGCTGGCCTTTGTCCCGCCCAGCTGATGCTCGGTATCTCTGGGGGTCTGTGGAGCAGTGGTCTGGATGATGCGTCCGAGGCGGAATTGCGTGTTGAGCCCGGCACCTCTGACCTTTTGTCGAGCACACTCGGGTTCATTAGTGAGATCTCCTAACTTGCAGTCCAACCCTTCATCTTTGACAGTCGCTCTTGGGGGCGTGTCTCGTACTTACGCCGCGGCGTGACTGGGACACTAATTGGTTCCTGGAAAGTGAGTGATTATGCGCGGTTGGTAATTGCTGCTGTTAATTCAGTCATCTTGTGCGACCTTCCGTGACCTGTAAGATACCTATCAGGGGTGTAGCGGCAGACAAAGTTCACACTTTGCCACGCACCTGCCTACGCTGCTGTTGGGACGTTCACGAACGAACCGGTTCTTTTGAACGGCTCTTTAACTCGAACGACAGGAAAACCGGTCAGGAGTCACGCTCAGGGTTTATTTTGTTGTTCTAAACTAGAAGCTGTTTGGCACGGAAATTCATTGTGGCCTGCTCTGTTTTTTAATGTTTACCCTTTGGAATATTTACAATGACTCGCCGAGTAAGGTTATGATCAATATTTCGGAATAATTCAAACTCATATTGGTGGGATATCTAAATTCCTTACCTCCCGGTGATTATTTCCCAGATAACACGCGTTAAGGCCGGGCTTGTTTCCTAAAAAAAAATCTACAAAAATGAGCCACTTTTTTGAACGGCTCTTCGGAAGGAACGACTCACAAGGATCCGGCTCCCCTGAAAGAGCCATAAGTCCCCGCTCTACCCTACACGAGTCGTTTGTTGTTCGTTTTTCCTTTCTTTTCCTTTTTTTTTCCTGCCTATTTGGAATGACAAAAGTCAATAACTATTGAGAAATAACATGTTAGCGTCCGCCCCGTGTTTTCCAGTTAACGTCAAAAATTTCCTTGCATTTGGCCGAGATTTGTGTGCATTTTCCGTATTACTAAACACGCCGCGAGTCCAAAGCTTAGCTTGCTAAGTTACAAAATGGCTACCTCGCCCGTCTATGATGGCGACACAAAGCAGGTTTTCATAGTTTTCCATGCAAAAAACTGTAAATGCAAATAAAGGAACGCGGGTCTTGATTGCTCCCAAAGGGTTCCCAAAGATGCGGGACACCGCACGGACGCCACCTTCCTGTTTTGCCACGAGTTCTTTCTTCTCGAATTGTTTCTCGTCTTCCTCGTCGAAATGCTGGCACTCCAAACCTTCCGTGGTCTCCGTTTTGGGTATTTGAGGTGAGGCGGAATCGCCTTTTTGATTGACAGCGCAACCAGCGAATCGGCGATCAGGAAGTATGAACCTCCACCCGAGCATTTTTCCAGTTTTTCCTCCGTTGTTCCCAAGACTTTAGCGATCCCCGGCGACTCTGTCTTGGACAAAAAGGACTAGGAACGGAGGGTTGAAGTCACGTAGAAACACACCAACACATTTAGGATGTAGGCCGGGAAAATGTGCTGTACGGTAAAGTTTTCCCAGATAAAGTTCTACTGAGGCTTACTGCATTTCAGCAAACACGATGTTGGAAAGCATCTTGCTTCTTGTGCTTTGCAAAGGACGGGAATGAAATACGGCCATTAGAAACCTTGCCGGTGTTTCTCATTGGTGGCTTCCCAGTCGCTTGGAAGTCCAGCCCGGGAAAGTTGTCGGAAGTCGAGCGTAAATCGAGAACAAGCCACTGAAGTGGTCTCCGAGTAACTGGCATGACGTTTTCCTGCAGCTGTAGTCAACAAACCCTTCTTGTGACGTAAGACCGTGTCTTGCTGTCCCGGCGCCGGTCCGAGCACGGCACCGGGGTAATGACCGCATGTCCGGAGGTGTCGCCTCTGCTCAATTGTCCCTTTGTGCCGTGGCGGGAACGACCAGCCGGAGCAGTCACTCGGAGGCCAGCATGGGACACCGCCAGTCGCGTTTCTGCCAGGCCAACGCACCCCAGCGTGGTCCGGTGTGCGCCTTCCGTCTGGCGGAACCGCCTCACGGGTTTGGCTGTCACTACCAGCACTGCAGCGGCCACGGCGGACCTTACAGCTACTCGCCCCCCTACTCTCCCGGCCTGTTCAGGAGGCCCGATCGGCGGTAAGTAGGAGACGATTAGCGAGTGCGTGCAAGTGATCGACGGGGATGATGGCAGGGATGAAATATCCGCTGTAGGTTGCTGTGCTTGTCCCAGCCGCGCCAGCGGTGGCAGACGTGCAGTCACCGGTTGCAGTAAACCAAGACTCGAGCGCTGCCTCTCTCTTTTGACCAACGCGTCCGAAATTGCACTCGTGCACGTGGAGCTGCAAGCCGAAGGAGTCACCTTCGGATCATCAAATGGTCCCGGTTACAGCACACTCCCGATCCACAGGAAAGGCAAGAGTTGAGATTTTGCTCTGTTGGAGCTCAAGGAGGGTCTAAGTAGAGCTTCGAAAAAGAAGCATTCAACTGAAATAGGCTGAGTTGAAGAGAACAATGTTGGCAAAAACGTGGACTGAATGGGATTTGGGGTCAGGTCTTCCCACTGTCATCATCTCCTGACGGCAAAGGCAAAAAAGCTTTCTCTCTTTGAAGGCGCTGGGGTTGTTGAGCCGCATAAGCGAGGCCTCTCGGCGACTCGGCGCCGTCGCTGCTGAGGTTGGACGCAGTAAGACTCTCGTTTCGAACTTCTTCACACATCCTGGGGCTCATTGAACAAAAAAAGTCAAGTGTTAGACCCCCCCCCCAAAAAAAATGAGCCAAAGGAACCCACCGGCTGCCCGTCAAAACTCGAGGCCATCCTGGGCCCACATGAAGGATGTTACCGGAGTTAAGGAGTACACTCCAATAACCGTCACACGACATCTACGTAAGAAGAAAAAATGTCTTCAAAGGCCTCGTCTCCTTTAACGCCACAAAAATAGCCCCATTTTTGTGTGAGCCCCAAACATGGGACATTTAAAGGTGGAAGTTTTACTCTCCCTTGACGGTCCTGGTTGCTTCCAACGTTACGTGCATGACAAGGAGATCCCACCTGAGATGTTCCCCACACGGCACCATCATGATCCTTCAACAGAACAACGGAACTACGGGTTGTGCAGGGGCGTCAAACGGCAGCCGGCTATGTGGAAATGTTGCAGGGGGGGGGGGCATCCCTCGTGAGTTGAAGGTCTGTGTGGTCACGACGGGCTTTTTTCAACACTTCACAAAGGGCTTCTTCCAGAGGAATACATTCTTGCAGTTTGGCAACTGGAAATGTGCGTGCTGTTCCTCGCAGACAAAACCCAGCCCACGTGCAAATCCCCGACCCGGGAGTCGGATGCGATGGCAGCACCGGGGACATTTGACGAACAGGGCGGCCCATCTTTGCGAGCGTTTGAACAGACAGGCCGTCAGGCTGTGAAGTCCCCCGCAGGAGAAACCGTATCGGGTTTGAATGTGCTCCAGAACTTAAATGCTCCCTGCAGACGAGAAACGAAGGTGACAACCTCCCCCTATTCCTGAACGGGACTACCGCAGTCCTGCAAGATAATCCCGTCTTCCCGAGGGAGCTTGATATTAAAGCTGACGGCTGTACTGTCCCAAATGTCACCCCATATGAGGTCTTCTTTCTTCATTAACCTCCCAGGCTCGTCAAAAGTCGGCCTTTGTGGTGTAGTAGCTTGGACCCAAGTCCCTTTTCCGCCGCCGGTGCAATCCGTGCATGCTCGATTTTGCGCAAATGCACGAGACTCATTGAGTTTTGCTGGTTATTTGCATGAAATTGAGCTTTAGGAGGAGTTTTGCTTGGTTCCCTATACGCGGGTGCTCTGTATGCTATACAAAAACAACATGCAAAACACACCGAATGACGCCGAGCTGTTTTTCGAAGGACAATAAATCAAGAGGACAGATTGCGCCGACCTCCAGAACACTCTGTCACTTGCAGAGTTCACTTTTTCGGTGTGTGAGTGTGAGAACGAGCTAGCGGCGTTGCGCAATCCACCACCGCCAGAGCGCATGCTGTGGGGGAGGAAAAAAAGGGGGACAGCAGGTGTGTGTTTTGTACTCTGCGCGTGGGAAACGTCTTTATGACACTTTGCAGGAGGTCGGGTAGAACTGCATCGGTCTAAAGCTAAAAGAGAGCGCGAATGGTTGCTTGTCTGTGTGTGCCCCGGGATAGGCTCCATTTGACCTGCGTATGTTTTTATCTTTGAACATTTTCCGTACGGTTTCGCAGTTGGGCACACCTCCTCGAAAAGCTGAGCCTTTCAAATTAGGGGCGTCAGGGGGACATCCTGGAAAATTCCTCCCCCCTTGGAACGCAACGTAAACACGGCGCTCTGTGGGCTGTTGTAGTTACACGCTTTGGCCGCTGGAGGTCGACAGAATGCAGGGATGGCGTGAAGGGAAATTCACTGCAAGGCCGGAATGAAGAAGTACCTTCACTTTGGACTTGGTGGCGCGGTACTGTACATTCTGTTGTTGTTTTCACGCCGTTAGCCCGTTGGCGTGACGCTGCGCGTTGTTTATCTCGATCAAGTGTTCCCTCCGCTCGGACTGAAACGGACAAATTTTAAGGTGCGCGTTCAACTGCAGGGCACGAGGCACGCATGTTGCATTCAAGTGCTCACCGTAAATAAATCCCTACCCGCTTGATCATTTTGTATTGTCCTGCCCAAGTTGCAGGAGCGTTTTTAGGCCTGCTCACTGCCTGTGTTCGGCCTGCACGTGTGTGGAAAAGCAATAATAATAAACTCACAGGGAAGTTTTAATTGAACGTTGTGCAATAATTCAGTAAACCCAGAATACATGGCGTGTAATATCCTAGATGAATAAAAGCATTAAGATTTACTAGGAGTAAAAACTGACAGAAACAGGGCATAAAGAAGAAATACGGGATAAAAAATAAAACAAAGTCGTTTACTCCTCGCCGTTGTTTGTGTAAAAGCGTGTACAATGTGTACCTCAAAGTCTTCCCTACGGCACTGAAACGCACCGCAAAAAAAAAAAACAAAAAAAACAACAGGGGCCGCCGGCCTCATTTGCATAATTTATGCCGACGTCACGTGACGCCACACCCCTGCCGTTTATAAAGCGGCGGGTTGCAGAAAATAGCCCAGAAGACAGTCGCTCAGCCCGACAGGCGAAGCTCCGTAAGCCTTGACTCCGCACTTAGCTAGTGCATCGACGGAACCACAACTCACGGATTTACGTTCTTTTACGTTTATTACTCTTTTTTACCCCCCCCCCNCACCCTCGTTCATATTTATTTACTGTCAAGTGGGTTTCTCCGTCCTCTCCTGGTCCCCGCCGAGCTCTTGTCAGATGCGCTCCTGCCACCCGCTGGGCCATTTTATGACTTTAAATTGCTCTGCAGCCTAAAACGTTGGCGGGGAGTCTGCCTCCGCCAGCCCCTTGTGCAGAAAAAACCTAAAAGTCGTACAAATACCATCCATCCATCCATTTTCTACACCGCTTATCCTCATCAGGGTCGCGGGTATGCTGGGTATGCCTACCCCAGCCGACTTTGGACGGGAGGCGGGGTACGCCCTGCGCTTATAAACAAGTTTTTGGTATTGATTGAGCTCATTTAATTGCACCGTGCAGGGAAAAATATAAAATGTTGATGCTCCGTATGTCCTTGACATAGGGTGGTGAAAAACCTCTGGAACCAATTAGCACAGCTTGAGATGTTATACTCGTTTATGCTCCTACAGATGTTTTGATTGACGCGGTAATAAGGGACAGAAGTGCAACCTTGCCAACTCAGTACTGTTATCTAACACGGGACTATTCGGCGCCAAAAAGTCCGGCCCTTGCGACGACGACGAGCCATACGAGTGGAAAAAGGCTGTGCTGATTGTGTTCGTTCCCGACCCGGACTCAACAGCTTGACACAATTTTGTTTGTTGCCAAAACGCCGCCCTTAAGGCCACCATACACGGAGTCACCGTAACTTCCATCGTCACAGCTGGGCTGTTTTCACGTTACGTAATGGTCATGCTGGTGCTGCATACGTGCCCGGCGTGCACGTACTGCCTCTTTCTGAGCCGGTGTTGTTTTTATGCACGCGCAGACATGAAATGTACACCTTTGCGTGCACGGCGCCGGGTGACGGTGGAACTGCTTCTACGTACGACAGTACTTTGGGCCTCTTGTGTGCACGCCCGGGCTCTCTGCACACCAAAAAAGAAGCGCACGCCAAGTGGCAAGTTCCTGGGTACATGCAGGAGAACACTCTCCGTCCTCTTAAAGGCTTCTCGAGTGTGAATGAACCTACAGAAGACTTTAGACTTTCGAGCAGGGTTGTCCAAAGTGCAGCCCGGGGGCCGTTTGTGGTCCTCGGCTGAGTTTTTATTGGCCCGCAACACATTCTGAAATTAGAATTTAGCAAGAAAACTGATAAAAACAAAGAAAGAAAAATCAGCAGCAGCTTTACAAGAATAAGTTGTAAAAAATAAAAACAAAACAACAAAGTTGCGGAAAAAAAGGGAATTCATAATTAAATATGGCAGGGGGGGGGGGGATTACATGAAAAAAAGTGAAAAAAACTGTAAAAAAACCAAACGAGACTTTAGACATGTACTTTTTCCAGAACAAAAGTCAGAATATGAAGAGAAAAAAGTTGTATTCTCACGATAAAAAGAGTTGCAATTTTACGAGAACAAACTTCCACTATTAGGAGCAAAAATAATATTTATTTTTAGTAGCAAAGGGTTGAAATATTGTTTTTAGTTGCAATATGAGAAACAGACAAAACCGAATCAAGTTGTCATTTCCGGATACGAGGTCGGGGCAAAAGGTAGAATATACTTTGGGAGAAAGTCATCATTCCATGGGAAAAAAGATTTACGGGAATAAAGTTAATATTAAAAGAGGAGCATAGGGTCACAGTAATGCGCTTCGTCGCCTGTCAGCTGTTTTTCCGAGCACACGAACTGGGCTTGTTGCGCAATATGTCCAACAACCAGGCCTCCCGCGGCCCTCGGTGGAAACAATTTGGGCGCCCCCGGTGTAAGGTTGACGTGCCGCGGTCCAAGAGCGATGCAAGTGCGACGTAAGGAAATCACCCCGCGTGTTATTATTAGCCCCGTGCGTGCATCTTTGCCGTCAATCACGGTTCTATAAACACGCGGTGACGGTCCGTGTCCATCACAATGAGCCTCATGAGCTGTTGCGAAACCGCGCGGCATCAATCACGCAGGATTCGTCCCGGCACCTTTACTGGCGGTAGACTGAGGCCATATGTTGAGGAAAGCCTGAAAACGTGATAATAATAATAATAATGCCATTAAAGACACACTACGTAAACATCGTACTGTATGGCTTTAAAGCCATGTTCTCGGTGTAAACACAATCAAATATTTGTCGTTGCCATGCCGACCCAGGGGCACCTTCCTTAGTGGAGTGTAACACTTGTGGACCAGCCAGGACACCTGCCGTGTGTGCACGAGTGTCCCTGCAGAACTAACAAAGATCTGTCCATTTCTCTTCAACATTTTGCTGTAAAAGTGACCGTTGGGATTATTGGATCGGATTCTGCCCCAGAAACCGCCTCCTTTCTCTTCGATTGCCATTGTTCACTCGTGACGCAACCCGGTTTTAAGGCCAACATGTGCCTCGCACATTAAAACTTTATCGAATGTGTCGGTAATCTCCACTGATGAAGGATAATTCCCCGTCTTGCAAGTTTTGAGGCTGGCTGGGATAGGCTCCAGCATACCGTATCAGGATAACCGCCATTGAAAATGGAGGAATGATGGTTTTCAGAAAACAAAAATAAAAAATACTGTATCTGTAAAGTCGAGGGGGTGGGAAGGTGCAAAAAAGCAATATAATGACCCGATGTCCCTGAATGCACTCTGCTGTCTGTGCTACGTGTCTGCTCGAGCCTAAAGCCCCGTCTGTCCGACACACAGCTGCAGACATCTGCTGGAGAAGATTCCCATAAAAAGAGCTCACCTTGTTGCAAATCAACGCCAGAAATTTGGAAATCTCCGTTTCCAAGATACCAACCGATACCGATATGTGCAACATCACGTCTCTCCTGCGGTGGAATGAGCACATTCCTGCTGTGAAGATGATGGATAGCATCTTCGGAAATTAGCTCGTGGCTGTAAGCGCTGTGCATTTACTGCCGAGGAGCCAAATGTGCACAAGGTCGCAGCTGCACTCTGAGTTATGTCGGGCCGCCCCCTGGATGAAAGTGCTCCGTGGTTCGGTCGAAACGCACCGGCGTGCTCGGAGCCCAACATTTCCACGTGGAAACGCTTGCTCCAGCTGCACGGAGGCTGCCTCTGGAGCAATCAATCACAGGTCTCTATGGCGCTGTTTCACGGGGTGATAACGGGGCGACAAACGGCATCCCCCTAAAGCGAGGGTTGGAACCCGCGGAGGAACAGAGAACGGACTGTTTTGTTTCAGGCCGCTAATAAACTTTCAGCGTGACAGTCAAATGCTCCTGTTTGCTAACAACACATCCAGTATGTACAGTACGATAACAAATGGGAGGACATTGTAGCGCTTTTTCCCAAGAAAAACTAAGCACTAAACATGACACGTAACTTAAAACTGTTTTTTCAAATGCCCGCAAGGCATGCTGGGTAGTCCAGCGCCAACAACAATGTCCTCTGACGACCTGCTCAGCATGTTTTTTGCAACCAAGCAAGAATGCGACAAACACAAGAATATAGTGGCAGAAAGAATACCTCAAGCTACCCAGCATGCCTTGCGGCGGGATGTTTTTTGGCGGGATGGGATGGGGTACGACACCCCTGCAATAGAACGTATACTTGGATACACAGGAGCTTCCAGTAGTCGGCAGCCTCACAAGGTATCATCTTGGATGCTCGGTAACGTGTTGGAAAACTGCCATGCGGTCCGATTTCGGCAAGGGGGAGATCTGCTTCACTGTCCCTGCTGTCACAGAACATTCGTGTTTACCCACAACGAACCACAGCTCCCCGGTGTCGGCAGCACTCGTTTTGCCCCAGACCTTAACGCTTACCACCACGCTTGAGTAGGCAAGACTTAGCCAACCATTTTCTATGCCGCGTATGAGGGTGGCAGGGAAAGGCCGGAGCCTATCCCAGCTGATTTGGGGCGAGAGGCGGGGTACACCCTGGACTGGTCGCCAGTCAACCGTAGGGCATGTGGGAGAACACCGGAGTACCTGGAGAAAACCCACAAGGAGAACATGCAAAATCCACGCAGGCTCCAGCGGAGATTCGAACTCAGGTCTTCCCAGGTCTAATGACTGTGTGGCCAACATGCTAGCCACTCAACCACTTCCACATCCAAGAGGATCAAGGCAGTGGTTGCATGTACTTTCTCCCAGGTAATTCATACAGTCTGTCAAACATTTGCAGCATTTCTTTGCTGATGACTTTCCCTAAACACACGCAATTTTGCGCTTTTCCGCAAGTGTTTATTCTGAGACGACGGACTTATGCGGATTCTATCTTAATCCGGCACGGTGTGAACGCAAACATTTTCAACCTGCTGAAAAATATAAACCAGAACGATCCATTCAGGCATGATAAGCGACAGCCCAGGCTCTCTCTTTGTTTAAAAGACGGACTATCAATCGGTTGCTAGTGTTGCGATACCCAATGCATGATACTGATTTATGGCCAACTCTTATAGATCCAGGAGGCTACTACCGATCTCTCGCTCGTTTAAACGGACATCCGGTCGTATCGGTTTACTGTCACAACTCTATCACCTACCAAACCTACCCTCGGAGTCGGGAACAGGCTGGAAAGCAACCCACCAGCTGAGAATACACTCAGTCCCGTTAACCCCAGATGACTTTGTCTGGAGTCACCCATGGGAACGCCATCCCCACATCGCAGGTGACACCCAGTCAGCCTCCATGACTCTGCAGGGCGAGTCTGCTGGAGGCTGTGGGAACAGACTCTTGTGTTTTTGCGAGAGCAAGCGGGACGCCAGCCCCCCCCCCCCGACATGCTGGTGCGCGCTCTCATGCGAACGTGCGGCCGACCGCAGGCAAACAAGCGCATATATACACGCACCGAGGGCCGGGGCCCCCCGCGGGGTTTGTCCCAGTCGCTCGTGACTCGGGGGTCACACAGCTGCACGCTCGGCCTGACTCGCGGCTGCGACGGGATGAGGACGGCGGGAAAATAAGGAGGGCGGTTTAAAAACCAGCACCCTCGTCTGACTTACACCTCCTGCCTGTTCGTTGTCCTGTTAGGGAATGGCCTGCAGCAAAACTTTGGAATGCAGATTGGGTGCTCATTGAAACCACAATCTTTCCTTTAGCAAGGGATTTTTTTGTTGTTGTTGCTGAAAGTCAACCAGGAAACACCCATGTGGTTAAGAAACGGCCATTTTGGGAAACACCGGCCATGTGCGGTTTGTCTTTTTCGCGTGCCGTGACGTCCTCGCTAAACGCGCTTGTTTGGTCGGGAGAAAATGTCCGAGCGCGGTCACCCGGACCTTGATGGGAGCGTCGTGTCCCGGCCTGCTTGCAGCATCCCGAGAGAGAACCGCGCTGGGGATTAGTGCGCTTGGCGATTGCTCTTAGACGGCAAGGGAAGCTCCACTTCCCCTAAAACGTCCCCCAAAAAAGTGGTGGAATGTGTAGACTAAATATGCCCTGCAGGACCTTCTCCTTTTGTTCACAATCACAGACACAAATTCCTCTTCTTTGGTTGCTCCACTGCGAGAAACTGGACGGTCATTGGATAAACGCTGGCCTTTGTCCCGCCCAGCTGATGCTCGGTATCTCTGGGGGTCTGTGGAGCAGTGGTCTGGATGATGCGTCCGAGGCGGAATTGCGTGTTGAGCCCGGCACCTCTGACCTTTTGTCGAGCACACTCGGGTTCATTAGTGAGATCTCCTAACTTGCAGTCCAACCCTTCATCTTTGACAGTCGCTCTTGGGGGCGTGTCTCGTACTTACGCCGCGGCGTGACTGGGACACTAATTGGTTCCTGGAAAGTGAGTGATTATGCGCGGTTGGTAATTGCTGCTGTTAATTCAGTCATCTTGTGCGACCTTCCGTGACCTGTAAGATACCTATCAGGGGTGTAGCGGCAGACAAAGTTCACACTTTGCCACGCACCTGCCTACGCTGCTGTTGGGACGTTCACGAACGAACCGGTTCTTTTGAACGGCTCTTTAACTCGAACGACAGGAAAACCGGTCAGGAGTCACGCTCAGGGTTTATTTTGTTGTTCTAAACTAGAAGCTGTTTGGCACGGAAATTCATTGTGGCCTGCTCTGTTTTTTAATGTTTACCCTTTGGAATATTTACAATGACTCGCCGAGTAAGGTTATGATCAATATTTCGGAATAATTCAAACTCATATTGGTGGGATATCTAAATTCCTTACCTCCCGGTGATTATTTCCCAGATAACACGCGTTAAGGCCGGGCTTGTTTCCTAAAAAAAAATCTACAAAAATGAGCCACTTTTTTGAACGGCTCTTCGGAAGGAACGACTCACAAGGATCCGGCTCCCCTGAAAGAGCCATAAGTCCCCGCTCTACCCTACACGAGTCGTTTGTTGTTCGTTTTTCCTTTCTTTTCCTTTTTTTTTCCTGCCTATTTGGAATGACAAAAGTCAATAACTATTGAGAAATAACATGTTAGCGTCCGCCCCGTGTTTTCCAGTTAACGTCAAAAATTTCCTTGCATTTGGCCGAGATTTGTGTGCATTTTCCGTATTACTAAACACGCCGCGAGTCCAAAGCTTAGCTTGCTAAGTTACAAAATGGCTACCTCGCCCGTCTATGATGGCGACACAAAGCAGGTTTTCATAGTTTTCCATGCAAAAAACTGTAAATGCAAATAAAGGAACGCGGGTCTTGATTGCTCCCAAAGGGTTCCCAAAGATGCGGGACACCGCACGGACGCCACCTTCCTGTTTTGCCACGAGTTCTTTCTTCTCGAATTGTTTCTCGTCTTCCTCGTCGAAATGCTGGCACTCCAAACCTTCCGTGGTCTCCGTTTTGGGTATTTGAGGTGAGGCGGAATCGCCTTTTTGATTGACAGCGCAACCAGCGAATCGGCGATCAGGAAGTATGAACCTCCACCCGAGCATTTTTCCAGTTTTTCCTCCGTTGTTCCCAAGACTTTAGCGATCCCCGGCGACTCTGTCTTGGACAAAAAGGACTAGGAACGGAGGGTTGAAGTCACGTAGAAACACACCAACACATTTAGGATGTAGGCCGGGAAAATGTGCTGTACGGTAAAGTTTTCCCAGATAAAGTTCTACTGAGGCTTACTGCATTTCAGCAAACACGATGTTGGAAAGCATCTTGCTTCTTGTGCTTTGCAAAGGACGGGAATGAAATACGGCCATTAGAAACCTTGCCGGTGTTTCTCATTGGTGGCTTCCCAGTCGCTTGGAAGTCCAGCCCGGGAAAGTTGTCGGAAGTCGAGCGTAAATCGAGAACAAGCCACTGAAGTGGTCTCCGAGTAACTGGCATGACGTTTTCCTGCAGCTGTAGTCAACAAACCCTTCTTGTGACGTAAGACCGTGTCTTGCTGTCCCGGCGCCGGTCCGAGCACGGCACCGGGGTAATGACCGCATGTCCGGAGGTGTCGCCTCTGCTCAATTGTCCCTTTGTGCCGTGGCGGGAACGACCAGCCGGAGCAGTCACTCGGAGGCCAGCATGGGACACCGCCAGTCGCGTTTCTGCCAGGCCAACGCACCCCAGCGTGGTCCGGTGTGCGCCTTCCGTCTGGCGGAACCGCCTCACGGGTTTGGCTGTCACTACCAGCACTGCAGCGGCCACGGCGGACCTTACAGCTACTCGCCCCCCTACTCTCCCGGCCTGTTCAGGAGGCCCGATCGGCGGTAAGTAGGAGACGATTAGCGAGTGCGTGCAAGTGATCGACGGGGATGATGGCAGGGATGAAATATCCGCTGTAGGTTGCTGTGCTTGTCCCAGCCGCGCCAGCGGTGGCAGACGTGCAGTCACCGGTTGCAGTAAACCAAGACTCGAGCGCTGCCTCTCTCTTTTGACCAACGCGTCCGAAATTGCACTCGTGCACGTGGAGCTGCAAGCCGAAGGAGTCACCTTCGGATCATCAAATGGTCCCGGTTACAGCACACTCCCGATCCACAGGAAAGGCAAGAGTTGAGATTTTGCTCTGTTGGAGCTCAAGGAGGGTCTAAGTAGAGCTTCGAAAAAGAAGCATTCAACTGAAATAGGCTGAGTTGAAGAGAACAATGTTGGCAAAAACGTGGACTGAATGGGATTTGGGGTCAGGTCTTCCCACTGTCATCATCTCCTGACGGCAAAGGCAAAAAAGCTTTCTCTCTTTGAAGGCGCTGGGGTTGTTGAGCCGCATAAGCGAGGCCTCTCGGCGACTCGGCGCCGTCGCTGCTGAGGTTGGACGCAGTAAGACTCTCGTTTCGAACTTCTTCACACATCCTGGGGCTCATTGAACAAAAAAAGTCAAGTGTTAGACCCCCCCCCCAAAAAAAATGAGCCAAAGGAACCCACCGGCTGCCCGTCAAAACTCGAGGCCATCCTGGGCCCACATGAAGGATGTTACCGGAGTTAAGGAGTACACTCCAATAACCGTCACACGACATCTACGTAAGAAGAAAAAATGTCTTCAAAGGCCTCGTCTCCTTTAACGCCACAAAAATAGCCCCATTTTTGTGTGAGCCCCAAACATGGGACATTTAAAGGTGGAAGTTTTACTCTCCCTTGACGGTCCTGGTTGCTTCCAACGTTACGTGCATGACAAGGAGATCCCACCTGAGATGTTCCCCACACGGCACCATCATGATCCTTCAACAGAACAACGGAACTACGGGTTGTGCAGGGGCGTCAAACGGCAGCCGGCTATGTGGAAATGTTGCAGGGGGGGGGGGCATCCCTCGTGAGTTGAAGGTCTGTGTGGTCACGACGGGCTTTTTTCAACACTTCACAAAGGGCTTCTTCCAGAGGAATACATTCTTGCAGTTTGGCAACTGGAAATGTGCGTGCTGTTCCTCGCAGACAAAACCCAGCCCACGTGCAAATCCCCGACCCGGGAGTCGGATGCGATGGCAGCACCGGGGACATTTGACGAACAGGGCGGCCCATCTTTGCGAGCGTTTGAACAGACAGGCCGTCAGGCTGTGAAGTCCCCCGCAGGAGAAACCGTATCGGGTTTGAATGTGCTCCAGAACTTAAATGCTCCCTGCAGACGAGAAACGAAGGTGACAACCTCCCCCTATTCCTGAACGGGACTACCGCAGTCCTGCAAGATAATCCCGTCTTCCCGAGGGAGCTTGATATTAAAGCTGACGGCTGTACTGTCCCAAATGTCACCCCATATGAGGTCTTCTTTCTTCATTAACCTCCCAGGCTCGTCAAAAGTCGGCCTTTGTGGTGTAGTAGCTTGGACCCAAGTCCCTTTTCCGCCGCCGGTGCAATCCGTGCATGCTCGATTTTGCGCAAATGCACGAGACTCATTGAGTTTTGCTGGTTATTTGCATGAAATTGAGCTTTAGGAGGAGTTTTGCTTGGTTCCCTATACGCGGGTGCTCTGTATGCTATACAAAAACAACATGCAAAACACACCGAATGACGCCGAGCTGTTTTTCGAAGGACAATAAATCAAGAGGACAGATTGCGCCGACCTCCAGAACACTCTGTCACTTGCAGAGTTCACTTTTTCGGTGTGTGAGTGTGAGAACGAGCTAGCGGCGTTGCGCAATCCACCACCGCCAGAGCGCATGCTGTGGGGGAGGAAAAAAAGGGGGACAGCAGGTGTGTGTTTTGTACTCTGCGCGTGGGAAACGTCTTTATGACACTTTGCAGGAGGTCGGGTAGAACTGCATCGGTCTAAAGCTAAAAGAGAGCGCGAATGGTTGCTTGTCTGTGTGTGCCCCGGGATAGGCTCCATTTGACCTGCGTATGTTTTTATCTTTGAACATTTTCCGTACGGTTTCGCAGTTGGGCACACCTCCTCGAAAAGCTGAGCCTTTCAAATTAGGGGCGTCAGGGGGACATCCTGGAAAATTCCTCCCCCCTTGGAACGCAACGTAAACACGGCGCTCTGTGGGCTGTTGTAGTTACACGCTTTGGCCGCTGGAGGTCGACAGAATGCAGGGATGGCGTGAAGGGAAATTCACTGCAAGGCCGGAATGAAGAAGTACCTTCACTTTGGACTTGGTGGCGCGGTACTGTACATTCTGTTGTTGTTTTCACGCCGTTAGCCCGTTGGCGTGACGCTGCGCGTTGTTTATCTCGATCAAGTGTTCCCTCCGCTCGGACTGAAACGGACAAATTTTAAGGTGCGCGTTCAACTGCAGGGCACGAGGCACGCATGTTGCATTCAAGTGCTCACCGTAAATAAATCCCTACCCGCTTGATCATTTTGTATTGTCCTGCCCAAGTTGCAGGAGCGTTTTTAGGCCTGCTCACTGCCTGTGTTCGGCCTGCACGTGTGTGGAAAAGCAATAATAATAAACTCACAGGGAAGTTTTAATTGAACGTTGTGCAATAATTCAGTAAACCCAGAATACATGGCGTGTAATATCCTAGATGAATAAAAGCATTAAGATTTACTAGGAGTAAAAACTGACAGAAACAGGGCATAAAGAAGAAATACGGGATAAAAAATAAAACAAAGTCGTTTACTCCTCGCCGTTGTTTGTGTAAAAGCGTGTACAATGTGTACCTCAAAGTCTTCCCTACGGCACTGAAACGCACCGCAAAAAAAAAAAACAAAAAAAACAACAGGGGCCGCCGGCCTCATTTGCATAATTTATGCCGACGTCACGTGACGCCACACCCCTGCCGTTTATAAAGCGGCGGGTTGCAGAAAATAGCCCAGAAGACAGTCGCTCAGCCCGACAGGCGAAGCTCCGTAAGCCTTGACTCCGCACTTAGCTAGTGCATCGACGGAACCACAACTCACGGATTTACGTTCTTTTACGTTTATTACTCTTTTTTACCCCCCCCCCATCCACACCGACTCGCAAAAGTGGCGAGAAGTATCTTCCAAACGAGTCTGGCGCTGACCATGAGCACGGAGATGTTCGCCAAAACGCCAATGGAGGTGGCCGTCTACCAGCTGCACAACTTCTCCATTTCGTTCTTCTCCTCGCTGCTCGGGGGAGACGTCGTGTCGGTCAAACTTGACAACAGGTAAACGAACGGCCGCGAAAAAAACACAACAACAACAAAAAGTAAACAAACGGCCGCCCTTACACGACGGAGTGCGGTGGCCAATCAAAAACTATCCATGCGTTTAGCACAAAAACAACAGCACGGGAAAGCATGCGGATGTTTGCTTCCGAAAGGGCTTTCTCTTTCATTTTTACTGTGATCGCACCCTCTCTACCGTTCAGTGGTTCGTTGCTCACATTCTTACGTGCGAGGCTACGGTTTTGCGTGTGTTTGTGTGTCGCTGGAAGTAAATTCTTCTTTCTTTTCTCCTCCCCTGCAGTGCCTCTGGTGCTAGCGTGGTGGCCATTGACAACAAAATAGAGCAGGCCATGGTAAGCTTCAAACTGAAGAACGTCACACATTTCTCTGCAGAAATGCACCACATTTCAACTTTTGCGGGAATATTCTGCAGGAATTCTCCCCACTAAAACCATTTCCCTGTCAATGCGAGGATGTAGCAGTGCAATGGCGCATTAGACTCATGCACTGTGTGGGAAAATGGTATAATGTTGGGCGAAATAAGGCATTTTGGGAGGCGATTGCCAAATGAGCAGTTCTGCATGGAAATGCACCAAACGATATTCTGCAGAAATGCACACTGCAGCCACTATTTTCCCAATACGGCCAAAGTGTGACCTGAATATATAGAATATTAGCATGATAAAGTCAAAATATGATTTGAGTTGTAATGTAAGGTTCATATTCATTAATTAAAGCACTTTTTCACCAACAACACAAAGCTGAGCTGCAGGGCCACGAAATTCAAATCAAATTGATTGTATTCTCCAGTTAATTAATCATGATTAATCGCCATTTGCACCTATGTGTGAAACATGCCCATTTTTTTTTGTCTTATTTGTGTTTTGGTTTGAGACGTCATGAACAATGTGAGCTGATCCACCTCTCTCTCCCGGCAGGACCTGGTCAAGAACCACCTCATGTACGCCGTGCGCGAGGAAGTGGAGATCCTCAAGGAGCAGATCAAGGAGCTGGCGGAGAAAAACAACCAGCTGGAGAGGGAAAACTACCTGCTGAAGAACCTGGCCAGTCCGGAGCAGCTGGAGAAGTTCCAGTCCCGCATCCCGACCGACGGCCTGCTCCCGCTGGACAATCAGAGCACTCAGGTGATGTCCGAGCAGCAGCCCTGCAGCCAAGGCGCTGGCTCTGCTGTATAAGTGGCTCTGCCTTGGGGCGGGCAGAGCCACTGTCCCTGTTCAGCATTAGACCTCCACGTTTTTGCGTCGAAAGAAAAATGGCAACGTGGGCGACGGCCTCGTGGCCGCCAAACGGCCCACGGGACTTCAAAAAGTTGACTGATGAGCACAAAGCTTCCGACCGGCGCAGGTGCCAGGTCCCGTCCTCTGATCCCGTCCAAGTCTTTGCCGTAGTGCCAACAAGCGCCAAGAAGCGAGCGGGCCGAGTGGACTTTAGCGCGCTTGCTTTCAGACAGAAGGGCTGCAGCGGGCGCCCGTCCGCCCGCCGTCCTTGATCGGGCTGGTCCCGCAGGGGCGAACTCGGGAAGCGTGCGGGGCGGGTGCGGCGACTTCCTGCTTCGCCCCGGGTCTGGACGTGCTGCGAGACCCCACCCAGCCAGCCACCCGCTCCCCCCAGCCAGCGTGTGGATGCGTTCCAAGTTTGAAGGATTCCCAGTTCCACATTTCATCCACAAGGACTTTCCCTGCGTGTGTGTCGGCGTCCATTAACAGAAATAATTCACAGGTTGAGCAGATGGGAAGCTGAGGGGTGGACTGAGTCTTTACTGTAACGATGGGTGACCTGTAATCTTATATCGGCTGCGGTCGGGGCTTGCTGCTTATAGTTGGGGGGTGGACTCATCCTTGCCATGTGTTTTTGTTTTGTTTCTGCCACATAGTAGCTCTTCTCAGATCATTTATATCTACACTGAAAGCGCCGAGAGCGTCCGTGCAGCGGACGGCCCGGGGTGTTTGCAAGCGTCCGATCCGACCCCCCCAGCCCCCGGGTGCCAACTTCCAGACGACGGCATGTCGACAGTGCCTGCACGTAGTCAAAGACAGGTGTGCTGGTGTGGTTTTCAAGCTACCAAAGACTTTTTGGGGGGTTTTGTTTAGTTTTTCAACCGCAAAAAAGACGACGAGCCGGCAACCAGGACCATGTGTTAAAAGTTCACAGGCAGAAGTTAGTCCTCCAAGTTTCTGTGTTTTTGTAAAGATAACGGTGTTGTTGCTGCACAGTATCCAGACAACATTTGGTTGCTAACGCTCTTTGGATACAACTGCACATTTGCAATAAACCTTATGTTTACATGGCATCATTGCAGTCTTTTGGTCTTACTTTGAAAAGCAATTCATAGTGTGACACTCACAACTCAACATGTCTCACAGTCATCCACTATACGAAGCTAAATAAGGTTAGCAAAACACAAACCTTGACAAAATTCATAATACAAAACGGACTTTGAAGACATTTTTTTCTCCCATTTAACGAAAAAATATTCAAAATACAAAAACCAAAGTCGAAAGTGCCGCCTGACAATACCACCATACAAGTCGGGGCGGTAACGCACCAAAGCGATGGACGCCAACCGCCATGAGACCACGTTTCATAAATATGAGGGTGGTCCTGATGCAACCGTGGTGTCCGAAAACATTTTTTTACTGACCCCTTGCACCTTTTAAAAAAACCAAAAACAGCAACAATGGCGAAACGGCGGCATATTAGGACACTGGTCTTGAGGGAAAAAGTCAATTTACACAATTATAATAGGCCAAAAAATAATAGAATAATGTCAAACAAGCACAACATTGAAAAATTTCAAGAATAAGACGACCGTATTTAAAATTCTAATATTGAAACAAACCAATGTTGCAATTTTTGGATAAATTAGGTTGGAAAATACAGAGAATATTAGAAGAAAGTCAAAATATGATGAAAATATGTGATATTACGAGGAGAAAGAAAAATATTTGGAATGTATGAAGGCCAAAGTTCAGCGTCAATAATACTTTTTTTTAATATTTAAAACATTAATCAAATTAATCAGTTTTCAAATGAATTAATGATGATTAATCACCATTCGCAACCGTGTGTACAAATTGTACTTCTGCGGTAAGAATATCCGCCCGTTTTCCTTTTGACTTTTGCGCATGACAAATACGTCGTCATGATGTTGGGAGCGTCCTTGAATGCACCTCGCAGCTGGCCAGTGACCACGAGGAAGCATCCTTCGTGACGTGTTTGTGAGTTGGAGAGATACACACACGGTGCTGGAATTGCACTGGATTCCGACATCGCGGCCTTGAATGTCGGCCAGTTCCCGATATCGACCTGTACGTACTTTTATGACTTGTTTGGTGGCCCGGAATGTGAGGAAAGACTTGATCGGCAAGAGTAGGTATGAGAAAAACGGAGCCATTTGCTTTCTGATGCATGTGGAGTTTTAGTTTTCGTCTCAACGTGCTCCTAGACGCGTTTAAACCCGACCGGGCCTGCAGGTTCTGTTCCAGCCAATGACCGGTGTAGCAGAAATCCTGCTTCAAATGCGCGACAAGGTTGCTCGCGTTAAACCCGCCCGGTTTGGTGCCACCACGGAAGACTGGTGGGTGGCAAGTTTTGCACTCGGCCTGCTTTGAGAGGGTTACGTGCTCATTTTCAGAGAAAACATAATCCGGGAAGAGTGACTGGACGGAGCGTATCGACACGCCGGCTTCATATCTCCGCTGTGAAATCATTTGATCTCCACAGCGTTGCATTCCTGGAAGGAGGACCTTCTCGGTCATGGTGTCCTTGTGGAAATTATGCACACACGTAAACAGACGCCTGACGACCACGTAAAAATCCGACGGTGGAAACAATCTCCAAAACCAGTTTATTTCTAGTGTGTGGCCACTAATGATAGTGGAGTAACGCTGATTCCAGAAGAGCGGGTTCCTTGGTAGAGCTTGTCCTGGTAGGACTTTCCCCTCAGACGTATTGGCAGCCAGTCATGTGTAAGTTGATATGTTGTGGCGTTCCTCATACACGAGGCCTTCCAACACCGGGAGCACAGCAGGCCTTTGAACTAACAGCAGCTTCCAGGATCAAATAGCGCCCAGGTCCACACAATGGTCTTGTATTGTTCTCCGTCAGGACTGAAGCTGTGGTTAGACGCAGAGATCCTTGTTTTACAAGCGACAGGATGGATTGTTTGTTGAAAGGAGCATGCACAAGTGCTTGCCTTCAGAGACCTTTCTGTACAAGAATGGGAATGTTGCTGCAGGTGGTGAAGATGGCTTCACGGAAGGCATCCGTTGTCTGGAACTCATGTCCATTTTTCCATCCATCCCCAAATGTTCTCCTTTGGATTTAGATAAGGGGAACACGCAGGATGAGCTTATTCCTCTGGAAGAAGTTCTTTGTGAAGTGTTGAAAAAGTCAGTCCTTAGCACACAGACCAGGACCTTCAGTCCTGAGGGATGCCCCCCCTGCAACATCTCCACATAGCCGGCTGCTGTTTGACGCCCCTGCACAACCTGAAGCTCCATTCTTCCATTGAAGCATCATGATGGTGCCGTGTGGAAAACATCTCAGGTGGGATCTCCTTGTCATGCCCGTAAACGTCGGAAGCCATCAGGACCGCCAGGGGAGAAGATCCACCTTTCAATGTCCCGTGTTTGGCGCTCCCCTGCAAATTCCAAACATGCAACTTTGTGGCCTTGAAGGAGACGAGGCCTTTGAATACTTTAATGTTTTTTTTCACCCTTTTGTCGTGAATACACTCTGCATTTTTTACGGGCCTAATTTAACAAGAAAACTAAAAGCACAACAATCAAAAAATGGAAAATCAACAGTTTATTTACGGGAATAAAGTCAAAATATTGAGAAAAAAAAGTTTTAAGTCCTGGATAACAATCCCCTAATAATCCAAATAATCAGTTTGTCATTTTTGTAGCATACATTTTATATTTTATATTATTTATTATTTATTTATTATTTATTATATTATTTATATTATATTATTATATTATTATTTTCAATTTTATAGAAGAAAGATGCTATTTTTTTAAGTTACGAGAACCAAACAACACAACGGTTTGTAATAAAAAATAACCGTTGCAGAATTAGAGGAATAAAGAGAAATAAAGTAAAAATATTATGGTAATAAAGTCTTAATTGCAAGTAAAATATTTACCAAAAAATTAAATTTGGAAATTAAATTTATGGAATTAAATTTTATTTGGAAAGTGAAAAAAACAACAGCAGAAATGGGGCAAAAATGTAATAAGACCACAAAAAAATCAAAACACGAGGAGAAAAAAAGGTGCAATTTTTCGACAATAATCTTGTAATATTAAGAGAAAAAAAAACATAATTTCAGTAGGTTAGCGTTCAGACATTTTACAAAAACATTATTTTTTTTTAAGTCAAAATATTAGGAGAAACAATCAAAACAAAGTTGTCATTTTTGGAAAATTGGGCTGGGAAAAGGGTTACAATATTATGGGGATAAAGTCCAAATATTAGGAGAAAAACCTTTAGGAAAATATCTAGGGAGAAATATTAGGGAAAAAAACAGCAAAGGTGAAGTAGGGCTACAGTTAACACTTAAATTATTACTTATTCCCATTGATGTGCATACACCGTATTTCTATGTTCGACATTTAACTTTTCATCTCCAAAGTGCTGAAATAAATGTAAATACATATTACGAGTCTAATAAATGAACAACGGTGTTAACTGGAAGCCTGCTTTTGGCCCGCCCTGTTCATCATAAAGCTGAGGTGCATTCTTTTCTTGGAATATGCATATCTTTTTTTGCACTGTGCCTTGCACAACATCAGCGACCCTTTCGTCCTCATGGGTTTTTTCGCTATGTTAGGTTTAAAGGAATTCGTCGGAATGCTCCTCCTGATGTCCGTAGACTCCGGTTCTCTGGAGGCCTCAGGGACGGGGCCGAGATCGGCGATACTGCGGGATCCCGAGCACGAGGCGGAATTGGTGCCAAAATCGGCTGTTTGTACGGTGCAGTCTTGATCACATGACATTCTTATGTCATTTCACAGTCAAATAGTCGACTATTCTAAGAAAAGTGTTTTTTTCCTCTACGCTTGTGCTGCACTTTGAACTTCAGTATGCAACCCATCTAAAATGTAACGTCGGTGTGCTGTCTTCCCGGTTAACTCGGCTAGTCCTATCATTTGGGTCAAGGCAGGGGTAATGTCGCAAAAAGCAAAAGAGGACACCAAACAGTCGAGTGAAGTTTGCCCGCATTGAAGCAGCCAAGGCAAGCGTTTGTTTTGGATGGCGTGTGTTATGTAATTGTAAAAAAAAAAAAAAAAACGTCTACCAACCCGCACACCCACATCTGCTCCAAATGGAAACTCCAGACTCATGCAGGGGTAGGTTTGCTTGGCCCCGGCGTGGTGAAGTTTGCACGCGGAGGGAAAATGTCGTCAAGGTTAGACACGGCAGCGAGAAAGAAACGAAACGCACGCAGGTCGGATTTCCTCTCACAGGAACGAGGAGTCGGCTCGGATCCCAAGAGCCGTTCCGAGCCGCTGCAAATGATTGCTGACTGCCGGTTGCGTAACACGGAAATGTGCCACTGTTACCGAACTTCTGCTCTGTTTACAGGCCGCAGGGTGACAAAGTTCATGGTCCGACACACAAGAGCGTCCCCTTGCAGCCCTTCGGCTCATTTGCTTACTTTTTCATGCATTTCTAGCCCTTTTTTTAGTCTTTTATTTAGCACATATCGTAGTGTTCAAAATAAGAGCAGTGCGATGCGACTATCTAGATAATCACTGGTATTAGTATATTTTACTAGTAGATTCTCAGAAAACAAACAAGACCCACGCTCTTAAAGCTGTGCAGTTGGGCAATTAGTTGAAAGGGGTGTGTTAAACAAATATTCTTCTAACTGTCACAGTACTTACAGGTAACTCCAGACTGTCTCTGATCACCATTGAGCTGCTCATTGGCTGAGCCTTCGCCATTCTGGTTATTCTTCCACCCATTTTGATAGCCGTCTTCCGTTTTATGCCACGTGTATCTGGTTTTGCTCTCAGTGGAGATCATTTTAGCCGAACCGCCAAAAATGTCTTGCACCTCCTCACAGGTTTTCCCCTCTCCAATCAGTTTTCTAATCAAAGTAAGCTGTTCTTCTGATCGACGTCTTCAACGACCCATTTTCCTCAAGCTTTCGAAGAGAAATGATGTTCAACAAGTGCCGCTGTCCTCCTTGAAAAGGGTCCACCTGATTCACACCTGATTTGTCACTACATTGATCACTGGTTGATTGCCACACTGCTATTTTTCATTTGTATTTTTTTCAACTTATTGCCCAGATGCGCAGCCTTAAGAGCGTGCATGTCATAAATGCCGGGTCTTGTTTTCTGAGAATCTACTGCGCCTGCTGGTACCTTGCTTGCCATGTTGCAATAAAAAAAACTAATAACAGCGATTAATCTGGTTAGTCACATTGCACTGCTATTATTTCCAACACTACCGTATGTCAAATTCAGGTCTTTGCTACTGTGGGTGTGTGTGTGGTGGGGCTGCACAGCCGGAGACCGTGCCATCATTTCAATCCCCTCAGAACCCAACCCAACGTGTGACACGTGGAGGGTCAGAGGCCAGGCGGTTGCCTAAGCTGCACAAACAGAAAGAAATAATATAATGAGAAGGCAGTCCTATCAGGTGTAGAACTGTCGCTAGATACCAACTGAAAAAAAACCCCCACGGCTGCTCCTTTAAAGATTTAAAACACCAGTTCTGCTCCACAAAGAACTCGAAGCGGTTTTATGCAGAGCGGCAGTTTTAGGTCATTTTACTTTCAGTTATGTGGTTTGCAATTGGGGATTATGCAACCCCCTCCCCCACCCCCCACCTCTTTCTCGTCCTTTGTGGTGCATTTATGTGCCCTTTTTGCCGTAAACATGAAACCTCTGCTGCGCTTTTGGGCCTTTTGAAGAGACGTGTCAGTGCAGGAAGTAAAAGATGGGTAAAGAGCAGGAAATGAACTCCAGATGACCTTTGGGGGGGTCGGTGGATTTGTTTGTTGAAGATTTTCCTTCCTGTCCTCAGGCTAGAAACTCCCTTTCATCCTCGCAGAGCCTTCACTTATTTATTATTATTTATAGCATTATTTATAACGTGCACGTGTGGGGGGAGCAGTGGTGTCCTTGAAGCAGCCATGAAAACTATTTGTTTACATAGTGAACAAGGGAATGGATGTAACTTTATTCCCATTATATTATAATTTTATTCCCATAATATTTTACTTTACTCCCATAATTTAATGACTTTTTCCATAATATTATGATTTGATTAAAAAATATTATGATTTTATTCCATAATACTATGACTTTGTTCCATAACATTATGACTTTATTCCATAACATTATGACTTTGTTCCATAACATTATGACTTTGTTCCCAGAATATTATTATTTATTCCATAATATTATGATTTCATTCCATAATATTATGACTTTATTTCATAATATTATGACCTTTTTCCCATAATATCATGACTTCATTCCATAATATTGTGATTTATTCCCATAATATTTTACTTTACTCCCATAATATAATGACTTTATTCCATAATATTATGATTTGATTAAAAAATATTATGATTTTATTCCATAACACTATGACTTTATTCCATAACATTATGACTTTATTCCATAACATTATGACTTTATTCCCAGAATATTATGATTTATTCCATAATATTATGATTTCATTCCATAATATTATGACTTTATTTCATAATATTATGACTTTTTCCCATAATATCATGACTTTATTCCCATAATATTTTTGGCTTTATTCTCATACTATCACGACTTCATTCCATAATATTGTGATTTATTCCCATAATATCATGACTTTTTTTCCATAATATTTAGACTTTATTCCCAGAATACTTTTTTCCAGCCTAATTTTCCCCTTTCCTCTCGTAATATTGCAAGTCTATGTCTCATCAGTATTAAAATGTTTTCTCTTAATACTTTGCCTTTTTAAAATAAAATTACATGTTTTAATTTTTGAACTTTTTCAATTTTTTCATATACTTTTTCTTCCGGTAATCATGACTTTATTTCCATTTTTTGCCAATATTCTCGTAACATTTTCCATTGTTACACAACATAATAAAAAAAATATATTTTTAAAAACAGTAATAATAATTTAAAAAATGTAATAGTTCGATTTTTTTTTTTACTGCTTTTCATTTTTAATGTTGTTGTTGGATTTTTTTTGGTTTTCTGCAGGCCACAAATGCCCCCCTGAAATAAACTTTCTTCTTTTTAACTTTCTCACACACACAAACATACTTTCATTATGAGTCACCCTTCTGTCTCCTGGCTGAGACGGCCAGCCACCTAGCCAGGACTAGTTGAAGCCGGATCAGCCCGGTGCACCAACAAAAAGTTACAGAGAGGTTTTCACAGCAGACGTTGAGGAAAAGGAACTCATTTTCACTGTAGAGACCACTCGATCCCTACTCCACCTTGGCTGGGTGGCTGACCGTTCTCGCCAGCGCTAGCATTGCGATGCTTGTATTCTAAATAGAATAAAGAGTTAAACTTACTTTTCGACTCCACTAGTTATATCGTAGTTCACAGAATTAAAGAACTCGGGTGGTACCAGGGCGGGATGGTCATTTTTCTTTTGCAATGACTTCATAGGAAGAAAACCACACGTGAAAGGCAACAAACAGGTTAATTTGATTTACTTAACATAAATTGTTATTCCACATTTTTGCAGCTTTAAAAGTGACAATTCCCAGCAAAATATTAAATAAATATTTTGGGTTTAAGCCTGGATTACGTCATGAGCGAACAATGGCGATCGCAGTACTAATTGCAAGTCACACTAATTGCAAATGTGGATCCAAAATCAAGGGAGTTGATGCAGGGAGTTCCACCTCTCCGGTCTTTTTTGGGCTTATGGAACAGCAGGTTCCGTACAGTATGTGCTTCACGCTGTAGTGCAGATCTCCAGGGCTGTGAACTTGACAAGAGCAGAGGTTTTTTTTTTACATGCACCCCCTTTGAGCCATACAAGAGTAGCGTGGATGCGGTGCTGTTGCTGACCTGCCTTGTCCCCTGCAGTTAAACGAGCACGTGGGCTGTTTTGCGTCTATCAAGGGTTTTTTATTAAGTCATTTGTATTGATTTTTTCCCTTTTATATAAGTTGTTTTTAATTTGGATATATTTTATAAAATGATCTTTTACAATTTTTTTACACTATTGTTCATTCATTTATTTTTTTTGGTACAAATTTATTTCAATCATTTTATTTATTTATTTATTTAAATTATTTCATTCAGTTTTACATTCATTTATTTTCATTTACACTTTTGTTTTCAGGCTTTTGTATGGTTTTTTAAATTAAAATGAAAATGTATTTTCATTGTTTTACACTTTTAAGTTTTGTTTGTAATATTTTGTACTCTTCTAAGTCATTGTATTTAATTTGAATCATTTTTGACACTTTTATTTAAAGTTTTCTTTATTTTTTTATTATTTGATTAAATAAGCAATTATTTATGATCAAATTATATTACTTTCATTTATATTTGATTGATGTGAGTTTATTTTTATTGTACTTTTTTTTATATGTGTAAGTCATTCATTCATTCATTTTCTATACCGCTTATCCTCATTAGGGTCGCGGGGATGCTGGAGCCTATCCCAGCAGACCCTGGGCGAGAGGCAGGGTACACCCTGGACTGGTCGCCAGTCACTCGCAGGGCTATGTGTAAGTCAATTCAAGCAAAATGTTTAAAAAAAAAGTTTTCAAAAACACATGTCATCTTTTGAAACATTAACACACGTAATATTCATGTCCAAAGTGCATTTTAAAGGGATTTATTTTGACATTTCATCCAGAACAGAACTGCATGCATGCAAATAATGCATAAATGAAAATGAAATAATTACCTAAGACCACAAAATCACGTATTTCCCTTCTAAATGCATAAATGAACTAAAATACTGCTCAGTTTACTTCCAAATAAGTCATGCATCAGTAGTATAGTACATATTTTAATGTCATTTAAATAAGCTAAGCATGGCACTAAAATTACTGCATGAAAAAAAACAAAAACAAATCACGCTGTTCTTTCCAACGTTTTAAAAATGAAGCGTGTCCCAGCAGGTAAAGCACACAAATGCTTCCTGTGTGCAAAATAAACGTTTCCACGCCGCACTTTTATTGCGTTTCCACACAAATTAACACGTTGACACGCATTCTGAACCGCCAGCAACACATGCGCCACTCGCATGCTAAACTCGACACAGTTGCACTTTGTCTTTGTTTTCTGGGTCATACATATATGTAGAATTTGTAGCCCTGGGCAATGCGCTCGCACGTGCAGTTGGAAGGTCATCCAAGCAAACCAAGAAATCATTTGTCCTGCAACACTCGCACGAGACGTTCATGTGTGAGCTCATGGGAATTTGGGAGGAAATAGTATACACTGTCAGGTAAAGCGCTATTTGACTTTTAACTGGACTGGTGAGTTTCCAAAAAGGGCCCAAAACAGCTATACAGTATATACAGTAAATATATATGTATTTATATACAGTATATATGCATATGTATAGTATACATAGAGCAATAAGAGCAATATCGGCCATCTGTAAAATGTATGTATATATACCAGATGGGTCAAAAGTAGGGTTACACTTGCACACTTTACATTTATTAGACATTCAGACGTCATTTACATTTATTTGAGGACTTGAGAGATTAAATATTCAAAGCAAAATGTCTAAAAAGTAAATATAATGTATGTAAATAACGCCTAAATGTTAACTGCAACCCTTCTTTTGGCCCACCCTGTATGTTACGGATGTATGCCATTCCCTGTATCGCCCGATATATACAACTTGCCGATATTGTTTCCTAATTTCCGATTCCATTCCAAAATCGGCTGATACCGTAAAATCACATATCGTGGAATGAATACATACGTGTGAAGCCCATGGATACAGCATTAGCAATTAGCTTCCGGCTGTAAACAACATTGTAAAACTCAGGTAAGCAAAAACATGTGAGAAATACTATTATTATTATATATTATTTTATAATGATAAAAAATGAAATTATTAAAAATACAATTTAAAAAAATGTATTCTTAAAATAAAAAATTGCAAATAAAAAATATATTAAACCAATATCAATACATTAATAATATATATGTATATATATATATATATATGCCGATGGCGGACCGCCGCCTTTGACACATTTCCGAGAAGGCCGATGCGCTCGCCTCGATGCAGAAAGCACATAGCGTGCGTTCTGGTAGGACTGAAACACAAGGCAGGGCGGAGACATTTCAAATCTGTCACCGCAGGTCAAAGAGCCGGCGGAAAAGTGGCAGCGCCGAGTGACTTGGGGAGACCAATTGTGTTAAATTACGAGCAAAACGCCTTCAATGTGTGTACGCGTGCACAAAAATACCCGCCAGCAGCAAGCCAGGCAGCAAAACACACATGCACCGGTGCACTTGCGAGGCTTATGCAATGCTTATTTACAGCAGACAGGTCGCAGACAGACTACCCTTTTTCCGTGACAGGCGCCTCGACCCCTTTGCAATAATAGCCATTGTCGGGGAGGAAGTAAGTGAGGAAAAATCCGACATCTGTCTGCAGACTCGCATGCTGACAGACGATTCTCCAAGTCTCCCCTGCAGAACATTCTTTCCACACCTTTTGATCACAGAAAGACGCTCATTAGCTAGTAATGTGTGTCACGGCATCCCGCGACAACCCCTTTCGCCGGAAAAACCGGTTCAGATCGTTTTTGATTGTCATCACACAACAGCCATTGTGTACATTTGACACAAGCCCTTGCAAGACAGAGGCACATATTTCCCAGCATTGGAAGTATTCCTTTATTTTCCCAACTTTTCCCCGACTACACGCACTGAATTTGGGTGTGAGTGATGATTAACCAGCAGTGTTTTGGACAAATATTCATTAACACTACCTGATCCAAATGTTGAGATCAGCGGAAAAACCGCAAGAATGTACATTTTGCACTTAAGCTGCTTCTAAGCAGAAAGGGAAAAAAATAGGAGCGAGACAAAAACGTTCTTTATTTATTGCAGAGAAGCATTAAAGCAAAATAGGCTGATCATCAGCTGGTCAAAAGTTGAAGAGCACAGCCTTTAAAAGCCCAAACCTTGGCAAAAATGTGGATTGAATGTGATTTAGTGTCAGGTCTTCATGCTGTCGTGATGTCTTGATGGCAAAGGCCAAAGAGCTTTCTCTCTTTGAAGGTGCTGGGATTGGTGAGCTGCATAAGAAAGACCTCTTGCAGGTTGGACGCAGTAAGACACGCATTCCTAACTTCTTCACACACAAAAAAGTCTAGTGGTAACCCAAAAAAATGAGCCAGGGGAGCCCATTGGCTGCCCGTCAGGACACGGGACCCTTCTCGGCCCAAACGGCAAGTGCAGTCCACTAACAATCTGCCAGACAAGGCTTTTAAGAAGAAAAATGGTCTTCAAAGGCCTCGTCTCCTTCGACGCCACAAAATTGCCTCGTTGGAATTTGGAGGAGAGCACCAAAAATGGGACATTGAAAGGTGGAAGAAAGTTTTATTCTCCCTTGAAGGTCCTGATGGCTTCCAATGTTACTGGCATGACACTGCACCATCATGATCCTTTAATGGAACAATGGAGATACAGGTTGTGCAGGGGCGTCCAAAGGCAGCCGGCGGAGATGTGGAGATGGTTGCATGAAGGCCCCGGTCTGCGTGGTAACGACTGGCTTTTTCAACACTTCCCAAAGGACTTCTTCCGGAAGAGAAGATTTGTGGATGGGTGGAAAAATGGACATGAGTTCCAGACGGTGGATGCCCTCCGTGAAGCCATCTTCACCACCTGGAAACCTCAAAAACGTTTTGTCTCACTCCCAATTCTTCCCTTTGCATTCACAATTTACAGTTCCCAATTAACCTAATATGTATTTTTGGAACACTGCTATTTTGTCGCCCGGAATGCTCGGCCACTTGTTGCTAGGAGGAGTTCGTGGAGCTCCAGTTGCTTTTCAGGTGGACTTAAAAGCTGGTTTCATTGTTTCATTCAACTGCCATCGCTGAATATTATAACTGATGCATGTATTATTTCCATACGTGGCTTCCCAGATACTTAGGGTTGGCCATGGAGTCCGGAGCGCTGATGGGAAGCGGGACTAACGTTCACATTCCCCCCATTTAAGTTTCATGAAATTGTGCACCAGATTGTCACATGTAACGGAAGATATGTGTGGCGGTCTTCGTCCGACGGAACACCGACTCTTTATCAGCAAACATCAATACGTGAGGCAATTTTCGGAGAAGAGGTGCCGAGGAGTGATGCCAGAGGTCAGAGTTCGGCATTGAACGTTGGGCAGCGGCCCTTGGGATCACTTGGACGTCCGTGCGAGCTGAGCTGTGTTAGTTTTAGATGGTGACTCACCTCCAGACCACAGAGGAAGGGCATCTCACTGATAAATGGTGCTCCTCCTCCCAGACTGGGTCACGGTCTGGCCATTCGAATACCCTGCCCTTCTTATTGTTTGTTTGTTCTGTCTTGTCAGCATAAAACGTCTTCTGTGTGCGACATTTGCACAACACGATTTGGAATCTGGGAACAAAATGTGCTTGACTCACCTCGCTTTGGTATGTGCAGGTGACAAAGATAAAACAAGAGGCTTCTTCACGCTTCTGTCAATCATTAGCTGTGCAAGTTTAGTGAAACGCTCTGCAGGGCTGAACATTTGGAACTGAGCCATTTTGCATGTTGGACCAAACCGGATTCAAAAAATAAACAAATCAAAAGTAATCTAGTTTGATGCAAGGCAACGATAGCAACTGGGTCAAGCATCCACTGCAGCATAGACCGGACCACGGGTGCACAGAGTGCGACCCGCGGGTCATTTGCGGCCTGCGGCTGTTTCTTTATTGGCACGTGGCACTTAAAAAATGTAATTTAACAAGAAAACTTTAAAAAACAAGGAAAATCAGAAGAAATTTTACGAGAATATAGTCACAAAAAAAAGAAAATGAAAAAATAATGTCTATTTTGCAGCATAAAGATGAACTATTTAGAAAAAAATAAAGTGCTAATATGAAAGTTAACAAAGCAACAAACACTGTTAAGTTTTTGAAAAGTTAGGTAAAAGTTATGAGCTAAAATGTTATGAGAATTATGTCAAAATATATGGAACTAATGTCATAATTACGAGATATACATTTACAAGAATAACAGCCGTAAGTTTATTAGAATTACATCAAAATAAAAAAATTAAACGTTAAAAATACTAATAAAAAGTAAAATGAAATAAAAATAATATACATGATAAAAAAAATTAAGATAGAATTTAAAAACTCTTAATATTATGAGGAAAAATTATTTAATTTTAGAAGCACAGGGTTAAAATATTAAAGATAAAATACATTTTAATGTCTTAATATTAGGAGAAACACAAAACAAAATAAAGTTGTGATATTTGGAAAGAGAACAATATTATCGGAATAAAGTCAAAATGTTATAGGTGTCATGTCATGTCGGTAGCTTCACGTCATTTCTGGGTTGTTTTCAAATGTGTACATTACTTCATATTTTGTAAATAATCCCATTCAAAAGGTATGATAAATACTGTACCATTGTGAAAAGCTTCGAAGTTAAAAAGTGAGACGTCTTCTCCAGAAAGAATCGTTTCAGTGACAGCGAGAGTGAGCGCTCTTCTCGCCAATAGACACTCTTTGACAATTTCTTCTCTCTACAGCGCGCGAGCTAGCAATGGCGGAAAAAAGGTACGAAAAAGCTCACAAGCGCGTTGTATTGGCTCAAAAACGTTCAAACCCTGGGAGACGTGCGCCTTTGCGAGCATCTGTGCGTACAAATCACTTGAACCAGCCGTCACAAATGTTCCTAGGCTGTTTGTAAACCTGCTAGCCGTTAGCAACGTATCGCTCGTCTTTCGGCTAACTGCTTGCGCTTGAGTTTGGCATTTCAAATGTACATTTGCGGAGAGTAATGGCGTTTGTTGTATGTTTTTTTTTGCATTACAGTTAGCCGGGACAGGCTCCAGCATCCCCGCGACCCTAATGAGGATAAGCGGTACAGAAAATGAATGAATGAACAGTTATACAGGCTCATCAAAGAAAGCTCCAAAGAAAGAAAAGTAAGTTGTCTTTATTGGCTGGCAGGCAGTCACGTGTTGCACAAAGGCAGTAAAGGTATCATTTTACCAACAACAAAAAAAGTACAATGGTTAAATATTTTAAAAAAACCAGCAAAAATGGGAAAAATATAGGAGCCCATTTTTGCCGTTTAGAATTTAGACTTTTTATCATAATTTTGACTTCCTTATTTAATAATTTACGACTTTTTACCTCATAATTTGGGCTTGTTATCTCAGTGCTGCCCACACTGGTGATGAATGTTTGGTGGTGGTGAGTGGGGCCGTAAGCGCACATTGGCAGCCACGTTTCCGTCAGTCTACCCCAGGGCAGCTGTAACTACAGATGTACATTACCACCACCAGCGTGTGACTGGGCAGTGAACGACTAATGGGTTGACTTCACTGTGAAACCTTTATTATTAATACTATTATCATGTCTTCCTTATCTCTAATTTTGACTTTTTGTCCCATAATTGTGATTTACCATTGGGTTATTTTTTTTCTTTCAGTGGTGGAAACAGGCTTCTGTATAAAAAAGACAGAGGTTTGTACAAATAGTACAGTTTTTCACCTATATCGAATTGCAGTTTTGTCTTGAAAGTGACCCTTGCTTCCTGTCATTGTTCAGTTCCGCTGGAAAAAGTTGGAGAAAGACACTCCTGGAGTAGACGGCATGAATCCTATCATGGTAGGCGGTCTACAAGGTTTTTAAACTATTGAAAGATTACATTTCCTCAGAGCTGTGGACTCAGAATTGTTCCAATATAATTAGTCTCGTATAAGGTGGTCAAACAGCAACATCATGTGTTTCCCATGCGACTTCTAGCAGCCATTTGTAGAATTTAGATTCTTATGCAAGACAACTTTTCACGCACTGGAAATCCAACCCTCCTTTTGTTTCATTTCAGGCCTCAAAACAGAACCAGGTTAGGTTTGTTGATTTAGCTTCATGCGGCTACTCCCTTTTTTTGCTTCTGCCAGCTACTTCCTCAGTGGGGGCTATATAAAATGCCTTTTGTGTGTCGCTGCCAGATAAAAGACGAAATAGTGGCGCAACAAAACATGTCATTAAATAACCATAGACTGTTAAATGCAGCCAGCAGTGGTTCCTGTGACCAGACCAGGCATGCAAATGACGGGCTTGCATTAAGCCAATCAGGACTGGAGCGTACAGAGGAGCCCAGCCGTGTGTTGCGTAACGTCAGCCGGCCACAAACTCAACAGTCTTCACACGCAATATCCCCAGGCGGTGGAATTGAGCACGTGTGTGTGTGTGTGTGTGTGCATGATGTGTGCAGAGTCTCTGCCATGCTCAAATGGATTATTGAACCGAGTGACATACACATAGATAACATGGACACAACCCTTTCCCTTTTCTGTGCATTCTAAACAGAAACAATGCACAAAGTAACTTACTCCACCTATAAAGCCCTTTAAAAAAACACCCTCCAAAAAAGGCAACAATGCTCCATTTACGTAACATGACCTGCATTGTTATTGTAAGAGCTAACACCAAAGAACTACTTTTCTGGTATAGTCACAGAGTGCCTCGCTTACCGCACCTCACGCACACTACCAGATGTGCGATACGACTGAGTTATTTTCCAATTTGCTACTGAGGCTGGTATGGGCGATGGTACAATTTCAAAATAAACAGTGTACGTCCCTCTCTAGGTCAAGGTTTATCTCTCCCTCACAATAGTGCATTTAAAAAAGTAATATAAAAAAATATCAATTCATTAACATAATAATATTTATAAAAAGTGATGGTCTGTTTTGTGATTGAATATGATTTATTAGTCAAAAATATTGAAAGACAAGTTATACGTAGTATTGTGGTGACTAGGCATCAGTAATGTTCATTACCTTTCACACTGCATGGTGACTGGCTACTGAGCCAGCAGAGCCAAACGAGAGACCGACATGCCGTGGCTGAGCTTGAATGAAAAAACAGGTTGTCCTCTCATTACGTGTGGAAGTGGTACATTTTTGTTTTTTTGTCCTTCTTGCCCTTTCTGTTTTAACTTTCCTAAGTTTAGAATAAGTAAATTGCAGAGGCTAACTATTCTAGCGCCGGCCATCTGTTATGTCCCTGTAGTGACCCCCTAACCTGCACAATGTGATGTAAACAAGAATAATAGGAGTGCATAACTGACTATTGCTGTGTTATTCAATGTCTACGGGCTGTAATAATGTTAAAACTCGTGTTACGATTGTCAATAACAGGTTTTCTATGCTCTAATTACAAAAACTAGGTGAAACTTTGCGGAAATTCACGTATCCCGGTCGAGTCTGGAACCAGTTAACTGTGATAAACGAGGAATGACTGTAATACGTTTGAGAAATGTGTTCATTTATTTTAAACTGCGTATCACTTCAATAATTTCAAAGTCCCAATAATTTAGTTAAACTTCCAGTTAAGATATACAGTACATTACCTCAAATAATGTATCAAAGTATCAATTTTTTGATTTGAGACTTTTAGCACTAGTACTAGATAGATAGATACGTAGATGGATGGATACAAAGATAGATAGGTAAACTGAATCATTTAATCACAAAATAAAACAACCAATTCAAGACAGGAGAGATAAGAAAAGAAAAAAAAAGAAAATAGAATAAGAATAAATAAATAAACAAATGCTTACTGGTTAATTTCCAGTTTGTTGTACAATAATACATAATACATAATAATGAATAATTTAATAGTACTTATTAATACTAATAAATATTTAGGTAAAGGAATGAGCTGCTCAGTCTTTCAGTGGAGCAGGACAGTGATAGTAATCTGCCACTGTGTTAGTGTTTCACTATAGCTGGATCTGCGTAGCACCCAGCAATGTTATCCTCTAACCGGGGGGGAGTAAAGTTGTCAGAGGCTCTTGCAAAGTCTGCCATGATTAGTGATAACAGATGCTACTGTGGTTGATACTGTATGTTACTGTTATAACGGAAGTAACATTTGTTGCTATGGGCTCTGTGAAATAAATACCCAGGAAGACCAAAACGCCCAAAATACTTTAAGTATTACATGTCATCATTAATGTGCCTCCTATTTCATGGTCACAGAATGTATGTAAAACGTTTTGGAGGTTTTAATAAAGGGCTTGAGGGGCCGACTTGGTGAATCCCATTGCGTGCATTGGTAGCTGCAGCATACTAGTATTTTTTCTCTATTTAGAACACACAGAAAAGAGATGTGTGTTCTTGTCTTACATAAGGAGTGTGGATCATGGGCAAAATTTAATCAACGGTTTGAAGACCCATCATACAGTAAGTTGGCCCTGCTAATGCACTGAAAAAGAACACCATTTAAAATAAACACAGTTTAGTTTCCATCAGGGAAACATTGTGGTTCGGTTTTTGCTGCTGCAAAATTAACCGTGATACCAGGAAGCCAACATTTGACTCTCAAAAGGAATTGCATGAAACTCGGACTTTATGAACTTCATTTGATTAGACTATGTGACTGCTCGAGTACTTTAATCGCCCTCTTATGCTTTTGAGTGTATAATCACCAAGTTATGGCAGTGTTATATTGTCGACACAGCACATTAACCCATTTCTAGTAAGCCTACCTTTATTCAAGGAAATATTAAGCATGCCATCTGCTTATTCCATCTCACCACATGTGATATTTGTTGCAGTACTGCTGATTTATGAGTAGAAAATTACGGTTTAAATGCCATCACATTTACTATTATTATGTCGGTACATACTGGGAAATATCGTCTGATTGTACAGCACTTGACGTGACCCGGCTTCAGCTTTTTCAGCCTCAGACGAGATCTCAATAAGATAACTATACATGGAAACAGAATCCAGGGAAGTTGCGGTGTTTATACGATTGTTCAAACACAGGAAGTTGTTGACCACACAGCAACAACAACCTGTGGAAAAGAAATTGGAGGCCTATTCATAATGCCCAGTGTTTACGTCAAAGCTAAAGACAGTGGAGGAAGTGGCCATGGCTCCAGTATTTTTTAGATGTTGTGACCATTAGATGCCAGATGGGAGACTGGATTTTAAATCAGTCAACTTACATTGTAAACGTTCAAGTTCACACAATCATACACGTTTTCACCTATATCACAAAGTTGAGATGCTGTTTTTTTTTTAAATATCAAAGTGGCCCTTCCATCTTTTTATTTTTCAGTCAAACAGTTTGGACACCCCTAACATAGATAAATGTAAATCTGGCTGGCTTTTGTGTCAAGATAGTGCATGGTATGCTGCTTGCTCTTATGCTTCACAGAACTTTATCCAGTTAATTATTGAAATTCAAGTCGTTCAAGTCCAGTGAATAGCTTGAAACGGTACAAAGGTGAGTGGCCAAGTGCCGGAGGTTAAAAAAAAGTAACTGGAAAAGTATTTTAGAATTATACATACAAGGACCACAAAATGGGTCAACAATTTAAAGCTATTCTGCAGAAATGTAGGTGGTCTTGGCAGTTGGTGCAACTAATTCCTACAGGTGTTCTAAGTTCTGGAGAACTTACTACCGTCTCTGTCTGCATAACAACAGTGTTCGCAACAGTGATATAGATCCTTGTGAGCATTTGTTGAACAGCATTGTACTGGAGAAAGTACAGTGGCAAGAAAAAGGGAATGGAAGTAAATTCCTACAGTCTAAAACATGCAGTGACCATTGTTTGAAATAAACAGGAAACATTTGAAAGCCTTGTGTCCTCATGCTGCCTCAGCGGTCCTACACTGCGCACAAAGCACAATTCAGCACTGACTGAGCATCAGGAGTTTCCTGAGATATTCCGACTCCTCCACAGGACGGACTCTCGTCTGCGTCCAGTGTGACTCGTGAAATTGTTGGCTGGACAGGATGGATTGCTGACCACCTTTAGTGTAATTTCCTCTCAGCTGTCAAAGCAGCAGCTAGTCCCCCAAGGGCGACTATGGCCCTCTCAATGTCAACGCGGACCTTTTTAAGATTAACGACTACTAGTTTCCTCAATCTGCTGGACCTCTCCTGAAAGTTCTTAAAAGTGAGAAAGAAAACCTTTAAAAAACTGTTGTGAAGTCACATTGTTCTTGCGAGCACCATTATTTACCACTGCCTTAATCCTCTTGGACATAGAATTCACCATTCCTGCACAGGTGATTTGCCTCAGAATACCACAGCACATGTTAGAATTCAAATGTCCCTCAATGTACCGCAACTCCCCAATGCAAGAAGCACTCATGCAGCCCCCATTTGTCTATTTACTGTATTTATCTAGCAGATAAATCAGGTGTGATCATTCTGGCTATGCACTGAGCCTGAAATTAAACATCCAGCAAATGTTTTAAATTCCGTTTAAAGTTATAGTATGTGACATTCTATGGCAGCGGCTCAACTGACCCCCGTGAAGTCACACATTAACCTCACACTAATCTCCGGCTCACTCATTTTGTTTTAAGGTCACAGAGACGAGACCATACCTACTGACCATAGTTTGCTCAATTGGTGTTTGATGAGCGCCAATGTAGTATAGATGCAGCGAGGGTATGTCTTTTGTCATTAGAATGGTCAAATTAAGTTGATGGTTTGATAATTTGGCCTCTCACGTCCTAAACACTTTATCTGCTACTGGATTGAAACGGTCACTTACCAAATATCAGGCTGCAGACTAAAATAACCCATTTATGAGAGCAGAGTCCCAAGTTTTTGCGCCAATCAGTGTGTCGATATTTGCTCAGGTACTAAGTGCTCACGGCACTCTTCATATTTTGTCTGGCTTTTAATGATTCGGGACATTCTAAATAGTAAATTTTATATCTGAATTTTTGTTTGTCTTAGAATAGTCAACTATTTAAAATTTTGATTTGGAAAAGTCTGATTCTACTATCTTTATCTACAATATCTTTGTTTTTGATACAGAAACAGATAGATAGATAGATAGATAGATAGATACTTTTTTAATCTCCAAGAGAAATTTAGGTTTCAAGCAGCTCCCCAAGAATGCCATGTTATCACTTTATCACATAGTAACACAAATATTGGAAATAGAATAGAATAGAAAGATAAATAAACAATACGTAACTAAATGAAATGAAATAATATTAATATTAATAACTAATAATTCATAATAATATAAAACATAATTAAGTAAAAAGTCCAGTCCGGTGTGTGTGTTTTTTATCTCTCTCCCACTCTGTTGCGTTGAAAAGCCGCACGGGGTGGGGGAGGAATGATCTTCTTAGTCTGTCAGTGGAGCAGGACAGTGATAGTAATCTGCCACTGAAAGTGCTTTTCTGTTGTGTTGTCCAAGATGGACTGGAGACTATGCTTTGTAAAAGGTGTGGAGCAGATCAGGGCTCCAGACTCAAAGTCAGACGTTGCCAGTACATTTTTTATACAAAATTTAATAGTACAACATTTGTTTCACACATTCATAAGAAAAAAAATAAAACAAAACAGGCAGGCTGGTTGGCCATGCTGACAAGTTCTGCCCTATTTGTTTTTGCATAAATTGTTGACTTCACTATTTAATTTGCTCGTTTTTTATTTTATTATTTTTTTACTGGTATTAACACTTTTATTTTTTGCTGAGAAACATGTGCGCCTCACTTCAGCCCAAAAGTTACAGTAACAGTAACGTGCAAAGACGCGAGTTTGCCAACCCACACTAACTCCTAAAGAGGAAGAAAGGAGACAAATGCCAAAGAAGAAGAAGACTGGCCGGTGTGAGCAGAAAGAGGACAGTATTGGAATTTGGGTCAATGGTATTTATCAGTAATACAGTGAAAATGACGAGAAATTTAATTTGCAAGTCGATTTCAGTGTGCGCCCCGAGATTTTCTGCTTTTGCTTTTAAAGTTTTAAGTTGGGGCCACTGTTCCCCTATAAAAAAGTGTTACTCTGGAGCCCTGCAGATGACTGCAGAAAATAAAGTGCATGAATGTCTTTTTTTAGATTTATAGAATCATCCTAAATTCATTTCCCAACAAGGCAAACCTTTTGACTCCTTCCAAAGATGTTAAGTCGCCAAAATGGATTTGAGCTTCAGTAGAACTTGGGAACTCTATACTCTCGGCAGGGTCTTTGAGGGTGCATGGGACTTTGCCCAACCAGTCTACATGTGTTCTGTGAACTTGGAGAAGGCATTCGACCGTGTTCCTCGGGGAATACTGTGAGGAGTGCTCTGGGAATATGGGGTATCGGACCACCTAATCCAGGCGGTTCGTTCCCTGTATGACCGGTGTCAGAGTTTGGGTCGCATTGCTAGCATTAAGTCCGGACCGGTTTCCAGTGAGTGTTGGACTCCGCCAGGGCTGCCCTTTGTCAGCGATTCTGTTCATTACTTTCATGGTCAGAATTTGTAGGCGCAGCCAGGGTGTTGAGGGGTTTCAGTTTGGTGGCCACAGGATTCAGTCTCTGCTTATTGCAGATGATGTGGTCCTGTTGGCTTCATCGAGCCGTGACCTTCAACTCTCACTGGATCGGTTCGCAGCTGAGTGTGAAGCAGATGGGATGAGAATCAGCACCTCCAAATCCGAGTCCATGGTTCTCGGCCGGAAAAGGGTGGAGCGCCATTTCCGGGTTGGGGGTGAGGTCCTGCCTCAAGTGGAGGAGTTTAAGTACCTCAGGGTCGTGTTCAGGAGTGAGGTAAGAATGGAACGCGAGATGGACAGGCAGATTGGTGCGGACTCTGCACCGGTCTGTCATCTGGTTAGGATGCCTCCCGGACGCCTCCCTGGGGAGGTGTTCAGGGCACGTCCAACTGGAAGGAGGCCTCAGGTAAGACCCAGTACAAGTTGGTCCTGGAGACACGCAGAGTCCGCATCACTGCAGACGCCGCACCAATCCGCCTGACCACGCTGGAGACACGATGTCTCTCAGCTGGCCTGGGAACGCCTCGGCGTCCGCTGGGAATAGCTGGACAAAGTGGCCGGGGAGAGGGATGTCTGGGCGTCCCTGATTAGGCTTCTTCCCCTGCGACTCGACCTCAAATAAGCAGAAGAAAATGCATGGATGGATGTAACTTGGGAACCAGTAACTAGATTGACTTTCTCCTAATATTCCTTTGAGCCTGTGAATAATCTCATTCTAAAGCCGATCACTTTAATGTTTTCCAAGGCCAAACCTAAGGCGCTCAAATGTGGTTACCACTGCATAAAGGCTCATTTGTATGAGAATTGTAACACGTTCCCAGGCTCTGCTTAAACAGCCAATGCTGTGAAATGCCTTTTTGCAGACCACATACAAAATAATCACAGAGAGTTGCAATTTTTTAGTGAAGCTTTATTAGTTTCAATCTCTGCTGCTGTGAGACAGCTGTCTCTTATGTAATAAAATAATTAGCTTCCACAGCCAGATAATGTTGCTTATCTTGACTGTTGGTTTGGTACTCCGGACTGCATCCTGCATTAACGTGTGTTGCCTTTACTTTCCTACCTTGGTACTTTGCTGTGAGTTCTTTTTTCAATCCAATAATGTTTCTCACATTGGCACATTTCTTTGGCCTCATGGTGGTTATTTTGCAGCCATAACAAAGAAAGGCAGGCAGAACACTAAGACAAGAGAAAGACTGGAGACAGAAATTTTAGTTTTTCGTCCTTCTGTGTGTGTTGTATGAAAAAATAAATCGCACTTTCACACCTTGGACAGAATCTGTCTGTAGTGTCCCGACTTGAAAACAACCACCATCCATTCTTCACAGAGAGTGAGTCCCTGATGCACGTGTGCTTTGTTTGGACAACGTTTGGTCGTATGATAACTGAAACAGTGTACACAATTTTTGGCAATCATTTTTGTTGAAAACCACAAAGTTCAGAATTGTATACACGGTGGAAGAGAGTAGAGCAGAGAGACAGAACTTCCAATGCATTTTATCATACAAACTGGTGATTTCTGCATGCTTTTTGCTGTCATTGTAACACTGGTCTGTATTCGGACCGTGTAGTGTTAAAATTTGAACCGAACATAAACCCATCTCTGAAGAGGTCTCGGTCCACTTCTTTGGATAATCACGTTGTAACTTGACCAAACAAACAGTACAAGCATAGCAAACGCACCAGTTTCTTTTTAATCGAACCAAACATGACACATGTGAGCGCAACCCAAGAGTACTTGACACCACAAAGATGATGCCATGCCTTTCAGTCGTGACTGAAACAGTTTTGAAGCGTTCAAAGTCTAAGTTGCGCTGGCATGACTCCTGTTTATGTGTCAATGAAGCGCGGCAGTCAAAACTGCTGCTGAACTGGCACATATAGCTACTTGCGATGTAAGGGAGTTTGCGTGTGACCTAAGGCTGTGCAGTGGTTCAATTGTCTTTCCTCGTCAATGTATCCTGTTTTACAACTTGTCATAAAATTAGTTGCCTGATCCAAACAGCAGAAAGCAGAGAGGTGAAAACTTTCTCACCCGTTTGTGCCCTGCATTTATTATGCCGATTCTTATGGATGTGTACAGAATGCTCAGAGGGCAGAGAATGTCGTCCTTGTCCTTGTTGGGAGTGCGATGGCGTTGTCTGTGTGTGTGTAGACCAGTCCTCACAGGAGAACACTGGAGACTCTTGTGCTTTCTGCCCACAAGGGCTTCATCAGGAGGCACCAACGGCTGGCCTATAATGTCAAATGAGAGCCAAGCAGTCCCATTACGTAGGCAGGGGGGTGACTCAGTGGGTGGCTATGCATGCAATGTAGCCTTTTCTCACTAAACAAATAAACAAACAAAAGGGCAACACTTTGAGCAAGCAAGGCACATGGTTGTTGCTGCAGGAATGTTACATGCATCAAAATAAGGGAGAGGAAAACAAACCGGGGTCAGCAGCCAGGATGCTATATAATTGGTTGCAAAGTTAGAATATGCAGATTCTATCATCCTGCTTAGGCTGCCGACCTCGGATAAGCGGAAGAAAATGGATGGATGGGTGGATGGATCAAACTTTGAACATATAGTAGAGTTGTCCATCCACCCGTCAATTTTCTACTGCTTATCCTGTCTGGGTTGCAGGGAGCTGTAGAGTAGAACTTGGCAAAATACCACGGGGGCACCATTTCAATCTGAACTGCCGGACGTTTCCAAAGGTTTTTGGAAAACATTAACAAAAATCTGACAGCAGAGGTTCTTAGCTCTTATGATGTGGCCAAAGTGTTGCTACGCCCGTTTCCTGATGTTTATCAGGATCTGTTCTGTTCCCATTTCTTTCAATACAGATTTAGTAGTTCGATGGGCCGTCCAGCCAACCTGCAAGGTTTGCCTCTAACAGCTCATTTGGACACTCGATCTTTTGGTATCTTCAGCTTTAAGGGTCCATGCTTCACTTCCATAAAGCAGCAGCCACACCAGCGTTTTTAAGAGTTGTAGCTTATTGCTCTTATTGAGTGTGCGGTCTTGCTACAACATGCTGACTGATCCCAGAATTGATCTTTCCACTGCAAGTCTTGCCTTTATCCTGTGATTATGATGATGGATGATGATGCTGATGGAGCCTAGGTACATAAACCTTTCCACCTGTTCCAGCAGAACTCCTCTGCAATAAATGTTAATTTAGCTGCTATCACTTTGGCCTTTTTTGTACGTATTTCCAGGAGGTACTCTGTGGGGACTCAATATTCATGTTGATATCTATTAGGGATGTGTTATTAGGGCCCACCAATATTGTCGGGCCGATATTGGCATAAAAATGTAATTTTGGTAGATATTGGTATCATATTTTTTCCTCCTATAATAAACAGATTTAAAAATGCGGTAGAGATGGACATTTTAATGTTCACATGCTCAGGATGACGCTACCGTTTGTTCACATACATTGCAAGCCCACCTCTTTTGCGCTTTCCACTGGCTCTGGTGTTCCTGTCCGCTCCGACTGTGCAGAAATCTGCTACATCGATGTTAACATCTGGGACACTAGCTATTAGCCATGTTTGTACTCTCGGAAGGTCTTGATGTTCTTTGTCAGCGCAGCCAGCTCGTCGATCTTGTTCAGTTGTGAATTCACATTTCCCATGATAATAGAAGGTACGGAAAGCTTGAATCTCCCTTTCCTTGTTAGACGCTTGGCTTTAGGTCTCCACATGGACAAATCCGTATCCCTAGGATGGACTATATTTCTTAAAATACCACCTATCCTCAAAGTTTCACGGTAATCAGTGGTGTTAGATCTTGTTAGGAATACAAACACGTCACTATCAGCATAAAAAAACACCCTTGGTGATAAAACAGACGAAGTTTCATTTCTGTCTGGGGAGAGCTGGTTGGAGTATCAACTGATTTGATTATGTAATAGCGTCTATTTCTATACTCCTAAAGCTGAGGAGATTTTGATGAGTGGGGTGCTTATTCGAGCCTGGTGGTGTGGGGGTTTTAGTGCACTCACACATGCACACATGCACATTTTGGTCTGAACGCGTTACATCACAAACCAGATAAGCTTAACCTGCTTGGCACCTTTGTGATAGCCAATGTCCATTTCACTTTAACTAAGCTGTGAAGGATCAGCATTCAGGATGATTAACTGCCCACAGTGAGCATGTTTGCAATCAGCTTTGCAGAACACGGCAACAAGCTTGTGATGATTTGGACTAGAAATTGTCTGTTCATTACAGTAATGTCTCTTGAACTTTCCCTTTGAAGGGTCTTATATTATTATTATTATTATTATTGGATACGCTCTAAGTTTGACACCTAACATGACATTTTAGTTTTTTTATTTGCACAATGGAGGCTCTTTCTGCAACCTACATTTTTCTCAATAAATTATTTTAGTCAACCATACATGTATGCATTTCTCCATCATCTGGTAGCCTGGTGCTAAGCAAAACAAAACTTTTCGTACATTTCCTCTCCAGTCATTTCCAAATCCGCAAAAGGTTTATGTTTAATTTTCATCGCTGTTTTTGCATGCCAAGTCATCTCCTGCAGGCATACACACCGTTAAACTACTGTTATACCTGCATATGTATACTTCATATTTGGTATAATCCGCCCCCTCTTTTCTTAGCTTTAAATGTATTCCCTTAACACCCACTGGGTATTTATTTATTGGAGAATCTCCGTATAAAACGGCTATTGGACCTTATTTAGTAAGAAATTACCTAATTTTAAAAAGGTAGGTTTCATAAATACATCTTCAGGTTGTCAAGTCAATAAAATGATATAGGATATACAAAAGTAATAGGGATTCCCAATCCACATGTTTTTATAGTCTTGCCGATCCGATCACATCCAGTACAGATCCTCTTTTTAATAATAAACTTTTGTTACAAAGCTTACAAAATACTTTAACCAAAGTATTGCTGAATTTACTTTTTTTATTACACAGCATAACCAACAATATTGTTTGGCTCATGCAAATGAATGGCCAACTGAATTACAGCCATTCTGACTTTGAATTCTTCAGCCGCCATTACAATAGTTTTCTTTTAAGGTAGGACTAATCATTTTACATGGTTATAGGTCAATTTGTGGTGTGATTTTGAATATATTTCTAGCAATAGTAATAGTGATTTATTGATGGTAGAATAACCAGCGGTTAACTTCCTCTGCAAGCTCTTGGCACCATGACAGAGGAGTCTGGGTACAGTGAGGGGAGTCTACCCCAGTAACTATGGAACTAAACATCCAGCGTTCAACATGAAACTAACTTCACCACGGTACCCCGCTGACATGTCTGCATGGTGGTGGTGCGTTTTTTCCTTCATCCGGTTGGCTCGAGTCGAGTGTGGCCCAGACTTATGGCAGCCGGATCGAGCTGATCGCGTGGCAGAGGCCGATCTCAACTTATCTTCAAAATACAGCAAATATGCAGCCGATCCCGATTCTGAAGATCGGATCGGGACATCCCTAGCATATAATGTACATGTGCTATATTCATGAGCCGTGTACCAGAGCATTTTTCCACAAAAACACAAACACACACACCCCCCCATCAGCTATTTAGTCATCTGCACACATCATTCCGGCCTCTGCTCTCAGGTTACCCCAGATCCCATACATCAACACATTTGCACAGATTATTGCATAACAGACACCTGATTGTGAATAAAGTTCACCGCTGTTTTGTTTGGTTCCTTACAGTAACGGAGGGATTTATCTGAAGGAGCCTAACTGGGAATTAGTGTGTTCACTGTGGTCACTGGCACAGGCTGCACACATTGTGACACACAATGGCTACCAGGCACTGCGTGTGTCAACTTTGCCTTGCTTTTCTGCTCTAAAAAACTCGCGCCAGAACTCCTGGTGACACACATCAGTGCTGAGTTGGAGTTCCACTGCTGATGTAGGCCCTGGAACCACACCCTTTGTTCAATTCGTAGGAAACAGTTTTGATTCAATCTAGTCCAGCTTTGAAAATGATGGTGTAATTCCGCAAACAAGGAAAGACTTTCAGACTCGCTTGCTTCTATTTTGAGGCATTTTAATGACACAAGCAAAGGAGGAGTTCCTTGGAGTTCATGAGTCAGGCTGATTATGGGTTTCCCTTTGCAGTGGAATGGGTTACCATGGGGATAACAGCAAGCTGTGCCACAATAACACAGCTGGAAACACTGAGATGTAAGAGGAAGAAGGTAATCATCCCCGTTTTCGCCGGGAGTTTAAAATAGCCCAACTCAGGAATGACTTACATTGATACACTTAAACAAGGCGGGATGGTGTGTGTATATATATCTGGGATTTATAAGTGCTCTTTGACACAGGATGATTGAGTTTTTCCTGGGTGTGTTTACCCTGCGCTAGTGCAGACAAGTAGATGAATGTTTCATCTCGGCGTGTTTGTAAAAATACCTAATGGGTGATGACAGGAAAATCAATCAGCTCAACTGTCGACAATGGGTCATACCAAAAAAGTAACAAAAGATGCACTATTCCATAACTGTATACAAAAAACTAAATAAAATAACAAAAATATACATATATATCAAAAACTAGGTGCACAATTTTATTCATCTGTAGTAATATACTGTACATAATAAATTACCCCCCCCCCAATTATCTAGCATAAATGACTAGCACAAATGACTTCTCAACAAACTTCTTTGTAACTGTGACATCATTGTTTTTACTTTATAAGACTTTTGAAGTAAAAAATAAACATTTTACAGTAGGGGTATTACAAAGCGCCCAACTCACAAGACGACACGATGCAGGAGATTAGATCAAGAATCAGTAAAGACCAGCTTTAGCGTTCATATTAATCAAAGTACAATGAAAATATGACTGGACAAACGTTTTTATTATTTATTTTTCATAACCGAGACAAAACAATCCATGTTTACTGTCCCAAAAATTATTGCAACGAATAATGATATCACCGTCACCCTGTAAAGTTGTGGAATTGTTGCAAAATTATCGGGTTAATTTTCATTTGTCGTGTGATCAATTTATACATTTATTATTGCAAGACAGTTTTTCTCTGAACTAGAAATCACGTCACGTCACGTCAAGCAAAGAAAATCTGCTCGCGATTTTCTCAATACAGTTTTTAACATTATTAGAGCTCTCTGAACTAACACCCCTATAGTCACATTTACACTTACATTACCCAATATAGTAGATATAATCAGAGAAGATAAGCCATTTAAGACATAAATTAACTCATGCTTGTGTGTGTTGCAATTAATGTTTTTCAGACATAAGGACAGGAAGTGATTTCAGGGGTTCAGGGTTCAATTTTAGCTAGTTTCTGTCCGCAACTGTAGCTTGTGTTTATTATTATTACTTTCATACTGTACATATGCATGCATACATGCATATATCAAAGTCCAAGTTGTGTCACAAGTCTTCCATGATATTGTCAAGTCAAGTCTAAAGTCATAAAAATTGTGACACAAATCTGATTGGTGACAATCTACACCTCTGATTCTAAATGACCTAATTTGTGCAACAGGTTTCCACTATCTCGGCGAAGTGTATGACAAAGGTCATATACAAATACATATCTGCTAAATATGAATTTCATCTGTTGTGGACGTGAAAGCACAACATTTTATGTAACGAACACAAATATCTTTCTATCAGTTGACCTTTGGTGTACGTCCTGATAAGACTTACACGGCCGGATAACAACTGCTTTGTTCTTACATACTGTAAGTCATCGCAGTAACTCATGCAAGGCGATAAGCGGGCAAAACGATTCAAAAGAATTTAAGAAAACAAGTGCCTTACTAAACCGAAGGACAGTGTGTGAGCGTTTTGCGTCCCTGACGCACTCAGCCTTGGCAAAGTGCATGTCCTTCAGCGTCTGTTTGCTTGCGTGTCTGACTTCCAAACGGATGGGAATGTAAACACAGCAGAGTAATGTGAACAATTACAATGTAGGCTGGAGAAAAATACAGGGTTTGCAAACGAGGCTGCTGCAGTTCTGTCCTTTTTGTGTTTCGCCCACATGACTTGAATCATTTAGTTGATGCCAAACAGCACAAGCAGAAATAAAAATGTATGTATGATATGTGTAGCCACAGCAAACAATAGAGGACAATAAAGTCGTAAGCAAACAATGTAATCCCACTGATAACTACAGTACAACCACAGTTGTAAACATTTTAGTCATTTTAGTTATGTAAGCATGTGCATCGCCCAACCTTGTGGTCGGACACACAACCAGCTCAAAGTACAGCGAGGCGAGCAGCACAACACGATGTTCGCACAGTGTAATACATCAAGACAGAGCGGTTTTCCGTGTGGCTGCACACCATATGGCCGGAGCATCAGTGCAACGCGTGTTGACATTCCCAGTGAGATCTCATCGGCCACGGCTCTAAGCATGAGAGAAAATACCCCGACAGATGCAAAGTGCCGTGTGCCTGAGGTCTCGGTATGACACACTGACCCGTGGGTTTAGTTGCCGCCTGGTCATGTCTTGTCGGAAGTGTTCTGCGTGCCGGTCCCTGCTGGTATTAGTGTGTTGTTAGGGCCATCTGGCGCTGGATACACAGGTCAGCATAGCTGGAAGATGAGGGGATTTATGTTTTTCTGCTCTTTTGTGTCTTTGCGGAGGACTTCCCAAGCACTTGGCCAAGAAAGTGGAAACCGGTCATTTAGAATCAGAGGTGTGGATTGTCAACAGTTAGGCTCGAGTCACATTTTTATGACTTTAGACCAGACTTGACAAGCCGTTTTAAGAACAAACAATTAATGTGTGGATGACATTTCTGTGTACTGGCTAAATCCTGAATGCTATGTCAGCACTTTTTTGTGCTTATGACTTGTTAGGGCTTGAAAATTTTAAGGCAATGACTCGAGACCTGACTTGACATGTCTTGTCCTGACTTGAGACATGACTTGGACTTCTAAGTTTTGACTTGAGACTTGAAAACCATTGGCTATCTCCCACCTCTGCCAGCTTATAGCATAGATTTACTGCCCTCTGACTCAACACAGTCATTATGCAAACTAGATGGCAGCACAAGTGAGTAGCAAGAGAACTGTCCTGCTTACAGACAAGCATGGTGGTGGTAGCGTCATGGTCTGGGGCTGCACAACTGCTGCTGGCACTGTGGAGCTGTAGTTCCTGGCGGGGAACATGAATTCCAACATGTACTAGCATATGTAATGTTAATACAGTGGTACACCAGTTTTCATAAGCCCCAAGGTTTTTTTTTAGATTTGTTTTACCACATAAAATATTGCTCCGGTTTGGGCACAGTCTCAGTTATCGTACAGCCTAACAAACCGTTATGTTTGCCCAAACAAAGAATCTCAGTGTTTGTGTTATTTTTTTTAAGAGTTGGGCCACTATGAACAGATTCTGGCCGGGGCATCCTTAAATCATCTGTACTTTGTGCTTGTGTGTGGTTTATTTTTTCATAGGATGCACTCTGACTGATGAATAACTCGTCTTGTCCTTCTTCCTCCTATAAAGTAGTATGCACTGTTGAGACCTTCAAGCGCTTATTATTATCGCTGTGTATAGAACTCCTTTACATATAGTTCACATTGTTTTCTGCATGTAAAACAATGAATATACTCTAGAAAATGTGTTTACACGTGTGGGTGACACTTATGAGAAAAATTGCTTTGATTTTCTTACGTTTTGGCTTTTTTGTAACCTTTTTCAAGTATTATGGATCCCCTGTAGATACGCCATTGTCTTGTATTTGTAATATATTATTTATATACAAAATTGCCATGAGAACAGGCTCCAGTGCCACCCCCTTTCAGTAGCAATTTTTACAGATACTGTGACTTGCATAATTTCTGGCAGTTATTTTCTGTATGAGTCACATTGTGTCCACACATGCTCGGTTACCAGCCTCAACAAAAGCAACAGTATCGTGCTGCTCCATAGCAACATCGTGTGTCCAGGGTGGTGCGGGTTTGCATTGGAAATGAAAGGAAATGTGCTATCAGAATGAAAGTATGAGTTACACGACCGCAAAGTTATTAGTTGTGTGTCAGGGGCTGAAGTCTCACAACTCCACTCAATTGTACACAAAAAAGTTCAGTTGGTTTACTTCATTAGCATGTTCTCAAATTGACTCCTTCAATTGTTATTTCAAGTCTCCTGTTCTAGCTTGGACCTTGGTCTCCAAGGGACTGCAGGGCATCTGAAACCTGAAGGTTACCTGTGTCAGCTGTTTGTCCTAACTAGGTTATTCTTCTCCATGTGAGAAGGTCAAATCCGTACCGCACTTCTATTTATTGCACTGCATTAAGACCTTCTTTCATCATCTCTACTTAGCACCTTCCATGCTACCTTGAGGGAACAGCTGCAAGATAATTAAATGGACTCAATGGACTCCCGTGCACAGACGTCTGCGTGACAATATTTATTTACAGGCACGTTAATGAGGCACATGTGCTCATTATACTTCTTATCAAAAGATGATCTGGCCCAACAGCGACATTGTTAGTATTATTCTTATTAATATTGTTACGCCAAACAACTACATTACCGGTTTAGTGTTTGCTTAGTGAGCAGGTTACCCGGTGTGGCGCACTATTTACATCAAACTTCTTCCACACTGAAAAATCAAAAGATGCAGGAGGCCACTTTGATATTTTATACATTTTATTTTTATTTTTTAAGAAGGTTTATAAAAGTTATGTATCTTTTTCAAGACAAATTATTATTAGTTATCAGTTTCAGCTTTTTCTCTTCATATTCCTCCTTTTTGCTATATCTTTCCATTTTTCTTGTTCCGTTTTACAGTATTTTGGCATTACGGCATTTTGCCGCTGAAAGAAAAAAAAATCCAGATAAATATATGATAATTATTATTTAAGATTATTATTATTATTATTATAGATACTTGTGAGATAAAAAGGCAAAATAATGAGATACAAACTGCACACTTGCTGCCTTCTTCGCTGGGCTTTTGTCACATGCAGTGCAGTTTGTATCTCATAATTGTGACTACCTGTCTCATAATTTTGTCTTTTTTAATCTCATATTTATTATTTTAGCTCACCATTTTTTGCTTTCTAGCTCATAATTATGACTTTTCTATTCCATAATTTTGATTTTTTTGTCTCATATTTATGACTCTCATCATTTTTTACTTTCTAGCTAATAATCATTATGAGCTCATTTATAGATTTATCTCATAATTTTGACTTTTTATTTCAAAATTATGATTTTCATTTATATGACTTATTATCTTGTAATATCGACTTTTTATCACATAATTGTGACTTTTTATCTCATAATTTAGATATTTATGTCATTGTTTTGACTTTTCAACTTATAATTTTGACTTTTTGTTTCATATTTACGACTCATCATTATTTACTTTCTAGCTAATAATCATTATGATCTCATTTATGGATTTATGTCGTAGTTTTGACTTTTTATTTCACAATTCACATTTTCCTATCTCATTATAGTGACTTATTATCTCATAATTTTAATTTTTTATCTCATGTTTATGATTTTCTTATCTCATTATAACTTTTTATCACACAATAGGGACATTTTATGTAATAATTTTTCATCTTACAATTTTGACTTTTCTTTCATAGTGTTCACTTTCTTATATCATAATGTTGTCTTTTTATGTTATACTTTTGTCATTTTAGCTCAGAATTATGACTTTTTATTTTGTAACGTCAAGTTTTTATCTCCTAATTATGGCATTTTATGTAATAATATCAACTTTTTATGACATCATTTTTCATCTAATAACACACATGACACTTATTGGGACATTTTTACATTTTAGTCAAGCATACAGCTTATATATCAGTAAAGATTTTCTGTGGTAGTCATAATTGTCTATATGGCTACACCTGACAGTGAACATGTCCAAATGGTGTCTCTGTTATCTTATTTAGTATGAGCACTGCCAGGGTTCTCTTGAGCATGGGATTCACCAGAGCGATCCTCTTCCACTCCTCTGTGATGACATCATTGTTGGAGCTGGTTTGTGTAGCTGCAACTTTCTTCTGCTGGAGGATGCCCCACAAGTGCATAGTCGGCCACTCCATCACCTTCACATTGCCCAGCAAGGTACACTCCATCTTGGAGGTGTGCTTGCGCTCATTATCATGTCGGCAAACATGAAATGTGAGGGGTGTACTCCCTTTTGTGAGCTACTGACACCGAGCAAGGAAAACAAGGAAACGGCTTCCATTTCTGCTGAGTGAGAGGACTTTGTTGTTTAGCAAGACTCTTCCCACCCCACCCCCCACCCAGACTGCCGCGCAGACATATCATATCCCGGCCCCTCCGTGAACACACTTCAAGAGTTTGAAAACAGCCCATGATGTCATCCCGAGACGCACAGCAGCTTTTTTATCTGCTTCCTGTTTACCTTCCTGTGTTTTTTTTTGAGCCTGTCAGCTGGAGCCTCGGGAAACACCCACCCTTCAGCTCCCAGGGAGAAGTTGGGCTCGGCCCCATTCGTTCCTCATCAGCGCACCTTACATGGGCAGGCGACCACCAGTTAGACAATACAGAGCGTGGCGAGGGAGAGAGTTAGAAAGGGAAACTGAAACAGAAAGTGCGAGGTGGTCGGAGTTAATGCTGAGCGGTGGGAAACCCCTCAGCCAAGATTAGGAAGACCCAGACAGCTTTTCCATGTAAAATCCCACCTCCCCACCCCAACTTTTTAAAAGCGTCTGGCCTGTTAAAAGTGCCGACTGCCTGACTTCTCCAGCAGACATCACGACTACGTGATAGCTCGCTTATGTATTTATAGCAGCTGCCCAAGCGGGAAGGAAGAGGAGAACATGTTCCACTTCTGTTCCACTTGGCATTTATGTTTTTGCGCTGACGTTTGCCCTTCATCTATTTAGATGGTTTCTATGGCGACGAGTAATGCCTAAGAACAGTCATGTGAGAACAGGAAGTGGTTTCTGCGTAGGGCAACTGTGGTACAACGCCTGCAAAAATACAAAGAAACTTCCGCTAAGGACATTGTGTTTTCGTTACTTCTTGTTTGTCAGTTGTATGGAAGGGCTGAGTTGAAAAGACCTGATTTATTGCAAATAAACGGGTCAAGGACCAACATCCTCTTTTTTATAGTTAAGAAAAACAAAGCGCTTCAGCAAAGTGTGGACTGTGAACAGCATTACACTGCACTGCACTAGAATGTGTGTTTTTGTCATTTTTAGCCGTGCACCCTCAAAAGTAAAGCACCTCAACCTAATGGCACATAAATAGTACCCTGTAGTATCTGGTTTTGGTCTGGTTTAGTAAATCCCTGCTTTTTGCGGGGGTTCCTGGTCTGCCAGCACTGGCAAAAATCTGCGAGTTATTAACGCCCATTAAAAATGTTTTTTCTTGACACCCGGCTTGCTCCTACCCCTCCAAACCCTCCTGCTAGCTTGACGTTGCTGTTTTCTTCCAATTTTTGGATGAACATTTGCATCAAAAGTGGCTTTTTAAATAATTATTAGATTAGATTCAGCTCCAGAGTAGCGCACATCCTGGTAAATAGTGGTAAAACAATAAAAATCATAAAAACATCTTACTTTAATAAAGCTTTTACAATTGCATCTGCAATTTTGTATAAATGCTCTTGACATTCCAATTACAATCTTAAGTACTTTTGGGGATTTCAAGTTTATTGCTTTTGATAGGATATACTCTCCTTATTAAGCTATATAGTTGATGAAAAAATGGTGTCAACAAATGTTGTCAATAAAAAAATAAAAAAATATCGATAATCATTTGTAGGACAATTATAGTCCAGCAAAATGTGTTTTTGTGACGGGCGTATGTTTCGCATAGTTTTCACCCAGTGATCTGTTACCATCTGGATGCGACTATTTAGTAATCCAACACAGTGTTAGGACGTTTTTGTTTTTCAGCTCGCCACAAAAAACGTCCAAGAGCATTCCCGTGTAGATTGGGTCTAAATGCGGAGCTTTCCGACCGTGCCGAGAAATATGAAGTGTTTCTGCTGCACTGAGTGGCACGCGGCGTTGCCATCAAAGGAAAGGCTTTGTGTATCAGGCAGGAAGGACACTGCTCTAAGAGACTGCGTCACAACAAAGAATTGTTTGCGCCAATAAACTTTTTTTCCCACCTACCCAAAATCACCCCAGGCCAGATGGACAACTGCCATTCGAGTGAATCACCATGTTGAGCGCACGGAAAGTAGTTCCTTGGTGTTAGCTCATACAATTACAGTGTCACTATAGCTTGGTTAATGTGCAGGTCATGGCGGGGCACAGAAAAGGGAAAAACATGTGTTCTTACGACGAGCCGTAATACGAGGATCCCCTGCCTGGCAGTCCGTTGGGTCGGAGAAGGCGTTTCTCCAAGCGACATCTACATCACACTGCTTGCCTGTTGTCATTCCTATAACGAATTACAGATTTGACAGGTTTTAAGACTGGATTTTGATGCAGTATGCAAGTTTTACATTTTACTGCAACTACGGTGCGTTCAAGGATCTACGAACAAAGTGCAAAGTCTCTCCGTTTGCCGAAAAAATGATCAAGTACGTAACAGCGGTACATGTATGTTGTGCACTTCGGGTGTGTGAGAACCAATCCAAATCCACAAATTTGCCTCGGAGGCGGTCTGAGCTCTGAAGAGTGTGACTGTTTTTGTTTCATCACATTTGTTTTGTCTCTAAGTCTAAGTTGTGTATGCTCACTTCCTGCTGTAATCACCAACTGGTGAAACAGCGCACAGTAGCACAGCGACATCACTCAGCCCCGCTTTCCTCACGACCCTTATTAGGCTTAAAGGGAAAAATGCGGGCTAAACGATTGGCTGTGGAAGATGTCATACCACCCGGCCGTCACAGCCGCACGCTCGCTCTGCAGTTTTTCTAAAAGAAGGCGCATTACGTCGCAGAACGCTTCTATATTTGGTGTTAAAGTCAACACGACCGGCTGTCAATGACGCTGTTGATGCAGACGGTGACCGTACAAGAGGTTCATTCATGCGACCCAAGGAGCGCCTTTCATCGCCATCAGAGGTGATTGGGGCGGGTGAGACGGCCCAAACACGCCAGGTGGAAGCTGGCGGAGATGTTTGCTTCACCATCTGTGCACTGCCCTTCTGAGGAATGCATCTCCGTGTTTGCTTTGGAGATTGGGTGGCAAGGAAAGCACATGTTTGTTTTTCTTCATGTTCATTTCATATTTAATCTTAAGGCGGTTGTACCAAAAAGTCCTCATCTACTGATTATTCCGCAGTGGAAATCCGTACTACTGCCATTGTAGGTCACACAAGGCTTTTCTCATTCCCGTCGTGTTTTTCTTTAGGGAGCGGACATACCGTAGCACAGGCTGCTAGTTAGGAAGAGGGCTTGGGGCCCCGTAATTTGTTTTTTGCCCCACTGATGATCGCACTTGAACAATATGGCTCTTTTTTGGCTCTAACCTCAACTTTTCCCCTCCCGTCTGAGTCAGCCACTTCTCAAATCCATTCAGGTCTATTTTTAAGTACTCATTTCCAAATGCGTAGGCATATTACGTTGTTTTTAGGGGGGGTGACTGGACACTAATCGCGTCAGCTCCTGTGCTGCAGGTGGACAAGGGGTGTCAGTTTGAGACGCATTTAAGTGGTGTGGCAGCAGGATTAACCGCGTAGGGCGACGAGACGTGACAGCAGGTCAGCAGCTCAGATCAGTCACCTCATGTGGCCGTCAAGGTGTTTAAAGAGAAAATGTGGGTCAAGCGCAACACCTTGGAAATCCAACTGGTTCATCTATGCCAATTAAACAACAGTTTCTATTGGCGAATTATCGAAATATACAGTACGTAATGAAACGTTTCAACAGTGGCATAGTGGGGAAAACGGCATCGTTGTCATGGTGACCTGGGTTTCTCATTTTATTAGTCTCCATTATTGGTGTAGTCACCTCATCCCAGAGGTGGGAGGAAGTCACTCCCGTACAAGTCACAAGTAAGCACCAAGTCCTTACCGTCAAGTTACAAGAAAGTCCGAGTCAATCGTTACGAGAACCAAGCAAGTCAGGTCGAGTCACTGCTCTTTGTCAGGCAAGTCAAGTCGAGTCACTGCTTTTCGTCTGAGAATTGTGTCACATCATACACGTTTTAATTAGGCCAATTTTACAGATTCAAAGTTTAAAAATAAGTACAAGAAATGCAAACAACTTGCAGGGCCACACAGAGCAGAGTTACAAAAAACCCAATAAATACAGTAAATGAAATAATACATCAAATTAGTTGTCCTGATAATTTTAAGATTTTGAGTCTAAAAGTCTAGTAAGCTATTTAAAGAGGTAATTTTACGTGTCATACGTGTCCGAGGGAAACTAGAGCATAGCTTTTATTTATGACGGGACAACAAAACAGCATTTGGGTACAAACAGGTTAGGACTGGAATACCCCGCCCCTCCACACAAGACTCGCAGGTTTTTAGCGGTCTCAGGCAGTGCCTATAAAATTAAGTTACGGCTTTTACTCCCATAAAATTACATTTTTAATCTCGTAACATGACGATCTTTCCTCGTACACATAGAACGTTATTGTCGAAATCTGGATGATTTTAATGCTACGTTTAACAGGCATTGTCCGAGACAGCTATAAACACAGGGGACTTGTGTGACCCTTGACCTGGGTGAAAGGTTACATTACGACTTTTTTTCTCGTAATTTTTTAAAAACTATTAAAACACACACATTAACAAATACACACATTAACAAATAAAAAAAACTCTGATAAAACAGTCAAGCAAAAGCCAGACCAGGCTACATGATAAATAAATATAAATAAGAAGGAACTCCGCTGATTTGAAAAGGCTGGACGGCTGCGTGAGGAGAACAACACAACTTCAGCGGTAACTGAGGCTCTTTAACGGGAAAATGATGAATAAAAACAACAACTTTTGAGTTTCACTTCTGTGTTACGGGCACTGTTTGGAAACGAGGTCTATAAACAAACGTTCACAAAATCTTTCTGCGTCTTCTTTCCGGCTTATCCATGTTGTGTTCTGCCAGATTGCGCCGAAGTGAGCGCGTGCGTAAAATCAAGCAGCCGAAAGCCGACTTGTTAAAATACAGCCATACAGGTATATTTTGGATATTTGAAAAATACAACACAGCGTTACACCAAGAATCAGAATCAGAAAAACTTTATTGCCATTGTAAGTGAACAATTCACGAACTAAGAACTTTCTGTGGCGACTCAGTGCAACGTAGAATTCTAAGTAAACATAGAGCATGAAATAAACGTAGAACTAACTAAACATAGAACCTGAGTAAAAAGGTGAAATCACTGATAAGTAAAGGCATGAGAGTGTTTTTAGTGCAGGTATTATAAGGTGCCAATAGTACTGGTTATAAAGTGAGCATAGTGCAAATGTTATAAAGTGTTCATGAGTTCAACAGCAGCAGGAAAGAAACTGTTCTTGTGGCGAGAGGTTCTGGTCCGAATGGACCGTAACCTTCTGCCAGAGGGGAGTGGCTCAAATAGTCCATGTCCAGGGTGGGAAGGGTCAGCGAGTATCCGGCCCGCTCGCCCCCGAGTTCTGGAGACGTACAGGTCCTGGAGAGATGGAAGGCTGCACCTGATCGCTTTCTCGGTGGAGCGCACGATGCGCTGCAGTCTGTGTTTGTCCCTGGCAGGGGCCCCGGCGAACCACACTGTGATGGAGGAGGTGAGGATGGACTCGATAATGGCCGTGTAGAATTGCACCATCGTCTGGACAGGCAGCTTGGCTTTCCTCAGCTGCCTCAGGAAGTACATCCTCTGCTGAGCCTTCTTGATGATGGAGCTGATGGTCTGCTCCCACTTGAGGTAGTGGGTGATGTTAGTGCCCAGGAAGCGGAAAGAGTCCACAATTGTGATGGGGGAGTCTGTCAAGACGAGGGGGGGCGGGGGGCTTTGACTTTCCTGAAGTCCACGATCATCTCCACTGTCTTCTGAGCATTGAGCTCCAGGTTGTTGCAGCTGCACCACGACACCAGCCGGTCCACCTCCTTCCTGTAAGCAGATCTCATCATCGTCTGAGATGAGCCCGATGAGGGTGGTGTCAAAAACAAGTCCTTTCCAGTCAATTAGCCCAAGTCCGAGTTAAATAAAAAACATCAAGTCAAAGTCATGTTGAGTCTTTTCGCAACATTTGTCAAGCAAGTCAAAAGTCTTAAAAATTGCGACTTGAGTCAAGTCATGTGACTCGAGTCTCCCATCTCTGCCTCGTGTTATCGTTAGCACCAGTGCTAACTTTTACAGTTATGCTCAATGCTTGTTGAGCATAGTACAAAGTAACATAAAGCTGTTCCTCGCTATTTCACGGTTCCAATATCGCTCCCTCACTGTATGACGGTTTTATCAAACAAGCATTATTTAATAAATGGCCGCAGTTTTGTAGTTGACTATGGGCTATTATTAGTCAAAAAATATTATAGTCAATAAAACATTGAAAGTCACGTTATATGTAGTATTGTGGTGACTAGTGTAATATTAGATTACATTATCTATCACACTGCATGGAGACCAGCTACAGAGCCAGCAGAGCCCAGCCGACATGCCAAGGCTGAGATTGACTGGGAAAAAAGAAGAAGCTTCTCCTCTCATTCGGTGTGGAAGTGGTAAGTTTGGAGCTTCTTTTCTTTCCCCATTCCACTTGAAACACTATATTTTGGAAGAAGTAAACTAGTTAGCAGCCATTTTTGTTCCCTACAGTAATCCCGTAGCCTACGCGATTTGATGTAAAGAAAGTATAATGGTGCAGACGTGACTATAGGATGTTATTTCATGTCTACTTGTATTTAAAAAATAAACAGGTTTTTTATGTCCTACAAACATATTCAGTTTATTTATATTGATCCTACTCTGCAGAAATTCATTTACCATGGTCGGGTTTGGAACCAATTAACCAAAAAAGTGGCATCTTCTCTAACATATGCGTAGTCTTTTGGCAGTGCAGCAAGAACTCGTATTAATAATTCTTATTGTATTATTGTCTTTTCCTATTGTACTGATTTTGTTTACTGTTTTGTTATCATTATGGGGGCTTTTAATGTCCCGAAAGGCCTTAAATACTACAAAAAAGTATTTTTTAGTGTTCCTTTAAGGCAGTTTTGTCCCAAAATGTTTTTTATTTGAAAAAGCAATTGAGAAAAAAGACCTTTCCTTTCTTACGTTCAATCTTTGTGGCACTTTTCTTCTACCTCATGATGCCAAATGCTCTCTCTTCCAAGCGCTCCAGTTTCAACCTTCAGCTTGATTTACAAAAGATGGCCAAAGTCTGCCTTCATGAAGTCCATCCTGGAAGGAGACCTGCCAGCAAACATGACATCCTGGCAGGAACAGAGTCCAGTCTTTGACAGAGAAGCAGCCAAAACAAGACCTGGACCAGTCCCAATCCAATTAACTAAATCCTGAATGGAAGCGTCACGGACATAACGGTTGTTTTCCCAGCACAGGTCAAACTTATAAACAACCCAATCACTCGCTGGCGATGACTCTTTTTATTTACAGAAAAAGCTACACAAACTCACACCCGGGCCTTTTAAATGCCAGTGGTTTTTTTTGCCTCATTCTGAAAAACTCCAAATAATCTTATTCATAGACGGAGTAAAAAGGAAGCAAAGTGAGGTGATGGTGGAGGAGCTCATGTGCAAGCAGTCATTAGATTTTCTGTGGAAGCCAGAATTAGCTTCAAAGAGCTTTTAATACTGAAGTCATTGAAAAATGTCTCGGCTAGAAGTACAGAACAAAAGTCAGCCAAAAGCAATTTAGCATGCCCCGTACTCATGCGTGTGGAGAGAATCAGGTCATCATGTTGTGAAAGAAAAGTGATCTCTATCAATTAGACCCTTCTGGAGAAGCACACACACCTCTGTCAATTTGGCTTTGGCGTGAGTGCGTGAGTCAGCGGATTTTCTGGAATTAATTCTCCGGTATTCTCCGTGGCAATTTCACACATTAGCTGACGTTTGTTGTGGCGGTGACGGCGACCTACATGCAGGATGCGCAGACAACATCACATTAACTTATACGCATTTTCAAGGGCGCTCGGGGCAAAAATCCCCGACTGGAGCGAATAGGATGTCCCCAAAATATGACGGCATGCTTGGTTCTGTATGTATGGGAATATTGCTTCCTAGGAAGAATAATAAACTCCGTTCCTCGTGACTCTGTGGAGATCCGTGGAAATGTTCTTTCCGGGAAACCTCCACTGCCTGACTCAGCAAAATATGAAGCACATTAGACCTAAGGGAGTCGGAAATCTGTTTGTGTTTAGCAATAAAAAGCACAGAAAAGGCTATAATTAGAACAAGATTGATGGAGAAGTGACAATATTTCGGGTCCAGTCATATCCAAACTAGTATTAGCTGCAGCTTTCCTCCTTCCCGTTGTTCCTGTTCCTGATTTACCACCAGCAACAAATGCAGCAGGCACACCGTGGCAAAGCAAACACGTGAGGCCTTAAAGCGAGCAGAAGAAAATCTGATGAGAGCTGGGATGACGTATGGAAAGGAGGCAGAGCGTATGGAAACCGCTCCCCGAACCTTTCCAACAGCAACATTACACACAGAGACCACCCTGTTGACGAGAGCGCGTCTCACTTCATGCCATTGAATCCGCAGTTGCGTTCGCCGCTTAGCCGGACCAAAAAATGAGGTCAAATGAAATTTGGTTTGCTTGCAAAGAAGATGGCAAAGAAAGAGGGCATGGTGTTGCACACCGAGAGAGAGAGCGCGAGAGAGAGACATCATGCTTGACTCTGCGCTCCAGCCTGCCACCCATCTTCGCCTGCTGCTGCCGGTTCAAAGTACGGTCACTGGCAAGGCCTGCAAAAAAGAACCACACGACCACTTCACACGCGTAGAACGGAGCAAAAAAGACACAAAATGTCTCTGAAACCGACCGAAGTCCTGGGATTGTGTCACACGACATTTTTGCAGAAGACACTAACTAGCCACGCTGTTCAAAGAAGAACATGTTTATTATTGTGCTTGTAGTCTGCCAGGGGGCCCGTCTCAAATGCCCATCCGTGTCACACTCTTAACCCCACTCTTTTTTCCCTGCTTTGTTTACTAGCACTACTTAACCACATGACTTTACGGACGGGTGAAATTTAGAACAAAAACAAAAATCTTTTTGCAACATGTTCTGCAAAGGGGCTGCATTTCCTGCAGCTGCTGCTTCACCAAAGTGGGGTTGGGCACTGCTGGGCCCAATCCCAATTACTGGCATTTTGTACACATTCACGGGGCTTCTTTCCTCTACATTTGGACCAACATGTCGATGAGTTTAATTTAAGAGTTACATTTTTTGGCAGTAAAAACCTTTGGTAGGAAACTGAAGACCCAAGGGTGGTCTAGTACGTTTTTCCATGAATAAGTCTCAGAACCCTCACAACATTGTTTGGGATGCGTTTCAAAGAGCTGATGTATTTTAAGATGCTTAGCAAAGCCTGCATTTTTTTTACACCATGATGTGTACACATCTAGCTACATGTGGTTTTCTATTTTCATGACGTCATGAAATGTAGGAAAGGAAAACTGCACTTTTTTGGAATTTTACCCATCATCTACAATCCTTTACCAGAAGCAATGATGTGACATAGCAACATAGAATGGGATGCTACACCTAGCGTTCACGTTTCCAAACTAAACAAAAACACAGCGGCAGTGGCGGCATACCCAACATGCATCGTTCTTCCACCAGTGGCCTGAGCCATTGTGAGCGAGTGTGTGATGAAGATAATTCCTAGCGAGCAAGTAGCTAGCAGGTGTGGTGTGGTGGGGTGTCACTACGCCATTAAAGTAGTTCTTTGGCGTAACAATGTTGATAACAATAATAACACCAATATGGTGGGGGGCATCCCACCATCCACCGCTCGGATCCACACCTGTCCCCATTCACTCTGCCTAAGATGTCTTCATTTAAATGTCTAGCCATTACATGCCCAAAACCCATACTCACACTCATCCTCATTTTTTGGCCACCAAAACCACACCCAAACTTATTTCAGAAATTAGTGGTCTACTCCTGTCCATATGTACAACATCAAGCACTGTTGAGATTCTTGGAGACTTCCGTGTTTTCGGTCCTACCTGACAGACATAGCTGAGTATTTGGCCATGGGGGAGGCCAGATCGAGGTCCAACACTGTTACCTGCGTGGTCCCCCAGGGATCAATTCTCGGTTTGAGCCTTTTTCCATGCCTTTTTGAGGCATGGAATATTTATCCACTGCTGTGCTGACGATACTCAGCCCTACGTCAGGCTGGACCCCTCATCCCCAACACCTTCAATCAACCCTCTCTCTGCCTGCCTGGTGGAGACAAAGGCATGGATGAGTGGTAACTTCCTCCAGCTGAACAGCTCAAAAACTGAAGCTCTTTTCATAGGAACCCCACATCAAGTTCAGTCCTCCCCCTTTAGAGTTTTTTATTTTGCAGGGCACAATGTCCCCTTTTCATCTTCTGTTACAAACCTGGGAGTCCGTTTCAACCCTAACCTGTCTTTTGACGTCCACATCCAAGAAATCTGTAAAACAGCATTTTTTCACCTTCAGAGCGTTTCCAAGCTTCGCACTTTCCTTTCACTGCCAGATGCTGAAAAAATGGTCCATGCTTTTGTCTCCTCCAGGTTGGACTACTGTAATGCACTCCTCATCAGAATTTCTGGCAGGTGCCTGTGAAGGCTCCAAACAATTCACAACTGTGCTGTCAGAATTCTGATGGGGGTGCGCAAAACCGACCATATCACCCCCATTCCCTATAACCTCCACTGGCTACCTGTCAGGTTCAGGGTGGACTATAGAATCTGTCTCCTGACCTATCAGTGTTTCCTCTGCCGTGCTCCAGTGTACCTAAAAGAACTGCTGGCTCTCCACAAACCTGCAAGATGCCTCCGCTCCACCGACAACTACCTGCTTCACGTCCCTAAACAAAACTCCACCCCATGGCGGACCGAGCCCTTCAGGCAGCAGCACCTCGGCTGTGGAACGCCCTGCCTACCCATCTGAGGGTGCCAGAGTCAGCGGAAGCTTTTAAAATTTTTATCATTTGAACTTTCGTGTAGTTTGTTGTTGTGTTCTGTTTTATTGTGTGACTGTAGCACTTTGAGATTTGCCTGCCAAATATAAAGTGCGATATAGATATAATTCATTATTATTATTATAATAGCGCTGTAATTTGGTTAATATGCAGGTCACATATATAAATGAAGCCTTGTTCACACTTTTTTTGGGGGAGGCTTTATAGGAGCAATAGGCGTGTCCCATGATGTGCATTCTTAGCTGCCTCTTTTTATCTGTTTGGTTTTAGCATTATCAAGCAAACCATGGAAATGGCTGGATATCCGCCATTAAATTCCATTTTTAAGAGCTATTTTTGGGTACTTTTGGTTATACCAAGCATTAAAATGAGCAAGAACTGAAGAACCAAGTGTGGTCTAGTACTTTTCTCTTTAACATGACTGTTTATTCTCCGAGCTCTCATAGCAGTGTATTGGAAGCATGTTGCCAAGATCAAGTTTTGATGCTGAAATATAGAATACATATATAGTATATAAACATCATATAAAAGTGCTGATGTATTCGAAGATGCTTAGTGAAGCCTGCCTTTTTTTTTTTTTTTTTTTTTTT
>QODF01000210.1:199763-212645 GCA_024372805.1 Oostethus manadensis | reverse complement strand
ATAAAAATGCACTAAAAGCCACTAAGACAAGATGATACGTTGATGACGGGGCGGCTAATCATTAAGTGTCTGATAAAAAGGGGAGATGAAGGATACTGTAATCAGTAGAGAAAGGTCAAGAGGTTAGTGTAGGAGCAAGATTGCCACCAACTTTTGAATGTTGTGTAAGCCAAGGTGAAAGGTCAGATCAGCAGAGGACAGTGTTACATTTTGGCATAGTGTATGCGCAGGTGGTTTTAAACATGACATTTATACCATGGGTCCAACTGAAGCATCATACAATACCGTGAGTGGTCTGCATGCACTTTAAAATGTGTGTTTGTATTGTTTACAGTCAGCGGTGTTAATGCTTACCGCTGTTACATGGTAAGGAGCCATGGGCAGTGGAAAAAAAGGTTTGACTCTCATTCCGTGTGGAAGTGGTAGGTCTTTTTGCCTCCTTTTTTGTCCTGCTTCCCCACTTTGTTTGAAGCACTTTCTCAAGTTTAGAATAGGTAAATTGGAGAGGCTAACTTGTTTGCTTGCTAGCTTGTTATGCTAGCGCCGACCGTCCCTGCAGTGATCCCGTAGCCTGCACAATGGGATCCAAACAAAAATAATAGACTGTAGAAGTGACTATAGGAGGTTATTTCCTGTCTACAAGGTTCTAATAATGTTAAAAACTGTATTTTGAAAGTCATAAACATGTTTTCAATGCACTAGCTACAAAAATATTGTTTATTAGTATTAGATACCACCTCATGGAAATTCTCGGTCGGGACTGGAACGAATTACAAGCAGTAAATGAGTGATGATAGTATCTTTTAATACACGAGTGGTCAAAGAGAGCTAGGTTTTCCTTTTTCACTTTTTCATGCACTCCGAATCATTATAAAGTTGATTGTAAAGCCAGTGTTTCCAGGAGTCCAGTGGCAATGTTGTCCAGGTGGTGAAGATGGCTTCACGGAGGGCATCCACTGTCTGGAACTCGTGTCTGTTTTTGTAAACTTTCCTTTACCGGGTTCTCCGTCGGATTTAGATGAGGGGAACACTCGGGATGGTCCAAAAGAGTCAGCTTTTTTGAAGTGCAGTGTTGTCCCGTTGAAAAAGTCAGTCATTACCACACAGATGAGGGCCTTCATTCATGAGGGATGCCGCCTGCAAAATCTCCACGCAGCCGGCTGCCGTTTGACACCCCTGCACAACCTGAAGCTCCATTCTTCCATTTCGTAATCGTGATGCTGCCGTGTGCAAAACATCTCCTTGTCATGGCAGTAACGGCAAGGGAGAAGACAACTCTCTTCCACCTTTCAATGTCCCATGTTTGGAGCACAATGCAAATTCCTGCAATTTTGAACCATTTTGATAGTGATTAGTGAGTGTATTTTTTTTATACCGAGAGTACGATAAACTATTGTGCTTTCGATTTGGCAAGTGCACCTAATTTTGGCCAATGTATATTTGCCTTTGTGCAGAGGTTACCCTACTGTAGATAACACAAACACAGACTCTCGCACTTGCAGGCACACGTGTTTCATCTCGGAAGGGCACATTCCTGAACGCCACATCGGGCCAGGACATTCAAGCTCTGCTTGGCTAGTTTGGGCCTCCTGCTTCTAAAGCCCTTTTAACTCCTACCAGCGCGTGGATTAAGACCTTGGATCCAGACAGCTAACGAGGCAGCATGTGTCTGCTGCAAGCCGCTCACCCATTCAAAATTCATTATGACTGGCTCGAACACGCGGGCCGCCTCCCACCACCTCCTGCAGGGAAACGTTTGCAAAACAAGAGTGCTGAGAGGAAGGAGGGCGGGGAGTCTGAGCGGTAACCGTCTTAAAAAGTGCGGTTGCCACAATGTAAAGACAATATTGCGCACCATACATCTTGTGCTACGTCAGTTTGCCTTGTACGTGGTATGTGTTGTTGCACAGACGCGCGCACGGGCCACATTCCACCTTTTGTCCGCGGGTGAATTGAAATAAATTGTTAATATTTCACTATGACTGGAATGTGACCTTGTTCCAAGCAGACAATATAAAGGAAAACTGCAATTCAGTACAAACACTAAGAAATGGTAACAAGGAGGGAAAGTATGGAAACTTATGTATGAATACAATCAACATGCTGGTGTAGTGTTGTGATGCAATCTGGCATCTGATTTGCTTTGCGTGTGCCAAAGTAGAAAAGTCGGACTAACTCGTGCAATAAGTGATCCATTTACATTCAGGATGAACTGCGAATGTTACGGTAGTTTTTCATTTTATCAAGGAAAACGCCTTCTTTGTAAAAAAAACAATATCTCTAAAAAAACGGCTTTCACTTCAAAGAGCCGGTTCATTAATACACCTATTAATATACGGCAGCGGTGTGGACACGAGTCACTTGATTAGATACATATATGTATTATTTGATATTGTATTATTCTAAATATTTATGTATACATATATTATTTTTAACATAATAATATACTGTATTATAAATAATTTGTATAATATATCCATCTGTTTTCTATGCCATTCATTTTCTATGCCGCTTATCCTCACTAGGGTCGCGGATATGCTGGAACACAACATTTTGATGACTTTGCACTCAACTTGGACCTTAGTCTGAAAGCTTGAAAATACTACGAGTGACAAACTATTAAATTAAATAGAATCTAAAAAATGGAAAAAAGAACAGTAATTATGAATACATTTACTAAGAATAAAAACAAAATACCATTACCATTAAAGCTTTGGTACTTGACTCAGACTTTAGTCTGATGACTTGGAAGTACTTGAGGTTTACAGTGAGTAACAAAATTGAAAAAAATTAAAAAATCAGCAATAATGATGAATAAATCAAGAATAATATTAAGGGAAAAAAGTTAAAGTTGATTTATTAAAGACTGAAATATAAAATTTTTGGAAAACACGTAATTCGAGAAACAAACTAAACCTCATTTTAGGAAAATTAGGTTGGGTAAAATGTATAATGTCACGATCATAAAGTCAAAATGTTATGAGAACAGCAGCATAATATTACAAGAAAAAATGTAGAAGGAGAAGAAAGATTTGTGAAAATAAAAGTAAAACAAGCGAAAGGTGTCACGGAAGGAGAAAAATGTCATACTAAAAATATGCTTTGTCATCACAACAACACAAAGCATGCATTTGATAGCAGTATTGTGTAAAAAGTTTATGCAAATCTACAGTGCATGCGTGCTTCCTTCTTTAGCCTGACATGAGATCATTCACACCTACATGTTATTTCAACAACGCCTTCTGAGTGCATGAGCAAAATAATAAAATCTCTTCCCTTTTCTGTTTGTCCTTGTGCGTCGCACAGCAGGTGGATGTGTGGAGAACGTGTGTGAGGTGTTCTGACCACGTTGGCAGTCTGCTGTAATTACGTAACATCCCTGCACAGGTGGAAAAACACACGGGTAATTACAAAGGCTCCCTGGGGACTGTGAGGGCCAACACTAATTATGAAGATGTTGGTGTTGACTGAACACTGGTGAGCGATGCATATACGGTCAAATCGAACTAACACCATACAAAAAAGGCTAAGATGTTGATGGGATGATGTGCTGTGGTTTTCAAAGTAACAGCAGTTCGGTGTGACCAACCAGATGAGTCACTGTTATTAGTATATTTTTATTGCTACACGGCAAACACGTTACCAGTAGGTGCAGTAGATTCTCAGAAAACAAACAAAACCCAGCATTCGTGAGATGCACGCTCTTAAGTTGAAAGGGGTGTGTTCAAAAAATAGCAGTGTCTGCTGTTGACTTTATAAACTCAAACCTATTTTGTACAAACGTTTTTGTTTCTAGGATTCTAGGACTAAACTAATATTTACTTTTTTATAACTGCTTCACATCTGTGTGGCATGGACTCAACCAACTTGTGGCACCTTTCAGCTGCTATTCCACTCCCAAGATTCAATTCAAATCTCCATAGTAGGAGATACACGCCCATATCATGATGCTTCACTTTCTTCACTGTGTACTGTGGCTTGAATTCAGAGTCTCACAAAATGTCTGCGAGCCTTGGACCCAAAAAGGGACTTTGCCTTCTAACTGTCACAGTACTTACAGGTAACTCCAGACTGTCTTTGATCATTGGCTGAGCCTTTGGCATTCTGGTTATTTTCCCATCCATTTTGATAGTTGTCTTCCGTTTTCTGCCACGTTCCTCTGGTTTTGCACCTCACTGGAGATCATTTAGGCTGAACAGCCAACAATTTTCTGCACCTCTTCACAAGTTTTCCTCACTCCAATCAACTTTTTAATCAAAGTACGCTGATCAATGTCTTGAAGTACCCATTTTCCTCAGGCTTTCAAAGAGAAATGCATGTTCAACCAGTGCTGCTCTCATCATTAAAAAGGGGCCACCGTGTTCACCTTTTTTTTTACTAAAATGGTTACTGATTGAATGCCACACTGCTATTTTTTCTTTTTTTTTCAGCCTTAAGAGCGTGCATATCATGAATGCTGGGTCTTGTTTCTTTCCTGAGAATCTAATGCACCTACTGGTAACTTGTTTGCCATGTAGAAATACAAATACACTAATAGCAGTACTTCATCTGGTTAGTCACGTTGCACTGCTATTATTTTCAACACCACTTATAGTGCGTGTTTGTGTGTGTGTGTCCTTGTCCGACGTTTAGCTCACGGCAGGGCGGAGCGAGGGCAGACGCCCGTGCTAGGCAGCAGGCACCCTGGGATGAGGACATTTCACAGCATGAGGCCACGGAAGAGATGCAGTACCGTTGCTTGTCTTTGTTTTGGACCCATTTAGTGCGGTGCAAGGAGTACAGCGCAGAAGAAAGGACACAAACACCGAGTTGTTCATTAATCGGTGTGCGTTATCTGAACAAATGAGTGAGTTTGATGATTATGTTTGCATTAAGAGTGTCTCATCTTCAATATAACATTTCTGCTGTGTGCCACATGAGAGCTGGGGCCTCAATCATCAATCAAAAAACGTTTGGTCAGCAGGGGTGAAATGTGCATAATCAGCAAATGTTGGTATTTATCAGAACATTCTACGTGGGAGACACACTAGAAGAGACTGGTTTATGTTTTTGAAGTGTGTAGGAGTAGGAGGTGCAAGGCTACGGACTGCTTTAGAGGACTGGCGCCAATAAACTAAAATAAATCCAACAAAAGTCCAAAAGTTACATTCAGGAACATTTGCACAGTCCAAAAAGGAGCAGATCAAATTCTTTTAGTATGCTCCAAATGTGTGTTATGCAACATAAAAGACAGTATAATTATGACACAGCAGAATTGCATATTGCCAGAATTTACGTAAGATTGCAGTCCACCGTCATTTTTTTGTGCATGATTAGGAAAACGTTACTTGTTAGAATGAGGCTGTTTTTACAGTCCGCCGTAATATGAAGCATTCAGCTGGTGTTTGCTTAAAGGTGCGTGCCAGCCAGCTCACCGCCTGACTGCTCCGTACTTCCCCCAGTGGCTCTTCTGGCCCAAAAGCGGCGCTTCAAGTTACACAACACACGTCACGATTGATTTCCTGGGAATTGTTCATGCGACGCTTACAGAAGTTGAAGTCGATGTCCCGGGCGGGCGCCTTTTGTGCCGTGCGGCTGTTTTTTTTTTGGCCCAGGTTGGCCCAGGTTGGCCCAGGGCACATTACAAAAATATATTTTAACATGAAAACTAAAGACCAACAACAGCAAAAATCTGCAGTAATTATAAGAAAGCAAAGTCAAAATTTGAAGAGAAAAAGTATGATGAGAAGATTTTAATTTCACCATCGGGATATTACGATAAATAATATGACAAAATACAGTATTTCATATTTTAGTCTTTAATATGTCAACTTTACGCTACTAAAATGATACGTTTTTTTTCATCATAATACCACAACACGTTATTCTTTTTAGATGACAGATTTTTTACGTCGATTCTGACTTTTTTTCTTAACATTTTGAATCTACTCTTATCAAATTCACGCTGATTTTTCCAAATACAGTATTCTTAAAAAGTCTAATATTTTAGTCTTTAATATTTAAACGTTATGCTGCTCATATTGTCTCAACGTTATTCTCGTAAAATTACAACTTTTTCTTGTTAGATTCCAACTTTTTTTCTACATTTTCTTGTTCAATTTTGTTTTTAAATTTGTGCCACGGGTCATTGAAAAACAGCGACAAAAAAACGAGGAAAAATAATTTCATTTTACAGTTGGAATGTTAAAGAAAAATGACAATATATTTTTTAAAAAGTCCCAATATTATGGGAAACACACAAAAGGAAATAATGTTGGTGAAAATTTGGGAAGAATGTCATAATCTTACATATATATATATATATATATATATTTTTTTTTTTAGAGATTATTTAAAAAGAAAGTTAATTAATTAAATAAAATTAATAAATTAAATGTACAAAAATGGAAAAAATATAAATGTGTAAAAAATAAATATAAAAAACAAAAATCATAAGAAATAGTTTTAAAAAAACAGCAAAAATGGGATAAATAATGGCTTTTTGGCACTTGCATCCTTTCATTTTTCACTTTGTGGACATATTTGAGAAGTCATCAGTCCGAGACAAGTCCCGAGTCACTGATGTTGAAGTCCAAGTCCGGTTGCAAGTCATTGATGATTTTGCCAAGTCAAATCCAAAGTCATCAACGTTTTATGACATTTTATGAGGAAAAATAATTTCATTTTAGAGTTGAAATGTTAAAGTAAAATTACAATATTTATTTTGAAGTCACAATATTATGGGAAACACACAAAAGGAAATAATGTTGGTTTAAATTTGGGAAAAAAAAATCATTTTTGCAGATTATTTAAAAAGAAAGTTAAATAAAAATAATACATCAAATGGAAAAAAAATGGAAAAAATATAAATTTCTAAATAAAATCATTAATAATCATAATAAATAATTTAAAAAGCATTATAAAAACAGCACAAATGGGAGAAACAAGGACTTTTTGGCACTTCCTTCCCTTCATTTTTCACTTTGTGGACCTCACTGAAAAAAGTTTGGCCAGCCCTGGTCTAGATACACGTCTTGTGTTTGATTCCTTTGGACTGTACTTACTGTATAGTCCAAAAATGCATCCATTAATAAATAATCAAGCATGTCGCCACGCGTGTGGCAGCACATCAGCGCTGTGAGCCCAAGAATAACACCACCTTCCTTTTATAGCTCTGCCAACAAAGGGGAAGTGGACCACATGACAGTGAGGTTACATCTTCAGACCTTTTCCCATCACGCCCCTTTGACGCCACGAGCGCGCGCCGCGGCACCAATGCGGCTTGTTGCCCGACCGCAATGTTCCCCCTTTTTCTGCCGGCGAAATCGAGAAGTGTCGAAATGAGAAGAGCCCAGCCCAAAGGCCCTGGTGAGGGGCCCCTTGATTAAAAACAAAGCCGCTCCCTCGAAAACACCTTGCGAAAGGAGAGAGAATGCCATCAACCATGAGAACGCTTAGTTGGAGTTACACAACCAGTCACTTTTTATAGCGGGGTGCTATATTGCAGTTTTGATTCACTCAAATTAGGCTGCATGCACAAAAACACCAAGAAGTAAACATGCAAGAAAATACGGAACTGCATTTTGAAGCACTAAAAACTCCCTCTGGGAAGATTTTACACAACTTGTATTACTTGGCAATGCCGAAATGGCTACTTAGAGGGCGCAGAGTTTTGAATGTGCCGCCTCGTTTATCGGGGTTATTCGGTGCCGATATGTCAATTTCCGTGAAGTAGGATTCCTTATCTATAAATTAAATGTTTAATTAGTTAAAGCGTAGAAAATCTTTTTATGACCTTCTAAATACAGTTTTATCGTTAGAGCCCTCTGGTTGTGAAATAACACCCCTATGGTCATCTTTACACCCATATTTAGTGGACCTAAGATAGATTTAACACATAAATAAGACTCATGCTTGTCTGTGTTGCTTTGAATGTGTTACGTTGGGGAGGCAAGCGGTAGGCGGACAGGAAGTGATGTCAGGAGTTCAGAGTTGAGTACCAGTTTGGCGTGGGTGACTGATGCAATAGACAGCAGCCCATGTTTTGACCTGAGAGTAACATTACTGACCCCTAGTGACCAGTGTAGAATATAAAATGCATCATATTTACTACTAAAAGGCCGCATTGAACCATATTGTTAATTCATATACAGTATTTTTGAAAAATCTTGAAAGCGTAATATCGCAAAATTGGAAGCACGAAGTGACGAGGCAAGCCTGTACATCGTACTGCACGTAAGCAGGTCCTCACAATCCACCAGCGGCCCCGTTTGGCGCAAGGGGTCGCATTCTCGGCCAATGCGCAAAGTGTGGATGATGCTCAGAGTATGTGCGTGTGTGCGAGACAGCCAGGAAGCGACAACCATGGACGCGTTTTCAAGACATTAAGTTTTTAATTTGCTTTTTTGAAGCACGTTTGCTTTTCATATATATTGAAAAATGGAGTTTTCGCCCCCAACCTGTCAGAAAAGTGGGTAAGACAAAAAGAGATGTTTTTAACTGATCGGGTTTACCGAGGCTTTTGCCTCCTTGTTTAATTGTGGGGGGTTCCGGCCTGCGGGACTTTAAAAACACCGCCAACTATGCGCTGCCTTTGTGTGCCAAGGAAACGAGGACAGTGGAAGCCAAACTAAACGAAAACCCGCTAAGGTGTACTCGCGTCCCAACAAAAATGTCCAAAAAGGAAGAAAACGCATAAATGGAGCTTGTAAAATTTTAGCACGCGGCTTTAAAAGTCCCCAGCGGAAAAAAGTGCTCAATGGTCGAAGGGCTAAACGGTGGCTGGCATGACCGGACATGGCGGGGAAGTTGAGGTAATGGCAAGCTCCTAAATCGGAATGCATCTGCAGCGGCGACAAAAAGCCCTCAGTTGTCTTTGCAGCCGAATTTAGGGTGCACACGTTTTGCCAGCTGCACGTGCCACGCAAGCGGCAGGGCGCGCACCGGGGCCGCTCGCGGCGTTACGGTTGGCGTGGTGTGCAATTTGCACGTGCTCCTGCCAGTCCCTCCAGTAAACAACTTGAACGCAGACACATCGAAAGGGTACATCCACAGTTTGGATCCGCCCTACAGTGCGGGACCACAGGTAGCACAGGTAGTTTTAGTGGCCCGCCCCCTAGAGGCCGGCGTGTGCACACCAGCTGGTAATAACACGTGTGTGTTTTTCTCTCGCCATGTGATTCCCGTGTGTGCGTCAGCCATGAGGGCAACAACGTTTCAAAATGACTTTTCCATAAATGAAGGTGCATTCATCCATTCCTTCTGGCAACAAGCCATGTCACACGTGTGGCAGTGAGCCCCTAGAGGCGGGTGTTGGACCTGCAGCCTGGCCGCAGGTCAGATGAGCAGATGCAAAGGGCAACTTTGATGTTTTACAACCAAAGATATTACACGTTATATTTCAAAGCACGACTGCATCCCACATATGTTGGCCACACAGTCAGGAGGTTTGGAGGACCTGGGTTTGAATCTGTGGGGGTTTTCTCCGGGTACTCCGCTTTCCTCCCACAGTCCAAAAACATGGGAGTGGGAATGGCTGTTGACTGGCGACCAGTCCAGGGTGTACCCCGCCTCCTGCCAAAGTCAGCTGGGATAGGCTCCAGCGTAGGCGCGGCCCTGACAAGGATAAGGCCTATTATTAGTATGAACATCATTTTTCTTCTGAAATAATCTTCATACATTTTTTTCATAATGTTATGATTTTTTTTACTCCATATTATGACTCTATTACCATAATCTAACTTTTTCCCAAAGTAAATTACAAAACATTTCAACTTTATTTTGTTTTCTTATAAAACGACAGCTTTTAAAACAATTATGTATTTTGTTTTAATATTTCAACTTTATGCTCCTAAAATGTTTTTTTGTTATAATTTTACAAGTTTATTGTCATAAAATTGCGACTTTTTTTTCTTGTTGGAATACGACTCGTTTCTCGCGATATTTCGTCTTTATTCCCCTAAAAAAACTTCAGCTTTGATTTTGTAAAATTTATTCTCATAATTATGACGAAATATTTTAGCTTTTTTTTTTGTAACTTTGCAACTTTTTCCGCAACCTAATTTTCTAAAACAAAATTACAACTTAAATTCATTGTTTTTTTCTTCTCATATAGGACTTTTAGATATAATGTTTTCTTAAATATATATTACAACTGTTGAATATGAAATTGAATATTTTAACTCTATGCTCCCAAAATTACATTATTTTTCTCATTGGATTCACTTTTTACTTTTAATTTTGACATTTTGCAGCTCTTTTTTAAAAATAGTTTTCTTGTTGAATTGTGTATTTACAATTTGCCACGGGCCAATAAATAAATATATAAAAATTGCAACTTTTTTTCTTTTTCGAACATGACTTTTTACTTTTATAAGTTTTACTTTAAAAATTACAGCTGAGTTTTTTCCATTTCTGCTGTTTTCATTTTGAAACTTTCCAACTATCTCAACGTTCTTGTCATAATTATGACTTTATTCCCATAACATTTATTCTCAAATATTATTTAACTTTATTCATTGTTTTCTTTTTACCGCTTTTAAAAGAAATATTTTCATATTTCAACTTTAGGCTCCTATCATCGGGTGACATTTTTCTTGTAATGTTTTGATTTTATTCTTGTAAAAATGACTGCAGACTTTTTTATTTTAAGTTTCATGTTAGTTTATATTTTTATAATGTGCCGCCGCCTATAAAAAAAACAGCTGTGGGCAGCAAATGGACCCGAGCCGCACTTTGGACACCCCCGACTCAAAGCGTTTTGTTTCCTAACCTTGACGGGTCACAGAATTGACAGTTTGGGCCAATCGTAAGGCTCGTAGAATGTATAGAAATATAACAAAATGGCTCACACATGAAAACAAAGTGAATCCCTTTTCTCCTCGCGCTGAAAAAATACAAAGTTTCACCGAGTCCTGTGCTGCACGAGACCGGCTGGGCTGGAAGAGCGCATGCCCTCGCCTTCTCCTCAGCACACTGTGTTTCTCCCCTCTGGCGGGATGGCACGATGCCCAGATGGCTGGCACTTGCGTGCCACGACTCTTTTGGTAGATTGGCATCTGGGCTCTTGAATAAACTGGCATGACTTACAAGTCATTTTGTGTGCTTGTGTGTGTGTGTGTGTAATGTTTGCACAGCGTGCTTGTCTCTCTGAGGCCTGTCTTCTCCGAAGGCCAGTCTCCTGTTCTTCCCAAAAAGAAATGGACCTCATACGTGCAGAAGCGTGTTTGTGCAGGACATGGTCAGTGGGAGCAGCACAATTCCCATTTTTTCAAATGCAACTCAGGTCCCATTGGTATGTGGATATGAACGGGATGTGTATGCCATGCAACTGCGGTATGAACGCTCAGGCCGCATTTATCCAACATGCACATCCTGGAAAGATTATCGTGCCAGACTTGGATAAATGTAGTCACCCATGAAGGCAAACGTTCTTCCCATCCGAAAAGAATTTTTGTCAGTTGTCAGCGAAGCAGCTCTTTGCAATGTCTCACCACTCCACAATTTGATATGATATAGAACACACATTCGATGAATTTGCACGTAGTATGGAATTGGTATCATCGATACCAGCCTGAATTTGATCCAGAATCAAATCTGGAGCCACTTGTGCTCACATGCCAAGGCGCGTTTGTTTGGTGATGTGAACCACCTCGTGAAAATTCCTATTTTAAACCAAAAATCCCATTTGGAAATGGTACGCTGCAGTGTGAACGTAGGCAAAGTCGCCGGGGGATCGGTTAAGTCTCCGTATCCGTTCAAAGCAACGGAAAGAAAAAGTTGGGAAATGCTCGGGTGGAGGTTGATACTCCAAGATCGCTGATTCGCTCGTTTCACTGTCAAACAAAAAAGGGATTCCACCTCAGACAGATCATCCAATCATGGTGCCGAAGCCGGGCGTCCGGGCCAGTCCACTGCCCCATCGACCCCCAGAGATGCCGAGCGTCCGATGGGTGGGACAAAACTCAGCATTTAGCCAACGACCGTCCAGTTTTCTGCTGTGGAACAACACGATTCTGGTTTTGACTCTGAACAAAAGATGAAAGTATTTTAGCTCATACATAGTCAATGAAATGTCGCAGTCGCCACTCGTACCTACTGCAGTAACCGTACGCGTCCAACTAGGAAGTCGCTTTTAGTTATAAGACAGACAACCTGGGACTGTTTGTCCTGATCACCCAAAAATGTCCCCATCCATCAAAAGGGTCGCCGGCAGGGCGAAGTCTGTCGCATACTATGCAGAAAAAGCCCGCGGAGCGCCGAGGGAGACGACCGCACCAGCGTGCAAATCAGCGGTGGTTGTCGGTTGTTATTCCCGCAGGTGTTGTTAATCAAGCCGACCTTCATTTTTAGTTTCCCCGCACACATTATTTCCTCAAACTACCGTGGCATTTCTCTGGGCTCGGTAGAAATAAAAGTGCAGCCCACTTCTGCTTTTAATACATTCCCAGCACAGCCCCTCTGTGCACAATTTGAAAGGCTTTATTTGTGCTGCGCTACTCGGGAGTAGGCACGACCCATACGTGTCCATCCAATAAGTTGGCGAAGAAGAAAATAAAAGTTACCGCAAGTCATTTTTTTACAGACTATACACTGGTGTGAAAAAGTATTTGCCCCCCTTCCTGACTTTTGATTCTTTTGCATGTTTGTCACACAAAATGTTTCTGATCATCAAACACATTTTAATATTAGTCAAAGATAACACAAGTAAACACAAAATGCAGTTTTGAAATGAATGTTTTTATTATTTAGGGAGAAAAAAATCCAAAGCCACATAGCCCTGTGTGAAAAAGTAATTGCCCCTGCACCTAATAACTGCTTGGGCACCCTTAGCAGCAATAACTGCAATCAAACGTTTGCCATAACTTGCAACAAGTCTTTTACACGCTCTGGAGGAATTTTGGC
>QODF01000210.1:145169-198970 GCA_024372805.1 Oostethus manadensis | reverse complement strand
AATGAAATGCAACCGTGTTTGTTCGCCTGCCCGTTGGGTTTCTACAAAAGTTTGGTATTTGGTTTGATAAAGTTCCAGGTCGGGGAAAACTTGGAAAATGGAAACAAAAGTATGGAAAAATATTCATGTTTCCAAGACTCTTCCCACTTTTCTGTTTTGTAAAAGATAAAACAACGAATAACTAAAAAAGACAACAACAACGAAATGGATCTGTTTTTCTAAGGCTCCCGATGAGATCCTGCCCCACCTAGAGGAGTGGAAGTACTTTGGGATCGGTGTGGCATCTGCAGTGATGCTGACTCTGCATTAGTCTGTTGTGGTGAAGAGGGAGCTAAGCTGAAGTTCTCAATTTACCGGTGGATCTACGATCCTACCCTCACTTATGGTCGTGAGGTTATGGTAGTGACCGAAAGGACAAGATGGCAGGTAGAAGCATCTTAAATGTGTCTTCTCCTTAGGGTGGCTAGGTTCTCCTTCACAGGTGAGAACCACTGTCATCCGGGAGAGACTGCATTGAAAGAGCCAGAGGAGGTGGCTCGGGCATCTGGTTACGATGCCTACCAGGGAAGGTGTTCAGGGGACATTCGACCGGTACGAGATTTTGGGGAAGACCCGAAACATGGAGAGACTTACCTGGGAACGCCTCAGAATCAGATAACAGATAAATGCAGAATCCGCATCACCAAGCGCCGCACCAAACCGCCTATCCATCTCGCGTTCCATCCTTGGACCCCGAAGTTCTTAAACGCCTCCACTTGGGACAAGATCTCATCCCTGACATGGAGATGGAGAAAGTAAATTTTGGCCACTTCTATCCGCAATCTTCTCCTTTTGGTCACCACCCAAAGCTAAAGACCATAGGTGATGGAAGGAACGTAGATGGACCATTAAATTGAGAGCTTTGCCTTTTGGCTCAGCTCCCGGACCGATGCAGAGTCCACATCATTGCAGACGCCACACCAGTCCACCTGTCCATCCCGCATCTTTCCCTCACACGTGAACAAGATTCTGAGGTACTGTGAACTTGGGGTAGGATCTCATCCCCAACCCAGAGATGGCACTCCAGCCTTTTCCGGGCAAGAAGCATGGACTCTGACTTGGAGACACGATTCTCATCTAAGCCGCTTCACACTTGAAGCGATCCAGCGAGAGTCGAAGGTCATGGCTCGGTTAGGCCAACAGGACCACATCATCTGACAATTGACACAAGAGAGATCCTTGTTACGTACGTCGGTGCATAAATGAAGAAACACGCATGTTTCGGTCATGTGGTTTCATTTCCTTTATGACGCCCGGCCAGGTACAGAACGTTCCTGCGCTGCCTTTTCCCCATCAGCCACAGAGCGGTCGATGGCGAGTGGAAGCAATTTTTCCTTGAGCGCAAACTCGGAACACAAATCCTCAAGGTGGGCAGACGCGAATGAACCCGAGAGAGTTCATGTTTGCGCCCGCTGTGCGGCACTGCGTCGGCGGGGCAGGGAACTTCCCGGTCGGAGCGCCGTACGTGTTTACGGGTGCCAGGACACTTGATCCTGCATGTGTCTAATCTGCAGGGTGGTAAGCTGCCTGTGCTCCATGCCATGACGATTTGAGCAAGATTAGAGAGACAATGGTTGAGTGACCATTTGTAGGGGCTCCTTCGGTGCCGTATAGACACCGGGATTAAACATTAAACGTTGCAAATGTTTCTGTCGGTGGCATTACCAGCATAGCGTACGTGGAAGTTTGCCCAACCGGTCTACATGTGCTTTCTGAACCGTGTCCCTTTCGGTGTCATGTGGCGGGTGCTGAGGGAGGGTCGGTGGCACGCTACCCTGTGCCATTTGGTACTACAGGATCAGAAGCCTGGTTTGCCAGCAAGTCCAGCCTGCTCCTGGCCGGGGGGTGGGGGGGTCCTGTTTGGGAGCTTTAGGATCTCGTCTATGCTATTTGCAAACAATGTAGTCCTGATGCCCTCATCGGGTCGTGATCTTCAGCATTTACTGGGGAGTTTTGCAGCCGAGTGTGAAGCTTCTGGGGTGAGACTCAGCAACTCCAAATCGGAGGCCATGGTTCTCTGTCGTAAAAAGGTGGGCTGCACCCTCTGGGTTGAGAGCGAGGTTCTGCCCCAGGTGGAGGAGTTCAAGTATCTCACATCAAGAGGAGCCAATTGAGGTGGCTCGAGCATTTAGTTCGGATGCCACCCGGACACCTCCCGGGTGAGGTGTTCTGGACATGCCCAGTCAGGAAAAGGTCCCGTGGGCGGACCTAGGACAGATTATGTCTCAAAGCTGGTCTGGGAACGCCTTGGAGTCCTCCTGGTGGAACTGGAAGATGTGGCTGAAGACCGAGAAGTCCGGCCTTCCCAACTGAGACTGTCGCCCCGGCAACCTGGACCAAGAAAATCAGAAGAAAATGGATATTCGGTCCAATATGGTGTTAGTACTCAACTTTACATGTTCAACTCAAACTACTAGTAAAGATGAGGTCGAGTGGTTGGCATGTTGGCCACGCAGTCAGGAGATCAGGGTTCCAACCGCCGCTTGGCATGTCCGTGTGGACTTTGCATGTTCTCCCCGTGCGTGTGTGGCTTTTCTCCGGGTTCTCCGGTTTCCTCCCACATTCCAAAAACATGCATGTTGGCTTCATTGCTGACACTAAAAATTGTCCATAAGTATGAATGTGAGCGTGAATGGTTGTCTACAGTAGATGTGCCCCCTACCCCGGTGACCGGTACCCCGCCTCTCGTCCCAAGTCACCTGGGATAGGCTCCAGCGTGCCCCCGCCACCCTAATGAGGATAAGCGGCACAGGAAATGGATGGATGGACTTTCAAGCATCCTGAATCACACATCTTCCAAAATCAATCCTCCCGGTCTGATCATCATCTCTGACCTCACGTGATCCTGCAATTATTATTCTGATTTTCATCCAGTTCCTCCGCACGCGCACCAATAAGGCCGAGAGCGCCGGGACGCGTCGTTTTCGTTTTGCCCTTCGTCCAGACCCCGTTCTCGTTCACTTCTACTTCCTCCTGCACGGCGCAACCACAGGAACAAACGTCTTTGCATCCGCAGTAAGCGAATACTCAGGCGTAGAAATAAGGCGTCTCGGCGCCACGCTCGCGCCTGCAGAGCGACGCTGTTTACGCGGTTGTCTTTCTTCTGCAGGGCCGTCGGCCAATAAGCTACTTAAGAGCGGTTGACCCCCGTGTGAGAGCATGAGGGCCCCGTGAGCGCGACGGGAACAAAATGTCCTAGACGCTCAAGAGTTGAAACTGGGTCAAGGAACTTAGGGAGGGGAAAGAAAGCGTGCGCTTCCTCCGGCCGTCCTGCGGCTGCAGCGTCGACTTCGTCAAACGATAACCCACGGTCTTGACTTATTATATTCACACTGGATTCATAATGGTAGCGTGCAGAAGATTGGGTGAAGACGTTCCCAGAAACAAATGCTTATTTAGTATTCCCATCATGACAACTAACAATATTTTGATTTCAGAGGTTGGGGATGGTGCACACCTGAACTTTGAAATATTTTGCATGAACTAGCAAACCTGTTCTTGTTTTATAATGACATGTTACATGCAGTCGGTGCACAAGCTCAGGAAGCAACACTTCAACTTGATGGTGATTTGCTGCCCCCTGGTGGCTGAGAAAAACATGCGCCTGCTTGTCTGTACATGGAGGGGTCCGAGCACAAAGACCTAGCCCATGTAAGGGTCCTATTGTATTCTTTGTCTTATAATGATAGTGCAAACTATATAATAAATGTGTTTTAAATTATATATAATTGATATAATGATGATATTCTATAATTATATTAAATATAACTCATTTGCAGTTGGCAAAGGCCAAACAAGGGGCTTATGATGACTTGTATGCTAGTTTGGGCAGCAAGGAGGGAGAGAAAGATCTATACAGGTTGGCAAGGCAGAGGGACAGGGGTGGGAAGGACGTGCAGCAGGTTAGGGTGATGAAGGATAAGGATGGAAGGGTATTGACAGGTGCCAGTAGTGTCATGGGAAGATGGAAAGAGTACTTTGAAGACTTGATGAATGATGAAGATGAGAGAGAACAAAGAGTAGAAGAGGTGACTGTTGTGGACCAGGAAGTAGCAAAGATTAGTAAGGAAGAAGTGAGGAGGGCATTGAAGAGGATGAAGAATGGAAAGGCACTCGGTCCTGATGATATACCTGTGGAGGTATGGAAGTGTCTAGGAGAGGTGGCAGTAGAGTTCCTGACCGGGTTGTTTAACAAGATCTTAGATAATGAGAAGATGCCTGAGGAATGGAGGAGAAGTGTGCTGGTGCCCATTTTTAAGAACAAGGGAGGATTGTGGCAGCTACAGAGGAATAAAGCTGATGAGCCATACAATGAAGTTATGGGAAAGAGTAGTTGAAGCTAGACTAAGGCCAAACGTGAGCATTTGTGAGCAGAAGTACAGCAGAGTGATGTTTCTGGGAGAAGAGATAAAGAAGGTGGAGGATTTGAAGTACTTAGGGTCAACAGTCCAGAGCAATGGAGAGTGTGGAAAAGAGGTGAAGAAGCGTGTGCAGGCAGGCTGGAATGGGTGGAGAAAAGTGTCGGGTGGGATGTGTGATAGAAGAGTTTCAGCTAAAAGGAAAGGAAAGGTGTACAAAACTGTGGTGAGACCAGCCATGTTGTTTGCTTTAGAGATGCTGAGGAAAAGACAGGAGGCAGAGCTGGAGGTAGCAGAGATGAAGATGCTGAGGTTCTCTTTGGGTGTGACCAGGATGGACAGGATCAGGAATGAGCACATCAGAGGGACAGCACATGTTAAGAGATAAAGGTTTTGGAGATAAAGTCAGAGAGGCCAGACTGAGATGGTTGGGACATGTCCAGAGGAGAGATAGTGAATATGTTGGTAGAAGGATGCTGAGTTTTGAATTGCCAGGCAGGAGGCCTAGAGGAAGACCAAAGAGGAGGTTTATGGATGTAGTGAAAGAGGACATGAAGGTAGTTGGCGCAAGAGAAGCTAATACAGAAGACAGAGTTAGATGGAGGCAATTGATTCGCTGTGTTAATTAGCATATTGTTGAAATATATAAAAAACATTATTATTTCAATGTTGTAATATTAGAAAAAACAAACAAACAATGAATAAAGTTTTTTCTGGGAGAATTGGGTAAGATGAAGAAGTGAAGAGGAAGTTATAATGTTGGGAGGCGGACTAAAGTGAGAAAACATTTACAATAAGAAATAGTTGGAAAATTATAAAAAGAAAAAACAGTACAAATGGAGAAATAATAAAATAAAATCATAAAAAAATCATAATATTAGGAGGACTAGTAATGCCATTTCAGTTAAAAAAAAGGGTTTAAATTTATATTACGATAATCAAAACAAAATAAGGGTGGAGGCGGGGCTGCAGGCATACACACAGAAGAGTGCACAAGAGTGGAACATAGTAAAAATGTAATCAATTTTTCAATCAAAAAGTCATGTTAAAATCTTGTCTCGGCATTTTTGTAGGCCTGATCTCGTGTATCGTCTCGTCCCGTGACCCCCCGCAGTTGATACTGATATAGGCTTTTGGACCTGAGATATAAAATAATGAAATATATACAACCTCTTAGCATATTTAGAAAGTATCAAAGTGGCAAAGATGCATCCTTTCATGTTTCACTATGTGGCCCTTGCTGGAGGAAAACGTTTGGACGCCCCTCCTCTAAATAATACTAAAGAATACTCATTTACTATACAGTCAAAATAAGTCAACACAGAGCCGTAATTGTCTGAATATCTGGCAACACGAGAAGATTGTAAGTCTGGGGCTGCACGAGTGATGCTGGCACTGGGGAGCTGCGGTTCACTGGAGAAAACAAGCATCTGGGTTGTACTACTTTTCTGTGAGATAGCGTATGAGTATGATATAACAGTGTAGTATTTGATGTCGGTGTAGAAATACTTCAAGTTATCACTCTCCAAATAAGCCGGGCTTGTTATCTTGCAGCGAGGACGTCTGCACAAGCAGAGATCATTTTCCAGGATGGAGACAACAGGAGGCAAAAGCGACAGAAAAAAAACATCCTGCAGCCTCTTTGTAGGCCGAGCAGTAGGAGGGTTAACTCGGGGAGTAATTAAGGAATAAAACCTTCCCCTTCCCTACCCTGGCGCTGCCTGCCCTCCATCACCAACTCCGCTCTAATCCGCCGTGCCGTTGCCCTGCTAATTTGGCAACTCATTACTGGAGTTATTATCTCAAAACTCATGGTGGAATAACGGCGACGCTTGTTACCGGGTACTTGAAACATTCTTTCAAATTTAGAGCTGTGGTTGTCCATAAAGTTGGGAGGTCCGTCTGTGCTAGAGTCAAACTGCATCTTTTCTCTTTGCAGGTTCAGTGTCACATTTAGACGATTGGCTGTACGAAGAGAACGTTTCGCCTCTCAGGCTTCATCGGTTCCTGCTCAAAGACTAGGTGGGACACACATCAGTCAGACTAGATAGGACAGCTCTAGTCTGAGAGCTTGAATGTGATGCCAATGAAAGTGATATCACCTAATCGACTATTGTTGGTGGGTTTCATGATCAAGATTACATCTCAATGCGATGCTAAAAAAGATTATACCACCGTTGGTGGGGTCCATGACCATCCTTACATCTGAATGGGAAGCTAATAAAGGTGATACGACCCAAACGACCGTCTTTGGCGGGGTCCATGACCATCATTACATCTCAGTGGGATGATAACAAAGGTGATACCACCCAAATCGCCATCAATGGCGGGGTCAATGGCCATCATTACAATGGAATGGGATGCTAACGAAGGTGATACCACCCAAACGAACGTCGATGGTGGGGTCCATGACCATTATTACATCTCAGTAAAATGCTAACCAAGGTGATACCACCCAAATGAACGTTGATGGTGGGGTCCATGACAATCATTACCACTCAGTGGGACGCTAGAGAAGGTGATACCACCCAAATCACCATCACTGGCGGGGTCCATGACCATCATTACATCTCAGTGGGATGCTAAAAAAGGTGATACCACCCAAATCACCATGATTGGCTCGGTCCATGACCATGATTACATCTGAATGGGATGCTAAAGAAGGTGATACCACCCAGATCACCATCATTGGCGGGGTCAATGGCCATCATTACATCAGAATGGGATGCGAAGGAAGGTGATACCACCCAACTGACCATCGTTGGTGGGCAGAGGTGCCACTCCATTGTATCCTAACGATTGTCATTTGACACGACTAATGTGCCCTAGTGGGCACAAAGCAGCACAGAAAATTGATGGATGGATGGAAGTACCAACACGAGTGTAGAATAAAAACATCTACCTTAACTGATTCCCATCATGCATTGCTTCCCAGCAAAGCAGTTCACTCAGCTGGAATGATTGTAATGATGGCCCCTGTAATGATGGAGCAAACTAAAAATACTAAAAAAATATATATGTACATTAATAGTTCATTATAATAAAAAATGTATTACACAGGATATGTTTCAATTCCTGCAACCCCAATAAAAGAAAAGATAATCAAGTCAACACAGCAGTTATTCTACTTGACACCACATGATGGCAGCAAAGAGCGAGTTTGTGTCGCTGAGCAGAAGCCCTCCTGATTTGTCAGTCCTGCACCACCAAACTGAAGTCTGCTGATTGAAAAGATGATCTCACTCGGACTGCTGCTGTCACAACAAGAAATCTGAGGAAAATGCTTGTACAAGCACAGCAATGTGGAATTAAAACGGCCGATGAAATTTGGATGGTCTCCATGATGCGTCGGAAGAATTAGAAGTGAGCAAATTTGAGTCGCACAAAGAGGATGAATGCCGACTCCGTGCACGTGCAACCTTCTTGAGTTAAGCAGCAAGGTTACGACACTCGGATCCATTGCCGTGGAGCAATAGTTCATTATCCCGCCTCGGATAATAGACACTCATGAGACACGTGTGGGAGGATGTTATGTCAGAGCCCTTCCAAGAACAAGTCCATGCTGGCTCATGCATACCGCATCAGGTCCCCATAATTGTCCGCGCTATGCCTGCTTTGCTATAGAAGTCCTTTTATTGGTGCAACGTCCTTTCAAAACGATTTTTAGACTCCCACACCCTTAGAAAGGCCGTCCGTTTGACACCGGCTGTCTGGAATCGCAACACAAAGTGCAGATCAATTGCCAACACACACACACACACACACACACACACACACACACACGGTCAGATCTCAAAGGCATTTGTTGAAAAAGTGCATCCCGAGTGGATGTAGGTAAAGATCCGATGATTAATGTCACACACACACACACACACATTCAATCCCAACTGAAAGGCACTAATTCGGGGGTGTTTAAATTGCACATTCTAAAAAGTGAATTTTACAACATAACGAAAATGAGCAGTATTTTCACCAGAAAAAGGTCCAAATTTTAAGAAAAAAAGTAAAGTGAAAGAAAGAAATAATAGGGATGAAGTCATAATTAGGTGGGGGAAAATATGCACAATAATAAATTTGAAATGGTTGGAAAATTCACAAAAACAGCAGTAATTTATCTAAAAGTGTTTCAAAAATATTAAGAGACAAAAACACACAAATTGCAATTTTAGCAGAATAAAGTCATAACATAAGGATGACATGTAATGTCAATGGAGGGGCGTGGAGTTGAAATAACAATGACAAAAAATGTTTGTCAAAAAGTTGATACTAATAATAGACTTTCCAATCTGCCGCATATGACAAAACTGAGATTGTTTTAAAAAAAATGCATATATATTAAACGTTAACGTAAGTGTCCTTGTGCGTACGTCCTGTTTGACCCTCGGCCCACACCGTAGTTTGAGGAACCGCATGCGTGGAGCTAGAAGTGGGAGCAAATGCTGAGCAAAAATGTGCAAAAAAAGTGTATTTTGAATGGCAGTATTAGCTTGAAAGCCATGGCAGATGGTTCTCTCAACAAAACCAAAGCTATTTGTGTCGCTGTGACTTGAGTTGTCATGAAGTACATCGCCTCTGGGAGAAGTGAGAAGTTACTGGCGCACTGCAGGTATTGTTTTGTCACTTATAGTACATTATAGCCATCTAATTTATCTTATTTAGTAGTGATTGTGTAAAACTATGACAGTAACAACATCAATTTAAGAGCACTAAATAAATTCAAAACCACCATCCGCCTGGAGTTGTTTTTCAGAGAGGTTGTGTACTACAAATATGCACAGTAGCACTCGGAAATGTCATTACATCTCACCTATGCATCCCCACGTAGTAGCAGCATTTAGGAGCAAATATGAGGTGAAAAAAAGGGTAAAAATGTAGTATGGTAGCCCTGCAGCGTGTCTGAACAAAGAAGGTGTGTTCAAGGACCGGACAAATTGCTACACGCATCAAACATGAAAAACCTGGGGGATTTGTAACAGTATATTCTTATTGGCACTCCATAAGGTCATCAAATCTTACCTTTATGCATTCCCACGTAGTATTCGTTTGACGGCATTTGGGAGCAAAGAGATGAAAGAAGAAGGGTAAAAATACAGTATATTAGTGTGGGAGCAGCATGTGAGATTGTACAAGGTGCATTCAAGGACCGTCAAACAGTGGGACAAATCGCCGCTGGCATGAAACATTCACAAACCTGAGGCTTTCTCACTGTATATTATTTTTTATATAATAATAGCCCACATTTCCAATATTGATATTCCTTTTCAAATTTGATGTAGTTATCGTAGTTGAATAGCAAATAGATACAAATGTATTTCTACCTGCGATTAAGTGCGATGAAGTTTGAGTTAACTACGGACAAAATGTGATGAAATATTTTAATCGATTGCAGCCCTAACACATATAATTTTAATCACGTTAATTGATTAATCACGGTCAAATATTTTTATCAATTGACAGCCCTAATAATTGTATTGTACACATTAAATCGCGTTAATTGATTAGTCGCAATCAAATATTTTAATCGATTGACCACCCTGATGTATATATATATCTATATCTATATATATACAGATACTGTATACATATAAGTATATATAAGTTTAATGATGATTAATTATGATCAAATATTTTAATCGTTTGGCAGCTCTAATATATAAGTTTAATCATGTTGATTAATTGCAATCAAATATTTTAATCCATTGACTGCCCTAATATATATATATATATACATATATAATATAATTTAATCACGATTAATTGATTAATCATGATCAAATATTTTTATCGATTGACAACCCTAATGTATATACATCTATATATATATCTATATATATATATATATATACATGTACTGCATATAAGTTTAATCATGAATAATTAATTAATCGTGATCAAATATTTTAATCGCTTGACAGCCCTTATTTATAAGTTTAATTTTGTTAATTGATTAATCGCAATCAAATATTTTAATCCATTGACAGCCCTAATATTTATATATATGTGATTTCTTAACGTTTTTCTATGTGTTGCTTTACAAAATGTCAAAGTTGCAATGTTCCCATTTTCCAGCACGAGGTCCTCGGTGCAAAAACGTTTGGACGCTCCTGCACAAATTCGAGAATTGCATCCGGGATGTAAATATCCGTGGCGTGCCTGGCTACGTGATTGACACGCACGCACACATAAACCAGCACAGTCCAATGGGATGGAAGGAGCTCATTCTGGTGTTTCTCTTGTGTGGACCAAACAAAAAAGTCCTCACAATAAAGATGAGATGTCGAGTCTCGGGCCGCTTAAACAGAAAATAAATAAATAAATAAATAAATAAAAATATATATATATATATATATATTCGCACCATGAAGTAGATTTGTGGGTTGGAAAGCGACGTGGATCAATAGTAAATAAAGACGCTGGTTGCCTCGTGCTCAGCAAAAGTGTCTTAAAAGTGTCATATATATATTTTGTAGCAGCACATTTGACTGCTTTTATTGTTTCGCTTTTTTAGAGTAGGCGTTTAAAGGACACTAAGAAGCACAGCGAGGGAAAAATGGCTACTTTCGGAAGAACCACGTGAGTGTTCCCTCATTCCTGTTACACACACACACACACACACACTCATCCACAACACGGGCGGCCACCAAAATCCGCCTTTATTCTGCATTTAGAAGACGGTTTGGTGTTTGAGCAGCTTTGGTATCAGCGAGGAAGGCGAATAAAAGCGCAGGCCTCCATCTGAGGCGCCGCATGTCATGCGGGGAGCGTTGAGCCACCACGCCTGGCGGCCGCCAGCATTGTTGAGGATGGACTCACGGGCTTGTCCAGATTTGGGCTCGGCTTAACAAGAGAGCGAAGGGAGGATTCAGCATTTTGGATGTTCAGAGCTCCCAGTAATAAAAAAACAAAACAATAAAAAGAGATTTAAACATCCACGGCAAGCTTCTCTCTCTCCCTTTCGCTCCCGGAAATATCGTCCACTTCCCGGCTTTTGTCCGCGGGGCATCCCGACGCCGACGCCACCGAGGACGCGCTCCACGGAGGCCGGATCAATAGGCAAGGATTGAGCGCTCAAAGCTGAGGCGGCAGGCAAGAAAGTGGACCAGAGGCGAGCGTGACCTTTTTGCAGAACGCAATTTATATAAAAAACATCTTTTTTTGTTTTTTTTACCAAGCTAAGCCAACCCCGGCGCCATGCTGTGCCTGCGCTTGCTGATCTTCTACTGTCCCGCCGTTGAGGGTGAGAAGGGAATAACAACCAGGCGGGCAGATTCTGTAGGAGCACCAGTTTAAAACGCTTGTGCCTGCAAATGCACCAGTTTCCCTCTCCCAATCTTGTTTGAGCAGGCTTCCTGTGAAACACACACACACACACACTCTCATCTACATCCTTGACAACAAATAACACAAGCAACATCTGTACAATGGAGCCCTGACAGAAAATCTATATTCCTCTGGCCTAATGCTTCTGCCTTTTCCTCGCTCTCGTCTGTGGGCCTCCTTTTATCCTCATCTGATGTAAAAACACGGGCATCTTAAAAACACACCGGAACAAAGTTAGACACAAAAGGTAAACAAACATAATGCATGAAATGTACCAGGGGTGTCCAAGGTAGATGTAAGTATACTTCAACAAGAAAAAACGGAAAAATCAGCAGGCATTTTACAAGGAAAAAATAGAAATATTAGTTGTAATCTGCTGAGAATAATGTCATAATATTAGGTGGGAAAATAATGTCACTTTAGTGGCGTCGAGTTGAATTACGAAAAAAAAATGAAAAAAATATCATAATATTAGCATACGTGTTAATATTACGCAAATGTTTTATTATCATATTATTACCATTATATTATTGTGTTCTTTTACCGCCTTCTTGATAATACAAGACTGCTAATATTAGGACATTTGCATAAAATTACCCTGCAGGAAAAGTTATCATAAAAATAAAGTCCAAATAATATAATTACGAGTTTAAATGGTTGGGAAAAAAAACAAAAAACAGCAGAAATGGGGGGGGAAAAAGAGCAGTGGTTTTACGAGTATAAAGACAAAATAATAAGCAAAAAAAACCTTGTAACCCAAGGAATGAAAGATGTAAATAAAGAATAATGTTCAAATAGTAGGTGGGAAAAATCATTCTAGTACCATCAAGTAGAAATATTTCAGGAAAAAACACAGCACACACAAAAAAATAAATAAATAATACATTTGTAATATTTTGGAAAATGAAGTCAAAACCATTTCAAAGAAAATGTAAACAGATGGAAAAAACAGCAGAAATGGAGAAAAAAAACAGCTGTAATTTTATGAGAATTAAGTCAACATATTAGGAGAAAAAAGTCTTTTTTTACGAGAACAATGTCATAATATTCATCATTTTAGTATAATAAAGTAGCAATATGAAAGAAAAAATATTAGCTAAAAATAACACCAAAATTGTTTTTTAATTTTCGGGGAAAGTCAGGTCTAAATTTCCTGGGACTAAAGTCAGAATACACGGAAAAGAAACACCAGGAAAACCTTAATTTGTTGAACAAGTCCAAAAACCACCAACAAGAATATTTTACAAGAATAAACGTGTGATATTATATCATACACTATGAGGAAAGCTGATGTCAGTTTCGTAGCAAAGAATTGAAATATTGCACACATAAAAAAAAAAAAGAATTATTATGAGAAACAAATAAAACAAAATAATGTAATTTAAAAAAAAAATAGTTTGGGTAAAAGTTATAAAATGCAAATAAATTCATAATATGTAATCTCATAATCTTGTCCACCGGCCAGCCCTCGTGTCGAATGCACACTCCGAGCAGCCGGCGTGCTGCTACGGAGGTTAGGAGAAGCGGAGCAACGAGTAGGAGTGCGGCATCTGGTGTGGCCCAGCAGGGTGCGCTGTATTCGGACACATGCTCCGAGCAGCCGGTGTGCTGCCGCGGAGGTCAGGAGAAGCAGTGTGTAGACCAGGAGGAGATTCCCAGCAAGGAACAGTTAAGCAGAGTTCTCGATTTTAGAAGTAACTCTTTTTATGGACATGCTTCCATTTTGTCAGACCCTGAGTTTAGGTCAAGGTAACCAAAACTTTTGCAAAACTGTTAAACAACCTCATTTGACCTCTTCTTTAGTGCAGTTGGAGTTCACAGAATGATTCACAGCAGATTGATTGGCTCCTACCGGCCAACACTGTGGTTCTCCCGACCTCCGTGGACGCACACCGGCTGCTCACATAGCGTATCCGACATTAAAGCGCCCTGCCCAGCCACGGCGGGTGGTTCATCCCGGCCAACACTGTGGTTCTCCCGACCTCCGTGGACGCACACCGGCTGCTCACATAGCGTATATGACATTAATGCACATTGCCCGGCTCCTCCCGCTTTACGCTCCGGTTCTCCCGGTCACGGTAGCCATATCCTAGCCGTACCCAATCCTCGCAGGATTCCCCCACACGTGTGTGCTAAACACGTGTGTGCTAAACCCCTGATATATCCCATACATAGAAAACTCTTCCGCTCGCCCCCTTGACACGCATGACCACAACATCCTTCAGAACCTCCAGCGCCTCCCCATCCATCTGTGCATCCATCTCACCATCAAAACCCCGCTCAATCTGGCCTCTTCCTGACTGGCAGATCTGCTTCATCCTCCTCATCCTCCGCTGTACGTGCTAACCACTTGGCTTCCTCGTGGACGTCTCCTAAATCAGATTGCTAAAAACAACATGAGATCTGGTTTTTTTCCTTCCTATTGACATCCGGCAGGGGGCAGTCTTAAGCGGGGTATCTTTCCGCCGTAACGACCAGCGACTTGACGGAGAGGGATGGGATTGGCGCAGTGCTGAAGGAGAGAGGAGGGATGGGGATGGAGGCGGAGACAGGAGGGAGGAAGGGTTGCGGTGCACGGGACGGGCTCTCTTTAGAGTGGGTTTGCGTCGCCCCCTTCGTTTTACACCTCAAGCGGGCCCTCCCCACCGTACATGTGTACTTACGATCGGCACTGTTGCTTTTATTTGTTTTTTTTCACTCCCACGGACCCGCTCGGGCCTTGCCGGGGGGTGATTAGTATGCCGGCGGTCTCCGGGGCATCATGAATACAAAAAACGGGGGCCATCTCTGGTTAGCCATATATTTGTTTTGTCCCTTGCCCCATTAATGTGAACGTACTCCTATTAATAGCTCTCAAGGACAAAAGGGGATTTCTATGCATGTCTGATTTCCGCCAGCGTATCATTATGAATAATTCCCGGGGATTTGCAGACTGGATTTCCGTCTTCCGGGCTTTTCTTTCCTTCTCTTTTTTGAAATGGAAAACAACACCACCGTTCCGGTAACGGCAAATGATCGGATCAGCCATCCGGCTGGGACAAAACGGGGGGAACCGTAACAAGAAAGGTTTGCGCTCACGTCTGCGACAAACCCTCAGCGGCAAAGATTACATCTCTGGAGGTAAATTAACATTCATGGTCGCGCGCTTGATGATGAAATCCAATTCTCAGCCGTCACGTCGCGTTAGCTGCTTGGGGATGCTAAGACGGGCGTCTTTCATGTGCTCCGCAGCGGCGTCGGAGCCGGTCCGGTTCGCGCTGCACGGGGCGGTACCCACAATGCACAATTAGTAAACACGATCCCTATGATGAACATGCACGCACCGAGCGAGGCTGGTTGGCCGCACATCCTCGCTTCTCTCCGTGTATGCGTGGTAAGAACACAACAAAACTGCGACTCCAGCATTTGCAGTTGTTGGGATTATGGGAATCCAACGGCTGTCTGCTGCTAATGTTATCTCGTTACCAACGAATGGACAGGTGAACATGGATTCCTTTATTTTTCCCCGACACAAAAACAACACCCGCTGTGAACAATTATCCCAAAGGTGCACACAATATTGTTTGTGCTGCCTGCTGGGAAAAACTGTGACCCGTTTAGCAAATAAAGCGTATTATGGGTTGTGTGTGTTCATCTGGGGTGTCCCGTGGTGCGGGCTGGGGCTCATGCTAAAGAGGCAGCAAAACCGCAAAAATAGAACAAACAGCAGTCACTTTATAGTAACAGTTGTAGTAGTACAGATGCAAAAGAATATGACTGCATTTGTATATTTTCGATTCGCCTTGTATTTCCCCAAGTACGGTATTTCCTTTTAGTTTTGGCACTCCTGTGATTCCATAGCACTGTTTATTTTCAACACGCTTAACAAATGAAGGCAGGGGTGTACCAACAATACAGCGAAAAATAAAAGGACGCAACTTTGCCACTTTGATGTTTTTATTTTATATATTTATATTCCTATATATTTATGTTTGCATATATACTCATATTTGGCATATAGGTGAAAAAACCTATTAGTTAATTCATATTTTTGTCTTCTTAAATAATTTTCAGCAACTATCTTCTCATAATATTTTGTCTTTTTCTCCAACCCAATTTTCAAATATTTTATAATATTCTCATAATGTTATGACAAAAAAAAATCCTTGTCTTCAACATTTTAACTCTGTGCTACTGAAATAAGGGATTTTTCTTTCATAGTTTAATGGGTTTATACTTGTAAAATTGCAATAAAAAAAATATATATTTTGACTTTTTTTTTACATCTGTTTAAAAAAAAAAAAATCGTATGCATTTTCTTCTTGTAAATATTAATTTATTCCCAAAAACATTTTTTTTCATAACAGTAGAACTTGCGAAAAGAATAAAAAGGTAATATGTCAAATTTTTGCCACTAAAATGGCAATATCCTTATAAAATCCCAATTTACAACTTTTTTATCTTAATATTTTGACTTCTTGTAAAATTACTGCAGATTTTTCCCATTTTTGCTTGGTTTTTTGTGTGTGTTTGTTGTGCAAATGGCTCCCAAAATTGCACTTTGGTCACCCCTGCATTAAAGTACTGTGGACGGGGGTGGCAACCTTTACTATCAAAAGAGACCTTTGGTCTGCTCACCCACTAAAAAAGTAGTGTGGATCCGCAACACATACCATCTTAAAAGCTTTTACAATTTAAAATCTGTCCAGCTCAGTTGTGTCTCATGAACGCAGGCACCCAAACATCATTTTCCCCGCCCTTGCTCGAGCTCACACAATAACCAATCAGAACTCAGCCAGGATGGATTCATGATCTTACAAAAATGTCAATATTTTTATCTTCCCTAACTCAGGTGTTAGTAACAAAGAGGCAGTGTCGCCGACCCCTGGCACCCTGGTTAGTGTACGCCCACGTTTTTTGTTAAAATTGAAATTTGACACCAAAACTTTGCATACATTGTTGGTTTAGCCTACAGAATCAATACATTTAGGCTTTTACGTTAACATTGTTTACTTTCTGCATTGGTTATATATTATTTCTTATGGGAAAAATGATTTGGTTTAAGTACGTTTTGGTTAGAGTCCTTAGACCTTCTGGAACGACGTTAATGACGCTAACCAAGGTTCCACTGTACATTACATGTTCACACACCTGCAATCCCGTATGTCTGAAAGGGAACAGGAAGCAGCTGAGATCATTTATTTCTACCCCTTCTCCGGGGCAAATTGTTGTTCCAAACTACAGACCGTGCGTGGTGTTTTATCGTTGTTAGGGAACGTTCACATAAAAACGATCTATTAAACATGACGTTTTATTTCTTTGTGTTTTTCAAAAGTTCCACCCTCAGAAAAAATGCATTTTTAAAAACCCATCTCCAGTTATGCGTAGGTCCAGAAACGCCTGGAGATACTGTAATTTGCAAGTCATGCCGTTGTCAGTTGAGTTACCTGCCTAAGACAAGCAAAGCAAATATGCTAATGCCGCACTAAACTATACTCCATTTTTAGTTGCCTCCCTGGTGCTACTAAAAGTATTGCACATCATTTTCTTTAAAGTCAGAATCAACAGCGCCGAGTCACGCGGGGCCCGTTTAGCCGGCAAGAAGTATAAAACATGAAGTCGTATAAAGTGGTGCATTTATATGCAGAGCTTGGAAGAGCAACAGGTGTTTCAATCAGTCTCAGTATTCCGCTTGAATCCGGTTGACAAAAAGATGAGCAATTCCAGCAATTGTCTCAGGAGATCATCAAAACATTTCACATCCATTAAATGCGTGTCGGCGAAAAGAAGTCTTTTGTCCATCTCTGGAAACTCTTCAGAGACTCAAATGTCTTTGAAAGTCATTCTGTCGGTGGTTGAAGTTTTTGTGTACTTTGTGTATCCGTGTGTTACACTCCTGATGAACATTTTCCGTTTTTCCAATGTTCCATCCGTCCCCAAATGTTCTCCATTGGATTTAGATGAGGGGTACACGCAAGATGGTCCGCAAAAAAAGCCAGTCCTGACCACACAGACCAGGACCTCAGTCATGAGGGATGCCCCCTGCAACATCTCCACATAGCCCTCTGCCGTTTGACGCCCCTGCACCACCTGAAGCTCCATTGTTTTGCTGGCAATTTGGTGAAGTTCAAATGTGCCAAAAAACGCAATAAACGGGACGTCAACAGATTGACGTGCTAAATTCAGCACCACAGAACCACAAACCCAAAAGTCCATGAGGCCATCAGACACCATCAGAAGCCCCCACCTACATTTGCAACTTAAATCCCGGTGTTTGTATTAAATTGTATGAATTTCACCCCAACACTCTTTTATCTTCTGTTGCTTTTTGGCTGCGTTGCTTTGATTGATTGATTGTTTATTCCGACATATAGACGGAAAACAATTTGGCTGGAAAAGGAGCGGCAAGAAGACAAGCTTATTTGCACCCACCCTCTGTTCGTAACGCCTGTTGGTTATATTAACATTAACTAACATAATTTGCAGCATGTAATGCATTATAATACATAAAGATATTACACGTACAATATGCATTATTATTAATCCGTTATACAGTTTAGCAATACTAATTCGACACTATTCATTACTATAGTATCACTATTTATCAACATATCAATCATTTATTATAACACATTCTTGGATTTACTATACAGTATATATAGTTTTTATGCCTAAAAGAAAATTTTGATTTATAAATATAGTAGTTTTTTATTTTTATGGTAATGATAATTAGTCTGGACAGAGAGGCCTTTGCGGACCTGTTACCAGAGAGCGGCTGAGCTCTAGCAAAACACCACCACTCTTGGCCAAGTGTCCTATGCTGTGCATTGAAAGAGACAAGATTTTGGAGGTCTGCTCCAAGAAGAAGGATGATCTCCTGCAGCCGAGCCTCCACTTGTCTGCCCTAATCTGTTGATCTTACTGTAGAAGAAAACAATACAGAAGCATAGTTATGTCAGCATGCATATACTTCCATGTATTCAATTGTTACCAATTGCTTCCAAAAGTCTATGTGTATGTTTTTTCCAGTCCAATCCAATATCAGCTTGCCATGTCAATCTGATCAGCCTATGGCCTTCGGTATCAGGATTGCTGGCCCGATCCTGATACCGATAACACTTAACAGTGAGGCTGTTTGGTTGGCCAATCAGATTTCAAATTTCCGTCACAAGGCCGGGTAGCTGGCCCCCAATAATATGAGCTTTTTTTTGTCCTCGTCCTCTGATCGGTTGATCAAAACCGTTTGTCATCAATCATATTGAAGCTTTATGTTGTTAATGTAGCTGCAAATTTTGCTTTCTTTCTGTGTCTACTTTTGTTTTTATTGACTGGTTAGATTTGAATGTTTTCCGTACTCGCATACTTGTCAGCGAAATTCTAGGTTCTAATCATCCAAAAATCAATCCGAGCATAATCAGGCCCTCCCTTGTCTAATGCTAATTGCGGATGGGTCTTAAAAATTAATGGTGACAAACAGGCTGATCAAAACCAAGGGGGGTCTACCATTTCCTTCCCTCCCACCGACCCCAGGGTTGGGCCCCCACCTCCAAAAGCCACCCCGCCATTTGATGTTCTAAGAAAAGCAATTAGCCGCCTGCATTGTAAATGAAACGACTCGTTTCCATGGAACCTGTGGGACCTCAAAGACACATTCCCGCCGCCGCCGCCGCCTCCCTGTGTGACGTGCGGCGTGCCGGCATTAACATTTGATAAGGAGGCTCGTTTACAACTCCCAGCTGCTTGCCAGCACCAGACACTGACCTTTCAAACAACAGTAAATTTTAAGGACCTTTAAAAAATGCACACCTCGCCCGGGCCTACACCTCCCGTCCTCATCTCTGATGATTCCCCTCGTTGGGCCGTGACACGCGTCTGTTTGTTCTCCTTAAATAATGCAAAGTCATTCCTCCGTCGCGCCGGCTTGATATTTCGCGGCGTGGATCGGCACTCACACGCGACCGGAGCCGCTCTTGCTTCGGCTTCACGAGGTTTTCTTCCTGCCTTCCGGCGCGTCTCCCAACACGGCTGCACAAAACCTTGCAAAGCGCATTACCGGGAGGATTGTGTCAGTGGCTGATTTTCATTTTCGGTCAGGAGTTTATCACACTGGCGACAAATCCCTTTTAACGCCGTTTGATCACATGAATGGCAAAGTGTGGCTCCAAATGATGCTTGATAGAGAACTGGAAGTAGATTATCCTGAGCGAATCCGACACGCTGTCGATGCAAAGGATGGGCAGCGCAAATCTGCAATTATGCCGCAGCCTTGAGGGTTACAATAGGCGGACTCGACTAAGTAACAACAGGGCTTGTGTTGGAAATAATCCTACCGTTGCGAGTTTTATCGTTGCCATGGCAACAATAAGTTCAACGTCCAAACAAAGAAATGCACTCCCGATCCAAACGAGACCGGTTCCGGGTGGTTGGATGTTCCGCGCAGCGCTTCAAACGGCAAAAAGAGGAAATGGGAGTGAGACAAAAAAGATGTTTGTTGACGCGACTATTGGCGTGCATCTTAATTTGTAAGATTAACGCTTGGTTAACTTTATTAACTGCAAGAGAAATAGTACCCGATGAGTCGGAGGATCCCATTGGCTGTCCGTCCTCGGCCCCGATGAAGGTTGTTACCGGTGCCGAGAGCATCTGCCGGGAAGGCCCCGTGTCCTTCGACGCCACAAAATTGCCCGTTTGAATTTGCAGGAGAGCACCAAACATGGGACATTGAAAGGTGGAAGAAAGTTTTCTTCTCCCTCGACGGTCCTGGTAGCTTCCAACGCTACTGGCATGACAAGGAGATCCCACCTGATGTTTTCCACACCATCATGATCCTTCAATGCAACAATGGAGTTTCAGGCGGTGCAGGGGCGTCAAACGGCAGCCGGCTATGGGGAGATGTTGCAGGGGGCATCCCTCAGGACTGAAGGTCCTGGTCTGTGTGGCTTTTTCAAAACTTCCCAAAGGACTTCTTCCGGAGGAATTAGCGGACTCTTTCGGACCAACCTGGGTGTTCTTAATCTCATCTAAATCTCAAATGGAGAACATTTGAGGATGGATGGCAAGGGAAGTTTACAAAAATGGGCATCGGTTCCAGACAGTCGATGCCCTCTGTGAGGCCATCTGCAACATTCCCACTATCCTCCTGGGAGCGCTGGCATCAACAAAGCATTTTGAAGCTCTGCTCAGAACCTCCTGTATTTTTCTTTTTTTTAAACAGTAACAGCCTTACGGACTGAAGATGTAACACACAAAAATACCTCTGCAGGTAGGCAGAATACGTCCCCCGTAAGCCCCCGAGTCGCTTGTGTTGCGTTATTTCTATTGAGGAATAAGTTACACCTTCTCTGGGCGACCATGACACATAGCACGGTTTAGTGCAGCACGCCGCTCATGGCTTGATAAGTGTGATGTCGAGGGATTTCGTGGGATTTGAATAGACGTGAGGACTGTAATCTTCCTTCCCGCCAACCCCCCCCACCCCCTTCAGATGAATCTTTTATTCCTTTAAGCCGCATCTGATGGGACCTCAGTGGGCACTCAATCAAAACCAGCCTCTGTCTCCTTCGCTCGTTTCCCGGGGAAATGATTCATCCCAGTCCCCGTCCCCTAAACCATCATGTACGTATGCAATAAATGGCAGGGAAAATATATGGCCTGCCACCGGGCCTATAGCTTTTTTGTTGATATGCATATGAAACATTTCACACAATCGCTACGAGGGGTTACAATTCATACTTTGCAGTTCATTCAGCTGCAATGACGGCCCGTGTCCACCGGGGGGAGCCTGAATGAACAGGCTGAGTGATGACAGCCTTTGCAAGGCAATGCAATGCATGATGGGAAGCAGTGACGATAGTTGTTTGTTCTACACTCGTATTGGCACTCGTCTTGTGTATTTCTTACCTACCTTTTATGTGTTAAGTGGCTGCGGGAGGATTTTAGCGTTCTTAAAGGTCGTCATCATCATTCAACACTTTACAATCCAGTTCAATATAGCAAGAACGATAACTACCCATAATTCCTCAATAGTTGTCTCATTTCTATAGTGAAGTTCAGGACACAAACAACCGGCTAATTTTTTCCACATAACTGACCGCTACAAAAGAACAGATAAGCTTTTTATGGATATAGATACAGATCTGCATATATATATACATATACATACTTAGTGTCAGCTGACGGATGTCAGATGTCACTCTCAATAGCCATGACTAGTGCTGTGCAAGACGATACTGAAACATCTATACTTCCGATACCAGCTCGGCAAGCTCCAAAACTGATTCTCACTACTTCTGATACTTCAGTCATTTGTGGGAATGTTTGTCTGAAACGTAAACGGAGCGAATCAAGTTTTCATTCTCAACAATTCATCATTTATTTGAATCCTTTTATTGTTTCATTGTACATAGTGTATATGTATATATTCTGTACTGTTTTTTTCCTTGTTGTATTAACTTATATATACAAAAAATATATATACTGTATATGTTTTGTATATATATATACAGTATAGCATTATCTAATGCAGTGTTTCCCAAACGTTTTTGCAGCGGCCCCCTTTTGAAGATAAAATGATTTTCAGAGCCCCCCCCCCGCCTGAAAAATACGGTAATAATGAAAAGTGTTCGTGGCAGCCCCGCACCCCCACTGTCATAATGCCGGGCCCCCCCTAGGGGCGTGTCCCCCAGTTTGAAAACCACGGATTTAATGCACAGCCTCATCTCTTAAATAGTATAATAATAGTAATAATACTACTTTAAATATAAAATATAATAATATAATATATATTTCATAATTATTGAAATGATGAAGTTATTTACATTAATAATTATTAATAGCTTATATTCTTTATGCTATGGTATGAAATACACTACTTTTTATAATTTACCAGACAAGGTATGTGATCGGTATCACGATACCATCCTGAGTTTTACGCAGTATCAGAGCAGAAACGATATCAGTGGTATCAGACATCACTACCGTTCACCAAAGGCTGGGCTGCGCTGGTTTTATCTTCATAGATCTCCGCTTGCACTCACACTACCGAATGTTCACTTCCTGTCCTCCTGACCACTTCCTGTCCTCCTGACCACTTCCTGTCCCTCACCCATTCATCTTGTGAACTGCGTGCTGTCCAGGCCGGGAATCATCCCGAGCTTTTGTTCAAGCATCAGGTCCGCTGTGACATCAGGAGTCGAGGAGGCTGACCCTGCTGCACTGCAGCCCTCAGGAACTGGATGGCGTCTGTGAATTATGACCAAGGGTTGGGGGCGGGTCCAATGTATAAACCGTGAGCTCTGTCAAAAAGTCTCACTTGGACGACGTGGGCAGAGTGTGAAAAACGTCTGACGGGGTATCGTCGGAGCACGAGAGGGCAGAGGAGACGACACCTCCGCCCGTCCCCGTGACACCGCCGAGGATGTCACGCTGTCGTCCTCCTCCCTCCGTGGGCCTCATCCTCCTCATCCTCTCTCCTTCTCGAGTCTTACTCCTCTCCAACCTCCCCCCTAAACAGCGACACAGGCCCAATTAAGAGACGGCGCTTGGAAGCGGTGGCAATTATTCTTTTGCAAGGCGTACACGGATCCCGCCTTTCTTCCACACGTGATTATATCGCTTCGACGGGGAGGCACCCAGCCAAGCATTCACTGTAACCCCCTCACACTTCTGTCAGCCCGGCTGCCTTTCTTCTCGCTGGCTGTCTTTGCTGATGAGGGCCAGATTGCAGTGCATGTTGGTCAGAGGCCCGGGAAACGCAAGATAATGGGCGCATTTTTAAGAGAAGCCATTTTTTTCTTCCCTCTATATTTTTGCAACCACCCACGCAACCCACATTTCATCGCTTCCAATGCACCCCGCTGCGTTTTTGTACTCCGCGCCTTCCCCACCGGGGATGCCGCATGCAAATAAGCAGTACTGTCGGTTTAATGCTAATCAATACCCTGCAAATACTTGTTGGGGCGGGCTTGACCTGCTTGAAATGCAAGGAGGTCCGGGTCGTGTTCGGAGCGTGGTCGTGGAACCGAACATGCAAACAGTGCACGTGACCGCGGCTCGGAGAAGAAGCCGGCGCGGGTAACTGCGGCACGGCAGGGAAGAGAAACGAGACGCGGTAACAACCGAGCCAGCCAAGAGGTAGAGGAGGGAAGATGGTGTAATGTTCCCAAAAGCATGAATAATAGAAAGCCCTCATGCTGGCATTACATAAGGAGCTTGCGTGAAAACAGCGCATTGCTTTAACCCGAAGAAGTGCAAATGGAGAGGAGTGTGACACCGACCGGGCCTAATGTTAATACAGGTGGCTCATCACCTCGCAAAATAAAATCATGACAAGATTCAGGGAAAAAGAAAGTCCGGTATGCACTAGGCCTGGGACGGTAACAGCGAAATGAACTAATCGCACGATACATGAAAATGAAGCATCTTGATATATCGACGTGTGCATGTGTGTCTGTTTTCCTCCTCTCCCGCAGCCAAACAAGCAGGAAGAGAGTTCACTCTGTGCATCGTTTTCCTTAGAATGGCATGAATCAGTCAGCCCTTCAGTCAGTCATACAGTCTCTTTGTCTCGGTGGGTGGAGGCGAGGCGATGGCAACCCTCGCGGTGTCCTGTGGGGGGTGCTCCGGGAGTACGGGATCGGTGGCCCGCTACTACGTGCTATTCGGTCCTTGTACAATCAAAGCAGGATCCTGGTTCGCATTGCCAGCAGTAAGTCGAGCTTGTTTCCGGTGAACGTTGGCCTCCGCCAAGGCTGCCCTTTGTCACCGATTCTGTTTATAACCTTCATGGACAGAGTTTGTAGGCGCAGTCAAGGTGTTGAGGGAGTCCAGCTTGGTGACCTTAGGATCTCGTCTCTGCTATTTGCAGACCATGTGCTCCTTATGGCCTCATCAGGCTGTGACCTTCAGCGTTTACTGGAGCGGTTTGCAGCTGAGTGTGAAGCTTCTGGGATGAGACTCAGCACCTCCAAATCCGAGGCCATGGTTCTCAGTCGGAAACGGGTGGACTGTACCCTCCGGGTTGGGAGTGAGGTCTTGCCTCAGGTGGAGGAGTTCAAGTATCTCGGGTTCTTGTTCACGAGTGAGGGAAGGTTGGAGCGTGAGATCGACAGACGGATCGGTGCAGCGTCTGCAGTAATGCGGTCGCTGTACCGGACCGTCGTGGTGAAGATAGAGCTGAGCCGTAAGGTAAAGCTCTCTGTTTACCGATCTATTTACGTTCCTACCCTCACCTATGGTCATGAGTTATGGGTCATGACCGAAAGAATTAGATTGCGGATACAAGCGGCGGAAATGAGTTTCCTTCGTAGGGTGGCTGGACTCACCCTAAGAGATAGGGTGAGGAGCTCGGCCATCCGGGAGGAGCTGCTCCTTCTCATGGAGAGGAGCCAGTTGAGGTGGCTCGGGCATCTAGTCCGGGCGCCTCCCTGGTGATGTGTTTTGGGCATGCCCATCTGGGAGAAGGCCCCCGGGAAGACCTAGAACACGCTGGAGGGACTATGTCTCACAGCTGGCCTGGGAACGCCTTGGTGTCTTCCCGGTGGAGCTGGAAGAGGTCGCCGGAGACCGGGAAGTCTGGACTTCCTTACTGAGACTGCTGCCCTCGTGACCCAGATAAGCGGAGGAAAATGGAATGGAATGGAATTGCAATTAATGGCAAGCTATTTCTTTTCTAGCCTGCATCATAAATGTGTTTATTTATTTTTATTTAACTTCCACCCTAGTCCTTTGGACCAAAGACAAAGTCACTGGGGATTGGTAAACCGGATCAGTTCAGAACAACGGTATGAAAAACCTGGAAAATGCTACGGTGGAGGTTTATACTTCAAGATCGCCGATTCGCTCATTTTATTGTCAAAGAAAAAGGGATTCCGCCTCATACCGATCAGCCAATCATCATGCAGAAGCCGAGCCACAGAGCCAACCCTCTGCCCCATTGACTCCCAGAGTTGCTGAGCAACCAATGGGCAGGGCAAAGCCCAGCATTTATCCAATGACCGTCCAGTTTTGCGCAGTGAGAAGGAATGAGAAGGACGTGTTGTCAAATACCTGTCATAAGATTGTGAACAAAAGACGAAGGTATTTTAGCGTATAATTAGTCAATGAAATCTACACACGTATTTCTACATACATATTTTTACCACCTTTTTTTGGACATTTTAAGGAAAGCTGAGTTTCCCTTGCAGTTTTAGAGCAATCAGCACTGATGGAAAACAAAAACAAAACACAGATGCTGCCTTTTCCCCGTTATGGAAGGACGGCAGCGACAAGCACCTATTCACGCATATGCCATTCCTCTAGCAAGAATAATGATGTCATACTTACTTTGAAGACATCGTCAGGTTGCAGATAGCAATAGTGTATAATAAATGTTGACAGAACAGAAATCGCCATCTAACTCGGTGTTGGGGACTCAGCTGTCCCAGAGGCTCACCGCGGTGTTCTGCCCAGTATTTGATACGCAAATGTGCCAATTCCGTCATTTTTTCCACAGGAAAACGTTTGGAATTATACAGAAAATACATTGACACCACAAATCAGTTGACAAATACCCTCCCTGAATGCGAGTGGAAGATGCGTAAAAACATAAAATGCTAACCTCTGCAACTCCGAGTTAAGACCTGCGCCCGGTAAACCCCAGACTACGCTCTCGAAGGTCTACTCTCCAATGCTTATGGCGTAATGGCTAACATGTTGATGGCACATGCAAAATTAAACATATGCAAACAGTTTATGAATTGACCAGACTGCATAGTACATTTTCCGTTTATTAAATTATGACCAAAGTGTCAATATTTAGTGTGCATACCATCGTTATCTAGCACTGCCTTAATCCTCTTGGGCGAGAAATTCTCCCAAGCTTCACAGGTCGTGATTGGAATCCTCATCTACTCCTCCAGGACGACATCACAGAGCTTTTAATGTCAGACACATCGTGCTCCTTCACCCACCCTCTGCTTGAGGATACCCCACGGGTGCTCGACCGGGTTTGCTTCTGGAGGAGACGTACTTGGCCTCTCCGTCACCGTCCTCAGCAGGGCACTTGTCATCTCGGAATTGTGTTTGGGTTCCCCGTCGTGCTGGAAAACGACGGGGCTCAGTTTCCCAAGGAAGTACATGTTGGGATTCAATGAACCACAGCTCTCTAGTACCAGCAGGCACTCATGCATCCCTGGACCATAACGGTATGAACCCCACTTGACTGCAGACAAGACACAATTAGCTTGCTGAGTCATTTTCATTGGATTATCCCCTAGATTATCCCCAAACAAAGCCTCCGGGAATAGAAGCGAAACGTCCGCAGCTCTGCTTCCCAGTTCGTTGGACGTTTCAGATCTCTACTGCTTTTGTGAGATACCGTCATACCCCCGAGGTTCACACCAAGGTGTGGTGGGGTCACACCCAGAAGGAATGTTGGCATTGGTTATTGATCGTGATTTATTTGACTCTGACTAAATTATGAGTTTAATAGACTTCTTTGCAAAATCTATCTTTGGGGGTTTTGGGACCCCCAAACTGTATTGTGGAATGAATCTTTCTGTGATCTCCAATTTCTCTAGAGAGGACGTCAGCCTGACCTGATGGTTGATGGATGATTTTTGAGTGACTGGGTTCTTAGTCATGTCAACAAAACTGCAAGTGTCTTTAGTACGCTTTGCTGGTATCAGGTTTGGGAAAATGTAAAGTCTTTTTTGTACGGCACATTTGCGGACTATGTGCCTCGCGCGCCACACGTCCACCCCGCTTACGCATGTTCCGATTTTCCGTACGTTCTCCGTGAGTGCCGAGATCTTAACCACAGTTACGTTCTCCACGAACAAGCGATCTGTGGAACGCACAAAATCCCACGGCCAAAAAACAATCGTGCGTCCCGTTGTGACCTATGCTTTATGTGTGATCCATATTCCTGCCAAAGAGTCCGGCTGCCAAAAATAGGGAGAAGGTTCTGTAGAAAGTTCTGGTAATCCACATCATTGTTACCGTTTGGGACCCTATTTAACCCCGCCTCTATGGAATTCCAGAAATGCCAAAACTAAAAGGGAATACGTGTGGAAAAATAAACAGAATGAATCATACAAAAATATACAACTGTCCTAATATCGTTTTTCCATTTGTTCTTTGCCTCCTCCCCTGAGCCACCACCTTATCGTGGTGGAGGAGTTTGCGTGTCCCGATGATCCTAGGAGCTAAGTTATCGGGGGCTGTCATGCCCCTGGTAGGGTCACCCATGACAAACAGGTCCTAGGGGAGGGACCAGACAGAGAGGGGCTCAAAAGACCCTGATGATGATTAAAAACATTGGACTTCGTTTTCCCTCGCCCGGACCCGGGTCACCGGGGTCCCCCTCTGGAGCCAGGCCTGGAGGTGGGGCACGATGGCGAGCCCCATTTTGTCTTTGATTTTCCTGCACTGTCTTTTCCATTTGCTTTGTCTTATCTAGCAATGCACTGACTCAGCGTGATTGGTCCCCTCCAGCCTGTTAGCCGTTTTCCCTTAGCACCTTCAACATGGACTCCATCATGTTTGTGCAACTGGTTTGCATGGTAGTGACGTTACTTCCTGTCCGTGACCCACTTCCAGTCCCCCGCTGCATTTAAACAATGCTACCGCGTAGCCCCTGCAAGCAGGAATCGTGCGATCGGGTGTCGACTAGCCACCCTGGCAGAACGGTCGTTGTATTGTCGTTGCTTTTACTCGGTCACTTGAGCCATTCGGTAAATGCAACGAGAAAAAACAAAGACAATACAGAAAAGCAAAATGGGAAAAGAATATGACCACACGTGTGCATTTTTGTATTCTCTTTTTATTTCCTTGCGTTTTCTTTTTGGCACCCCTGTGATTCCAGACTCCATACTACATGTCTTGGTCCGCTTCTCAGTACTCCACGACTCGACCCGACAGAATGAAAGCAAGGGGAACGCTTTGAATTAGAAACATTTCAAAAGAAGCTGTTGTCAATGCGGCAAGAAACCGGAGAAGGACACAAATGAAGTCGGCTGCTTCACGAAGGTCAGGGCTCCATTTTTTTTTATTCACATCTCTTAATTAAAAGCGAACACAAGAGGCTTTGTTGTTGTGGCAACAGACACACTTCAGCCCACTCACACCGGCAGTGACCCGAGGTTTCCATAGATGCAGCAGGTATCGTGGCACCTCGTGTAACTCCACGTTGAAACAAAGATGACGGCATGTGGCGGACCGAGGGGGTCTGTTTGCGTGTTGTTGAGGCCTGGAGGGAGTTCCACACGGGGTTGTGTAGCCTCTCATCTTTCCGGTTGCACCACATCAGCACCACTCTTGTTTGGCCGCATCAAAGGCCTTGGGAGACTCCGCCCGATACCTGTCCACTGTTGGAGACCACACACACACACACGCACAGAGGACTAGAGGTTGTCTTTCTGTAAGAATTGGTCCATTGGGAGGCTCCCCATGCAGCTTTTTGTCTGTAAAAACATATACAGTGGTGTGAAAAAGTATTTGCCCCCTTTCTGACTTTTGATTCTTTTGCATGTATTTCACACAAAATGTTTCTGATCATCAAACACATTTAATTATTAGTCAAAGATAACACAAGTAAACACAAAATGCAGTTTTGAAATGAATGTTTTTATTATTTAGGGAGAAAAAAGTCCAAACCCACATAGCCCTGTGTGAAAAAGTAATTGCCCCTGCACCTAATAACTGCTTGGGCACCCTTAGCAGCAATAACTGCAATCAAACGTTTGCCATAACTTGCAACAAGTCTTTTACACGCTCTGGAGGAATTTTGGCCCACTCATCTTTGCAGAATTGTTGTCATTCAGCTTTATTTGAGGCTTTTCTAGCATGAAGCGCCTTCTTAAGGTCATGCCCCAGCATCTCCATGGGATTCAGGTCAGGACTTTGACTAGGCCACTCCTAAGTCTTCATTTTGTTTTTCTTCAGCCATTCAGAGGTGGATTTGCTGGTGGATTTTGGGTCATTGTCCTGCTGCAGCACCCAAGATGGCTTTAGCTTGAGTTGACCAACAGATGGCCGGACATCACACAGGGCCGTGTAGATTTGGAGTTTTTTTCCTCCCTTAATAACGTAAACCTTCATTTAAAAACGGCATTTTGTGTTCAATTATGTTGTCTTTCAGTAATAGTTAACTATTTTTTATGAGCAGAAACATTTAGGTGTGACAAACATGCAAAAGAATAAAAAGTCAGGAATGGGGGCAAATAGTTTTTCACACCACTGTGTATTTCTACTTCAATCAGGTGATCCAGTCCCGGCATTTACATGAAAACAAGCTCAAGATTATTGGGAAAATTCTATTGGACCGCCCCAAGGTGGTTGTTAACGACAGCAGTGTTGCCACATTATTTTCTATTCCATTTTCATAATGTACCAGAGAAGTTGCTGAACTAAAAGAAACTCTGATAATAAGGTGAGCACAAATGTCGAGCATGGCCGACCGCGACCCGAATGCAACGTCGGAGGGAACGCGAATGAACATAATGAGTGGAGCTTCGTTCATTTCAAACACAAAAACAGCAAAGAGAGATTGGTAGACATGGCATCCTTTATTGGTGTAAAATACCGATATATATATCTACACACAGTAGTGTTTAAAATAATAGCAGTCCAACGTGACCAACCAGATGAAGCAGTTATTAGTATATTTTTATTGCTACACGGCAAACAAGCTACCAGTAGGTGCAGTAGATTCTCCTAAAACAAACAAGTAGTTCAAAGGGGTGTTCCAAAAATAAATCAGTGTCTGCCGTTGACTTTACAAACTCAAAAGTATTTTGTACAAACGTTTTTGTTTGTAGGATGTGGCAATCCAGTGAAGGACTAAACTGATGTTTAGTTTTTTGTAAGTGCTTCACATCTGTGTGGCATGGACTCAACCAACGTGTGGCACCTTTGGGCTGTAATTCCACTCCAACGTTCTTTAACATTCCACAATTCATCAACATTTCTCGGTTTTACTTCAGAAACAGCATTTTTCATGTCCCCCCACAAGTTCTCCATTGGATTAAGGTCCGGGGATTGGGCTGGCCCCTCCATAGCATAAGAACATAACGAGATGTTGCTGGTTTACTAGTGTGTTTGGGATTATTGTCTTGTTGAAACAGCCATTTCAAGGGCATGTCCTCTTCAGCATAAGCCAACATGTACAACATCTTCAAGTATTCTGACATATGCAAACTGATCCATGATCCCTGCTATGGGATAAATAGTCCCAACACCGTAGTAGGAGAAACATGCCCATATCATGATGCTTTACTGTCTTCACCGTGTACTGTGGCTTGAATTCAGCTGTCTGCGGCCCTTGGACCCCAAAAAAACAATTTTACTCTCATTAGTCCACAAAATGTTCCCCCTTTTCTTTTTAGGCCAGTTGATGTGTTCTTTGGGAAATTGTAACCCCTTCTGCACATGCATTTTTTTAACAGAAGGACTTTGCGGGGGATTCTTGTAAATAGATTAGCTTCACACAGACGTCTTCTGACTGTCACAGTACTTACAGGTAAGTCCAGACTGTCTTTGATCATCATGGAGAAGATCATTGTTTGAGCCTTTGCCATTCTGGTTTTTCTTCCATCTAATTTGCTGGTTTTTAGCTGAACAGCCAAACATTTTTTGCACCTCTCCATAGGATTTTATTTCTCCAATCAACTTTTTAATCAAATTTAGCTGTTCTTCTTAACAATGTCTTGAGCAGACCTTTTTCCTCAGGCTTTCAAAGAGAAATGCATGTTCAACAAGTGCTGGTTTCATCCTTAAATAGAGGCCACCTGACTACAAAAATATTCCGTTTATCAACATTGTATTTTGCATAAATGCACGTAAACAATTGTCCGTGATAAACAAGGGACTGTACAATAAAGTGCAAACAGATTAGTTTGTTACGTGCAAAAACCTAGGCAAAAGTTTGGCAAAACCCTTTGACAAAAAAACGAATCAAACAAAAACCGGGCCGTACAAAAGCCGAGGTTTGACTGCAAATTATTCCACGGGAGACCCGCCGTAATCAAACTCCTCAGAACTCCTTAGGGGTCCAGAACCTTTTGGGCTAAGAGCGCCATGAACCACACATATTTTCAAATGTATTTTCATATTCTATTTTTTAAAAAGTGAATACAACTAAAAGTGTGCCGACAATTTGAGAAGATAATAAGTGTGAGAAAGTGCTGAGAAGGTTTTATATTTGGAATGTTATTTTTATCACTATCACTATGTTCTACACGTCAGCAAAATAATTACATTATAATACACTAAACTATATGTTTATGTTATGACTTTATTCCCACGACATTTTAACTCTTTCCCAAATTAATTTTTCCCCAACCTAAAAAAAATGACAACTTTATTATGTTTTGTATGTTTATACTCATAATATTGCAAGTTTATTCTCGTGAAATTGTGACTTTTTTCTCTTAATATTTGTTTAAATTTATTTTTACTCGGCAATTTTTTCAATTTCTGCTAGTTGTTTTTTTTTATTTTCCAATTTTTTTCAACTTCTCTCATAATTATGACTTTATTGCTGTAATAGTTTGACTTTGTCCTCCTAATATTTAAACCTTTTCCACAACCTAATTTTCCAAAAATGACAACTTTCTTTTGGTTAGATTGCAACTTTTTTCTCCTAATATTTTGACTTTATTTTTTGTAAAACGACAACATTTTGCCGTTTCCGTAACGTTTTTTGATCAATTGCATTTTGAGATTGTGCCGCGGGGCCAATAAATCCCTCGGACCGCACTTGGAACACCCCTGTTGTAAAGCAAGATATGTTACATATATTTTAAGAAGAAACTAAATGAAAATAAAGACATTTTATAGTGTTTAGAAACTTCTGAGAGCCAAATGTGGTCATCAAAAGAGCCACGTCTGGCTCCCCAGCCAGAGCTTCCCTACCCCTGCCTTAGAATGAGGCCAGTAGTCCTTTTTTGCTTCTCCTTGTAAACAAAACCAGTGTCTCAAGGGGGACTCGAGTAAAACAAGATCCTCACATAAATGGATTGCGAGCTAATCAATCACCGTTCTTCACTAGCCTTGTTATCCCTCCCGAAAGTTTCTTTCCCCCAAGCAGGCCCCGCTTAGAGACCTGTTTATCATGGTGCCTTATGTGGGGATTAAATGCTTCCAGGCAGCATGTCCACTTCTCCTGCAGGATTAAGACAGTTATCCATTAAAGAACACACTTTGCACTTGTACCAATAGAAGGTCAGATCCAAATATATATTACTGGCACACACACACACACACACACACACACACACACACACCAGTGGTCAGCTGTCAGGCAGCAGTCTAAATAAATGAGCGCCTCTTGCCCTGTCCAACGAGCCTGCTAATTGTATTTTCTCTTACTTGCTGGCGGTAGTCGGGCTCCATCAGTCTTGTGCGGCGCGCGTCAAATGACAGGCCGCCCGGCTGACATTGTGAATAGTCGTCAGGTCAGAGCCCCGCTCTCCTCCGGGGCGAAAGGTTTGCTCAAACATTTCGATTTGCCTCATTAATTCTCCCGGAAAAGATGAAAGGAGGACTTGGACCGCCATTGCTTTTGGCTGTTTGCCGTTGCCGGTCCTTTACGTCGGGACGTCTGCTTGCACTGCAGGATAACACATAAGCAGGGAGTGTAGCTGAGGAAGCAGTTCCAGTAATCAATGTAAACTTGCTTTGTAACCGCGGCACTTGCCGCGTTCCTTTGGTCCATCAATGCATTTTCAGGTTTTTTGGCCCCTAAGGGGCCACTGAAGTCCTTGTACATGCAGTGGAACCTCGATTAGCTTCATTAATCCGGTCTCAAACCCAAACGTACGCCAAACTAATCCATTATTTTGATGACGTGTCTCTCGCTATATTTGTTTTTTCAGAAGTTAATAAATGATTGCTGTTTTGTGGAAGACTGTGGTCTATTTTTAGTCGAAACATAGTACAGTTGTGGCCCCTAGGTGAGAGTAATGACACAGCACATGAGACATTACCCTACATTACATTACCTTAACACTGCACAACGTCAGCCGCTAAAGAGTGAAAGAAAAAATCCTCCCATTCTGTGTGGAAGTGGTAAGTTTTTGGCTTCTTCAGTTGAGAAGCAATCCATTCGAGGCTAACTGGTTAGCTCGCTAGCTGGTTAACTTGTTAGCTCAAGTCCCGATGGCATTTGTGTTGCGCAAATTGATGCAAACAATAACTAATAGGAGCGTAACCTTGACCATAGGGGTGTTATTGTGCGTCTACATGCCTCTAGTTGCGTTAAAAACTGTATTATATAGTCGTAAGCAGGTTTCCTATGCTCTAACTACAAAAAAATCTATTTTTTTAACATTGAATCCTATTTAGCACAAATTCCTCCACTGCGGTCCGGTCTGGAACCAATGAACCGCGATAAGCGAGCTGTACATCAATTCATACGTTTCGGACCCCCCAAAATGTTAACACAAAATACGTTTCTATAATTTTCAAAACAATTCAAAATGCACCTTAATGACGACTGAAAGGGAAGGATTTTACCGTTGTTGACAAAAACAGCGAGAGATATCCACTTGGGTGACACCCCCACAATGGGTCATTTCTTTCTCAAAATGCTGGCACTAGAAACTTTCTTTGGGTCCATTGTGGGTTATTATTTTGCAGCTGTGGTCAATAAGAGCAGGGACTTGTGGCGTAAGGGTTTTAGTTAGCAAAAAAACCCCAAATCAACTGGAGACGACGTCGTGGATGGACGACAGGGTCTTATTTGTCTTAAACAGCTTATTTGCTCCTATTGTGTCTACTTCTTTGGGTAATAGGAGTGTAAAGGTGACTATAGGGGTGTTATTTCATGTCTAGAGGGCTCTAATAGTATTTAAAAGAACATATTTGAAAAGTCGTAAACCGTTTTTCTATGCTCTCACTTCAAATATATTGAATTTAAAAAGAAGGACTACTACTTTGCTGAAATGCACTTATCACGGTTGGGAATGGAACCCAAAAAACCACGATTAACAAAAGTAAATTACTTGCAGAGTATGATAATCAGAGCGAGGAGTCGGCATGTTTAACCGGCCAGATTATATTTGTCTGGCATCCCTTTTCATAAACAAAACGTGAATGTCAGTCAACGAATGGCCCAACCTCAGAGATGTCACGGCGACTGCTTTGACCGGGACAGGAGTTCCAGACAGTGGATGCCCTCCGTGAAGCCATCTTCACCTAGAAGATGAGCATTTCTGTTTACCTTTCTATTTTTGGATGGTTTCCTTTCCTTTTTCTTCAGCTATGGCCTAGCTCACTTTAGCGCTTGTTTGCAATGAATTGCTTATTCAATCGGCTGCAGTGTGTGAGAGCAAATAATTCAATGTCCACAATGAGGCACTGCACCACAGGGGTCCCACAAGGGTCAATCCCGGGTCCCTTGTTGTTCAGCATCTACATAAGGGGTCTCAAACTTGTCAAGCCATGGGAGGCGAAGACCCTGCATGCTTTCTTTGCAGCCGGTCCCTAAAGCAGGTGTTTTAATTGATGAGCTCCCTCAAATTTATTGATTATATGGATTATATTTGATTATATAAGATGATGAGGATAAGCGGCATAGAAAATGAATGAATGAATAGAATGTCAAATTCCCCTTTTAAGTTGAATTGCAGAAATACAACAACCTTTTCAGGATATTCTCATTTTTGGGGTAGTACTGTACAGTATATGAATTGTGTATTTTAATGTGTTCCCCTGCCCGGGGACTCCAGATGGAAAGTAGCAGTAGCTAAATCCTCTTTCCTGTGAAAGATGAATGGTTTTGTACATTTTGTACAATGTTATTATTATTTGGTCAAATAACCAATAAACGCAACCAAACAAAAACGATTTGCTTCCCTTCATTTCTATCTTTTTGCATTTTTATGCTCTACTTAGAACCTCCTTAAGAGCCAAATGCAGTACTACCCAGAAAATGAGAATATCCTAAAAAGGTTGTTGTATTTCTGCAGTTCAACTCAAAAGGGAAATTGGACATTTTATATAATCAAATAATATGCAAATCAAAATATTTCCATTTTTTTTCTTTGGGTTTTGCTGATCAGGTCTTGCAGCTTAAAAAAAAAAAAATCAAATTTTCTGAGTTTGTGGTTTTTATAAGACGGAAATCTTAATCTGCAAAATTGCAATACTTGATATTCTCATTTTTCGGGTAGCACCGTACTTGCAATTTTCGTAGGGCTCCCTACTCTGTGAATTTCCCTCTTCTAATGACTTCCCAAGCTTGTTTTGATTTTACTACCACACGCCGGTGCTATGCAAGTTCGGGGTGCCTTTTCCTCTTTTGCGTTTTACTCCAGCTTTCCATTCTTTGTGTTTTTGTCTTTTTTTCCCAGCAAACCTTCCCTCGCACAAGCTGTTTCGCAGAAAAGGGATCATCAAGCCTGCTCATAAGGCTTAAGGTCAATTCGCCGGCGTTCAATCAAACGTCAAGGCAAGGTCTCGCCGACATGTGTCGCCTCCGAAACCGAGCGGGATACAGCGCGAGTTCCGAGCCGATGTTACCCTTTCTCCGTTTACCCACCGACAAGCGTCCGGCATCTGTCTGTCTGGGAACCAAAGGACACCCTGATGGATTTGTCATGTGTTAACATGTTTTGCAAACAGTAACTCACACGTCCCAAATGCCAGAGTAACAAATTGGGGAAAGTGGGGCTGGCATTTAGATCGGTCCTCCTAATGGAGGGGGAATGCGGGAGAAGCTGCCGGAAGGACTGGAGGAGGAGCGAGAAGAGAGAATTAGGCGGGGAGAAAAATGGCCAATGTCGCGGGCGGCGACGGTGTTAAATGGCGCGTCGTTGGGCAGTCATTTACAAACCACAGAGTGGAAACAAAATTAGATTAAGAGGGTCTGTTGAAATGGACCCGCTAAACTTCTCCATTAATTACGGGGTGAAGATCATTTATTTCCGAATCGCGTCTTCCTTGGGCTTCCATTTGTCCCTTGTCATGTCCGAACAGCAAGAGGAAACAAACATTCCATCCAGAAGGCCTCCCAAGTCTTGATTCTCATTCCGGGAATTAGAAGGCTACCTTGACTCATGGGAACGCGGCGGTGACAGTAACGAGGGCTGCTTCGTCATCCTCTGAATGTCCTCATAAAAGTCTAATAACGGGAAGATGGAGCGGGACGTCCGAATGAATGCGCCTCTGATGCTCGGTGGCAAGAAATAACTCTGCACGGGCGTTCATTAGAAACAACAAAAAGTGGGGAAAAAGAACAAGGGGCGCGCCGCAGTTGAAAAACGACTGCAAATTAACATTTTAATGGAGGGTTGTGTTACTTTTAATTGACTCTTAAAGAAGTAATTTCATCAAACTTCCTGCCACCCCGAGCCATTTCATGTAAGTTGGGCTGAAAGGCAATCACTGAAAGTTGTTTGCCATTCATCACAACAATGGATCAGGAATGGCGTTGCAGGGACACAATACACAATTATGAGCAAAAAGTTTGTAAACACGTGAAAAAAAATCCTCCAGCTGGATGAAGAGGGACTTCAGTCGTTTCCTCCCCCAAAAAGTTCTTCTTTCTGCAGAACCAATCGCATCAGGGGACCCCAACCACAATTGCACATACAGTGGAACCATCTTTTTTGGACGGGGGGCGCTGAAAATCATTTTATCTCCAAAGGGGGGGAGGACTGCAAAACAAGATTGGGAACCACTGTTCTAAAGGGTCCGACTCAAACCCAAGCGTACGGCCACCAGATCAGTTTATATATATTCGTTTTTTTGCAGAAATGAATACATGATCGCTCTTTTGGGGAAAACTATTGTCTATTATTAAATCTATTAAAATTCTGGTCACTAGGCGGCAGTAATCACACAAAACACCCATGAGACATTACATTGCGTGATATTACCTTAGCACTGCATGAAGTTATGAAGTCAGCCTGGGCATGTCTGACATGCTAAAGTGAAAAAAAAAAAAAAGTCCTCCCATTGTGTGTGGAAGTGGTAAGTTTTTGGCTTCTTAAGTTTAGAATACATTTGAGGCTCACTGGTTAGGTTGCTAATGGCCGTCCCAACAGCAAAGCAACCAGCGGGTAAAGCCCGGTACAGATCCATGGGCGGGGTCAACCCAAGCCGTGGTAAATTTTCAAGAGCAATGATTTTTTTTTAAAAAGACATGTTTTCAAATATAGTTTTGTAAAAAGCGGCACTGAATTTGATGTAAATGCTATGGGCGACACCCAACTTACAAAACGAGACGACGCACGACAAGACCAGAACTTTAATTTTAAGAAATGTACAGTGAAAATATATGACTGGACAAAAATCAGTTTTATTTAACGGCGTCACAGACAAGGCAGGTGCGTTTGGAAATGGGAATGATGTTAAACAATACTACTGTCAACATTTTTTGGGAACTAATAAACCGCTGTGATGATAATTTAAAATAACAATGTCTCATAAGAATGCAATATATGCCATCTTTAATGTCTGTCAGACGTTTGCAGCATTTCCAGAAATGCTGGCTTTTCACTACTGTGGTAAAGACTTTCCGTAATTGTAACTTTATTAAACGCCGTTCTGTGAACACACACCATTCCGACCCACTCCGTTTGTCAACCAAACTTGTGGTGACTCTATACTGTGGGCGCCAATCTTTTTTTCCTTCTAATTTCTACTTTGTTACCTTGCATTGCTCCTCACTAGGCTCCCTTGCTGCACTATGTGTGTGTATTAGTGGCCCCGCCTCTTCCTACAGAGCCCAAGCGACTGTATGACTGACTGACAAGAGGGCTCACTCTGTTCACCGTTGTTCATTGAAGCGTTTAGGCTCGGAACCAATGCACAGAGTGAATTCTCTTCCTGCTTTTTTCTGAACGAGACACCTTTTATGACAATGACTTCATCACACCTCAGGAAAATGCATATCAATTTTGGAAAGAGAAGCTATTATTTGATTGGAAACATAACTAGATATTATAATTGAAAGCTGATATTATTTGCGTCGTATTTGTTTCAGTTTCATTCCCAGGGGTCTTTGAACGCACCATAGTTGTGTGCTCTGAGACAATGTATAATGTTTCTCTGATGCTGCCATAAATATACTTTTATGCTGGCACACTGGCAGTCACCCACATGGGATCTTCTCCCTGGAAAACAAACTCCAGGCTCCTACCAATAATAAATGTGCTTTTAATTTAAGGGGTCTTACTGTAGTCATTTTAGGGCCTTTCTATTGAGTTCTGTACTCCCATAGAGCAGTTACACACGATAACCCACTCGGAAAGAATTCTCAATCTTCCAGACTCTGCGTCTTTTCCAGGAGTGTGTCCCTGGGTTTCCCGCCTCGCGCCCAAACGGCCTGTGTAATTTACTCCACCCCCGACCCTCCTCCAGGCCGAACCCACACCGCTGTCCATGGTCAAACTGTCAAGCGGTCCAGAGGATTTCCGGACAGCAGCCGAACCCGACTTCCTAGTTTAACATCTATTAGCAGCTCCAGACATGGGTGAGCTTGTAATTTGCATGCATGCATGTAACACTCCCTCCGCTCTCTGTATGCACGCATGTAATGCCACACACACAACCACTTTTGTCCCGTTTCTTGCCCAAAATCAACACCGATGGGACACTGACAAGTTGTTACTTACAGCTTGCTCTTCTGACTCTTCAAATCAACCAAGTAACGCGTCGGACTTCAGGAGCAATTTGGTGGACAGTCCTGCTTTGTATACAAAATACAAAATTAGCTTTCCCTCACACCCGAGTAGACATTTCCTGTGAGCCATTGCTCACCGTTGCCCATATAAGGAAGTCCAGGTATTGTGAACTCATTTACAGATCAGAAAAGAGGAAAAGCAACGAGGTCCCCCTTTAATATTTTTGGAAGCTACTTTTTGGAGATTTTTGTTCAGCGCAGTCAGACAAGACGTTAATGTGAAGCTTGTTGGAAAGATTATTAAAAAAGGTTGGAGTCCACTGATCTGCGTCATTATAATGATACAGACTTTTCCATCCGCGCTTCGTCAGCCTTTATCTCCGCTTGCTATGTTTCTGGGACGGGCAAAAATAGTCAATAATTAGTAGGTGAAACGCACCGCCATGAGGATATCGCCAAAGTCAACGATCCATCTATTGAAGATGATGAAACTGGCTTTTGGCTTCCATGTTACAGTTTCACTACAAAAAGTAGTGCTTATTTAAAACTTGCCTAACTTTGCTAGACTCTGTGAAAAAAAAATAAAATAGAGAGAAGGGGAAGCTGCTAATTCGGGAATGCCTTGCTCATTATCTCACATGCGATCTGAGAAAAGGTTATCTGACCAAAAAAAAAAAAAAGATATAAAATATCGTGATTTTTTTTTAGATGTCTTCTCCTGCCGTCTCATAGCAGACAATGCGGTGAGCTGGTAGACCAGCGCCCTGCTCCACTCACCATCTGCTTGACAGCCTGTCCCCGAGTCATTAGGCCCCTACTTGGGTGCCCAGCTGGAAGGGCGTGCCGTGGGAGGCGGGCAGGCCTGCTCCAGTGCGCCTGGCATCGGCCACGCAGGCGGGGCATGTGGCGCCGCAGCACCCCGGGTCAGGCTATCTGGTGAAGGAGCGCTTCATGGGAGGCTCACTGTCTGCCCCTGGCAGCTTGTCATTTATCACTGCTGAGCAGCGCTGTCAGGTGGGAACGTGATGAATTTCGCTTTACCATTCTCAGAAATAAGCCTTATAAATCATCCTAAGCTCGGTGTGCGTGGCGCTTTTTGGTGTCGGACAGTGTGACAAATCTGTCCCGTGTACCTACAACCTGCTCCTTCTCTTGTCGCTGGTTGAGGCAAAAGATCGGCTGGCGTCAAGCAGACGGCGTGGTGATTGCAAATGTCCACTTCAGGACAGGAATGAGGAAAAAGGACATGCGGGCTTAGACAAATGGAGATGAAAGATGTGCACACTATGAACAAATTGTCTGGTATTTCCGTCCTCACAAAACCCATGATGTCAAATACTGCGACTCATCCCTCCAAAAGGTTTAGTTGACACCAGTTATGCAGTTTTTCCTTTGTAATTGAATTGTTATTTAAAAGACACGGCCATTTAACAATTTGACAATAATTTTGTGAATTACACGTTCAAAAAGCTGCGGTGAGACCAGCGATGTTGTTGAGGAAAAGACAGGAGGCAGAGCTGGAGGTAGCAGAGATGAAGATGCTTTGGTTCTCTTTGGGTGTGACCAGGATGGACAGGATCAGGAATGAGCACATCAGAGGGACAGCACATGTTAGAGGTTTTGGAGATAAAGTCAGAGAGGCCAGACTGAGATGGTTTGGACATGACCGGTGGAGAGATAGTGAATATATTGGTTGAAGGATGTTGAGCTTTGAACTGCCAGGCAGGAGCCCAAAGATGAGGTTTATGGATGTAGTGAAAGAGGACATGAAGGTAGTTGGCGCAAGAGAAGAGGATGCAGAAGACAGAGTTAGATGGAGGCAATTGATTTGCTGTGGCGACCCCTGAAGGGATAAGCCCAAAAGAAAAAAAGATTTCCATTAGGGTCTTTACGACCGTCATAAATATTTGCTAACGTGGTCTGACTTGTCTCTGTTGTCCCAGCACTCCCCCATCTGTCTTCTTTTCTTTGTCTTCTCTATCCCCTCCTGCTCCGGTCTGGCCGCTCCAAATTTGAATAACAATAAACATCAAATTTAGTCAAACAACATCTATGCAACAGGGGAGAGTATCTTTTGCCTGAGAGAGCAGATCTGTTTAGCATGTAAGGGCATCTAGATCATCAATACTACCTGCACTACTGCTGGATATATTCTTTCATTAAAAAATAAAAATGAAAATAAACATAATGAGACTAACTGGTTGGTTTGAGACTATCATGAAAGTTGTATCATCCGGTGTAAACTATGAATAATAGGAGTGTAATAGTGATAATACCAGAGGGGTATTATTTCATGTCTACAAGGCTCTGATAATAAATATTTTAATAATAATTAAATTAAATAATTAAATACTGTATACATTTTTGGACAGCATATTTCTAGATAACATATTTAGAAAGTGAAAAATTAAAAAAAACAGCTCGTATTTAGAAAAAACATATTTAGAAAAATGAAAATAGTCAATTTATTACAAATGTATTTATTGTGGAACCAATTAACTGCAATAAAAGAGGGATGACAACTAAAAATTGAAGATAATTTCACTGTTTTTATTCTTGAAAATGGGGCAAATTTGGGGCTAGAAATACCCCAAATTTGCTTCAATATTCATATAAAAAAGTGAAATATTAGGCCGTGTTCAACCAAGAAACAGCACAATTTATTAACTAAGACATTTTGGAAAAAAAGAGCAGCGAGGGACGACTGTTTTTAACATTTTTGGTAACATTTTTTGATTACCAATGAAAGGTAACCACAAAAAAAACCAGACAAACTACAACGGCAATGACAACAAAATACACTGCACATGCGGTACTGTGTTGAAAGAATACATACATCAAGTGTATTCATTAGCGGCTTTGTAAAGGAGTCCAGGGAGAGTGTGCGTGGGACCATCTGTCTCCTCCAAATGAACGTCAGGAGGAGAACCAAGGCAAAGACAAACGCATCATGCTGGCCATGTTGAGCTGCCAGCGGGGGTGCGCGGATGTCGGGGGTCTCCGTTTATGACCAGCCCTGCAGAACACAACACATCTAATAGGCCAGATGTGATAAGGACACTGCGGCGCAAGGTTTAAAAAAAAATATTATTCTTGGTTTTCCAGACGTGCTGCTGTTTTGTAAGTGACATTAGCGGGTTTAACAAGATATTCCACCGCCTACCCTCACCACTTCACTCTGTCTCACTTTGCGTTTGACTTTGTATAAGGGCATAGTTTCAGGAGAAACGAGTGTAGTTGTTGTTTTTTCCAAATCGGAACAAAACGCATGAAAACGATTCATTTCAACTTAAAGCGTTATTATTAGAGGTGGGAGCCGGTCAGTGTTTGCAAGTCTCAAGTTATGAAATTTTGAGTCCTTACAAATCGTTAGCACTGTCCCAAATAAAATAACGACGTCAAATTTCACAAAAACAATGGATGCACTTTGAATTGGTCTGTTTTTGTCCACCCATCCATCCAATCACCACGTGCTGGCGAGTTGGTTCCGATGGTGGGGGAGGACGCAGGTCAGACCTGGCAGACCCAAAAGCATTGTGAGGGTCTGCTGGGAACGTCCGGCAGAGTCCCCTGTCAGAATGAGTTTCGACTCCAACTTCTGGGAGAACTTCCGCCATGTTCCCGAGGGAGGCAGTGGACACTGAGTCCAAGTGGGCAATGTTTTGTGCCTCTGTCTGGTGGGTGGTAATCCCAGAACCCGTTGGTGGACACCAGTGGTGAGGGATGCCGTCAAGCTGAAGAAGGAGTCCAATCAGGCCTGTTTGGCCAATTGGACTCCGGAGGCAGCTGACAGGTACTGTAGCTCTGGCGGCCACTGAGGAAAAAACTCACATATGGGAGAAGTTCCGAGAGGCCATGAAAAACGATTTCTGGACGCCTTCAAAAAGATTCTGGACCACCATCCACCGTCTCGGGAGGGGGAAGCAGTGCACAGTCAACATCTTGTATTGTGCCAATGGCGTGCTGCTGAGCTCCACTCGAGATGTTGTGCAACAGTAGAATACTTTGAAGACCTCCTCAATCCCACCGGCTTCAAACAAGGGAGCAGTGCTTGAGGACGGTGTGGCGAGTTCTGCTCTCTCTGGGGCTGAGGTTACACTGGAGGGTACATGGGAGATTGCCTAACCAGTCTACATATGTTTTGTGGACTTGGAGAAGGCACTTAGCCATGTCTCTCCGGGAATACTGTGGGGAGTGCTTCGGGAATATGGGTACCACCTAATTCAGGCGGTTTGTTTTTTTGCATGACCGGTGTCAGAGTTTGGTGGGCATTACCAGCGATAAGTCATTTCCTGTGTGGGTGGGACCCCGGAAGGGCTGCTCTTTGCCACCAATTCTGTTCATTACTTTTATAGACAGAATTTCTAGGCGCAGCCAGCGCGTCGAGAGGTTCCGGTTTGGTGGCTGCAGGATTGGGGCTCTGCTTTTTGCAGATGACGTGGTCCTGTTGACTTCATCGAGCCGTGACCTCCAACTCTCGCTGGATTGGTTCGCAGCGAGTGTGAAGCGGCTGGGATGGGGGAAGGTGCTAGCAGCAGGTTAGTGGCCGACAGCAGCTCCTGTGTGAATGTTCACCGGATTTGTGGTCTTTGCTTGTTAATAAAGCCCTTGAAGTGAGTCTCGGTATTCTGCATTGGCCACTAGTAACATTGTTGAGACAATAGCCACCTCAGGAAGGATGCTGTCCATGCTAATGTATGTGTCTTACTTATGTCTAAGATGGCAGCTATATTGGATATCAGAAGTGTAAAGATTACAATAAGGGTTTAGTTTAGAAAGTTTAGAACGTCATAAACAGGTTTTATATGCTCTAACTACAACAATATTCTGTTTATGAATATCAAATCCTATTTTGCTGTCAGGCCTGGAACCAATTAACCACCGTGAACGCGGGTCAGTTGCATTGCTTTTCGACTCCAAAAATGAAGAGAACGCTTTCCACTTTGTTTTATTTTTGTATTTCAAATGTCAATTCAAAGAAACCCGTCATTTTTGTTGGTTTAAATTCCCATTCACTGACCAAAAGTTACACACACCCAAGACCCATGCTGAATTCCGTTTTTATCCTTCTGGATGGAAACAATTGAGTCTTTTGCCGCCCTGCGATTGACTGGCGACCAGTCCAGGGTGTACCCCGCCTCTCGCCCAAAGTCTGCTGGGATAGGCTCCAGCATCCCCGCGACCCCGATGAGGATAAGCGGCATAGAAAATGAATGAATGGATGAGTCTTTTGCCTCCACATTGTTTTTCATAAATGACTGTAAAATGCAACTCAGATCATGCAACCTATCCTGTTCAGAGTGTGCCTTGCACATTAACGGTGCCTGCCTCGCTAACAGGAAGTGGAATCATTGCGCACGAAAGAGGAAAAAAGTAACTGACAGGGACAGATGAGGTATTTGATGTGCACTGCAGTCCCAGTGACACGTTTGAAGAGAAGCCAGTCGATGGTAAGCCTTACCGAAATCCATATTCACCCCAACAACACTGCTTTTGGCTCCTCGGCGAGATCGACAAATGCGTCACAATCAGTCCCGCGCCGCCTTCGGCGACGCCCTCAACGTTTAGTCTTGCACGATACAAAGCAAGGCCAATCGATTGCAAGGCGCTCCGGTCGGTGCCGCTGTCATAACGAAATACCGACCCCGCTTGCCTTTCAAACAACAACAAAAAGGAAGGAAAAAGAAATTACAGTTGCACCAGAGAAGGAAGAAGAAGGAGACGTGGTGGAAATTACGATCGCGCTATAAAAGACTTCTCTAGCTGCACAAAAGATCTGAGTGCTTCCACTTCCATTTCCTGATCTTCTGCTTCTTTTTCACTCGGAGGCGTGCCATTGTGCTACTGCCAGATTGCATGACTAAGTAGTCATGTAGCGCTCACTCTATTTGATATTTATATTCCCATTGAAGTGCTCTTGTTCCTGAAGTTTTAATTGGGAGCTAATAAATAAATCATTCTGTCGCTTCCTCAACAGATGTGCAAGTGAGCGTCAGGCCTCTTTATGCCCTGTCTTGCTGTGCAGGTGAATGTGTGCTCGGCGCGTCGGACCAGCCGAACCGGCCGAGCCGCCCTTAATCTGCTGCGCTGTAGCCCGGTGAGACAATCTCACTCCAGGACAAACACAGGTGACAGGCCCTGAAGATGGATCTCTGCACACTGTGACCTGATTTGTGTGGGAGAGAGAGAGGCTGCACACATCTGGGACAGCTCAGGTGTGATACGGTGCAGCTCAGGCGTCGTATCTAAATATATACGGGCTCAAATCACACACTAAGGTGCATGATAAAGGCAATTATTCCTGTCTTGTCTGGCTTCCGCCATGTGGTCCACAACAGTATGGATTGGTGAAATCAGATCTCCCTTGCAGGGCGTGTAGACACGACCTGCTCGCCTCACATTTCTGCAAGAACTTTCCTCTTTGCCTTTTTTAAATCTACTGTTTAAAATGTATTTTGAACTCTTTGAACTTTGTGCACACCTGGAGGTGTGAAGGACCAAATGTACTTGTGGGTTTGTCCTCCTCAAATATCATGACATTGCTACTACCGCATCAACACTATCCGGAGAACCAGAGTACAGAGCGGGAGGAGCAACCTGCTCTTGCCCGGCAATGTGCACTGTATTTGGGCACACGCTCCGAGCAGCCGGTGTGCCGCCACGGAGGTCAAGAGAACCGGAGTACGGAGCAGGAGGAGCCACCCGGTGTGGATCAGCTAGGTGCACTGTATTTGGGCACACGCTCCGAGCAGCCGGTGTGCCGCCACGGAGGTCAAGAGAACCGGAGTACGGAGCAGGAGGAGCCACCCGGTGTGGATCAGCTAGGTGCACTGTATTTGGGCACACGCTCCGAGCAGCTGGTATGACGCCGTGGAGGTCTCTGGTAAACCTTTTGCACTTTTCAAACTTAGAGAAGTCAGTATGTTATATTCTATCTATCTATCTGGTACTTCAGTTTTTGCAGACTGACCACTGGAGGGCGAGGAATTCTAGTTTGCCCGAGTGCAGTCTATAGTTTTTTTCAGCTGGAGTGAGAGTCCTTGATTCGTACGCATTCACTCTGAGTGTTCCATTATGTCTCTGGTAGAGTACTGTTCCCAGTCCCTTATCAGACATGTCAGTGGGAAGTACGTAGGGCGGCTCAAACTTTTACAGAGGGTCTCTTGGTGCTTCCCAGTCCATTCAATTGGAGTTGGCAGTTGTTCTCTTTTGTGTCCTGTGTCTGTCCTGTAATGGTTGAACTGGAATTTTCTTTGGTTGCAAGAGTTCATAAATGGGACATGCCATTCTGGAAAAATCTTGAATGTAGGTTCGCTAGTAGCTCAAGAAACCTACAATCCTCCTCACGTCTCCAACTGTAGCAGGTCTGTTGTTCTTTAAAGCAGAACTGCTTCCAGGTCTTTGGGGTCAATGCGCAGAATCTTCCGGTAGCAGCACGTGAAAGAAAAGGAAGGTAAAAAATGAACTGAAATCAGACAATGTGAAAAATTGACCGCATGCCCGGTAGATGGTGTTCTTGAACATGTGAAAGGATCTTCTACTGGAAATGTTCTACTTGTCCCTCCTTCCTTTGCAACGCCCCTTCCAGTGTGCAAGACAAGCACGGGAATTCAGTTAAGAAGTTGTTCTGTTCTCTTCCATCTTGTTTTTGCTTGAAGAGGCCCCATAGGTGCTCAGGAGTCATACTTGGCCTCTCCATCACCTTCACATTAATCTTCCTCAGCAAGGCACTTGCACATCTTGGAGTTGTGTTTGGGCTCCTTATCATGTTGGAAAACTGCCATGCCGTCCAATTTCCCAAGGGATAGGATCGCGGTCTGCTCCAGAACGTCACGGCACACGTTGGAATTCACGTTCCCCCTCAATGAACCACATCTTCCCACTGCCGGCAGCACTCATGCAGGTCCCCGATGTAGTTTAACCACGCCTATCCAGGCTGATCTCTGATCTTCGTGTAAAAAAAGCAGGGAATGTTTGCCGTACAGTAGTAACTCAGGCATTTTTGGCCAGCACATGTACATGGATGACCCCTGCATGACATCGAGAGGTGTTCCTAATGATTTGATGACCTTGTTGAGCTGCCAGTGTGTTACTTCTGGCCCAGACACCTGACAGCATGAGCGGAATGCAACACAATGCAGTGAGGCGTCTCTCCAGAATCTCAGACCACAGGGGGACAATTCTCATCAACTGAAATGAGATGGGTTTGAAACACAGGTTAGGGCTTAGACAATGAGCCATAGAGCAAATAATTAGGATTCCTAATTAATGGCTTAGAGCAAATAGTCTCATCACTCGATAGTGTTGCACAATTGCAAGTGACCAAAAACACGCACGCTTTGATTGGCACTGCTTTTCGACCTTCACGTTAAGGAAGCGCCCATCTTGCCATCCTCGACCCAAGATCAAATCAACTAAAACAGGGGTTCGTAGCGACGAGCAGAAGGACAATACAATGCTAATTCAGACATGTGGCCAGGATCATTGGCTGATCTGCCAATTTAAATTGTAATAAGATATGAAGAATTTTTTGTTTCTGCTGTCAAAAATAGCATGTTAACATTGGTAAATAATTTATTTCATTAATGTCATTTTTGGCCGCACGGTGGATGAGTGGGTAGCACATTGGCCACACAGTCAGGAGATCTGGAAGACCTGGGTTCGAATCTCCGTTGGGCATCTCTGTGTGGAGTTTGCATGTTCTCCCCGTGTGTGTGTGGGTTTTCTCCGGGGACTCCGGTTTCCTCCCACATTCCAAAAACATGCATGTTAGCTTCATTGGCCGCTCTAAATTGTCCATTACAGTGTGAATGTGAGTGTGACTGGTTGTTTGTCTATATGTGCCCTGCGATTGACTGGCGACCAGTCCAGGGTGTACCCCGCCTCTCGCCCAAAGCCAGCTGGGATAGGCTCCAGCATCCCCGTGACCCCAATGAGGATAAGCGGTATAGAAAATGAATGAATGTCATTTTTTTGTGTAACTAACACATGCACATCATGTGAGGCCAGGAGGGCACAGTGTAGCATCCCCACAAAGCCACGCGGGGTCTTTAATAACTTTATTCTGACCTCTTAGCACATCGGCAGCAGTGCAATTCCAACACCATATACAGTATGCATCTCCAACTCTAGTCCGCTTAGCATCGGATCAACACGTCCTCGTTTGGACACTCCGAATATCACAACAATGCGTTTTGTTGTGGTTTTTATGCGTGTATGTGCAATTTGCGGCAGTACAATTTGCTGCATTCAATTATGTTCGTAAATCCCAGAAAATACATTGACGCTGCAAACGTGTCAATGTATGCTCACAATAACACGGTTAAAGTGTAATTCAAATGTTCTGCTACAGGGTGACCCAAAAAAACGGGAATTTTTGCAGTGGTATTGGCAGACACGAGCAAGTGGCAGAACTGACCTTGAGCAAGTAAACACACCCCCATTTTAGTAACCATGGATCAGGGGATCGGGCAAAAGCGTGTGTTAGTCACAAAAATGTTTTATAAAATCGGTAAAGTTTGACAACTGCGCAGAGGGAGTTCCAACGTTTTTACAGGAGGTAATTAAAAAAAATGCCATCATTGTTTCCTAAATGGCATGTTTTAAGGATAGAATTACCACGAATAAAAGATTTTTCTTCCATCACTCTTGGTTTTATTGGACTGTTAAAAAGTTTCCGTTCTTTTGTGTCACCTTGTATTATGAAAGAAACGGGTGTGGTATCATTTAGAGCATATCTTTCTGTTTAAAAAATACAGTAAAATTAGCTACTTTTCACAAAGTTGCAAATGGTGATTAATCATGATTAACTAATGTCAAAACTGCGATTAATCTGATTGAAATTTGCATATTTTTTTTAAACCTTGAACGATTTTTTGAAAAAAAAAATTATTACGGGTCTCACAAGATCTCATTGAGAAATCGTGGACACTTCACCTGGGACGATAATCAATTATTCCATTAACAACACAATAAGTGGAAAAGAGCTGGATCATTTTGCCAGCCTCAATATACTGCCATGTACATGTGTGTCTGTTTTCCTCATCTCCCGCCTCCAAACAGGAAGAGAGTTCACTCTGTGCATTGGTTTCAGCACCTTTCTGCGTTTGTTCCATGGAATAGTGAGCCTATTTGTCATTCAAACAGTCTCTTTGTCCCGGTGGGTGGAGACGGGGCCACTATCATACACACAGAGTGCATGAGAGTGTCATTTCATTACTAAATTGCAACGTATTGTTATATATTATTTGTCATATATTTTTTCATTGTACTTATCTTAAAAGTAATGTTAAAGTCCCATCAACTGAGTGTCTCGTGACAGCCCTAGTTCTCGAGCCGCACTATTTTGCGCAGGTTATCCAAAAAAAGTATCCTTCATCGTGATGTGTATTTAGCAAGAATGTGCGTGAATGTGTTCAGTATGGAAATGCATGATATCTTAAAAAAAGTGTAAAAAGTAATTAATTCTGTGGGAATTATCTTCTTACACTGCAACAGAAAAACATCCTGAGCAAACTAATGAGATTCTGTTGTCTTCTGGAGAATTTAGCGACAGCTTTGGAAAAATCGACCGATGAGATGAAAAAGGCAGCGGCGTCTGTGTTGGCTTAGAATTAAAAAAAAAATGTTATATACATAAGGATGTATGCAAATGCACTCCTTTGCACCACTGCAGTGTCTTCTTTTGTCTGTTTTGTTTTTGAGTTCACAGGCCTTCACGTGCAGACAACCCTGCGCATGTGTGTGTGTGTGCGTGTGTGTGTGTGTGCGTAGGTGGAATTCAGAAATGGATTTCTTTTGGTGAAAAGGCAACTTGCCAACCGGGATCCAGGAGGTGCTGAGAGTGTTGCATAAAAATGCATGCACACATGCTGTTTACTTCAGCCTCACACCCTCCTCATCCTGACACCTGGAACGAAACTTCCCTGTTACGGGAGTGGGACGCGTTTGGCTTTCTCCGAGCCAAACGCCGGAAGAGGACTGCTGCCTGCCGTGGAGGTCCGGTAGCGCACCGGCCTGTAAAAACGATAGCAGTTAAAGTGGTTCAATATGGCAGCTTCTTCCTTGGTTCTGAAACAGGACAGCGCACAGGATGGAAGTCCAATATCAACGTTGAATTTTTCAGGTGGATTTTGCTGCAGGCGCTGCGCTGCCGAGAAGAGGGGTCAGGAGAAAACAAAAACAACACGTTGAATTATTCGGTACCTTATTTTTCCAGTACTGTCCTGCATGTTAGTGCGGCAGGGGTTTATTTAAGGTGCATGTGCAGTTTGTCTTGCTATGGAACCTACATATTTACACAATTCATTGTGTAAGCCAGGCCCAATGTCTCTCGCCCGAAGTCAACCGGGATAGCCCTAGTGACGATGAGCGGCACGGAAAATTAATGGATGGATGGGCGGAGTGTCCGAGATTACGAGACAAACTTTCTCGTTCAGAAAAAATAACTGTTTTGTGATTTGAAAAAATACATAAATTACCCACACAGAAAATGAAAATGAACTCGATAATTTGCCGCTTGTATCCGCGATCTCGTTCTTTCGGTCATGACCCATAACTCATGACCACAGGTGAGGTTGGGAACGTAGATCCATCGGTAAACAGAGATGTTTGTCCTCAGCTCTTTCTTCACCACGACGGTCCGGTACAGCGGCCGCATTACTGCTGATGCTGCACCGATCCAACTGTCGATCTCGCGCTCCAACCTTCCCTCACTCGTGAACAAGACCCCGAGATACTTGAACTCCTCCCCCTGGGGCAAGACCTCCCTCCCAACCTGTTTCCGACTGAGAATCATGGCCTCGGAATTGGAGGTGCTGAGTCTCATCCCAGGAGCTTCACACTCAACTGCAAACTGCTCCAGTAAAGGCTGAAGATCACAGCCCGATGAAGCCATCAGGACCACATTGTCTGCAAATAACAGAGACAAGATCCTAAGGTCACCAAGCTGGACTCCCTCAACATCTTGACTGCGCCTAGAAATTCTGTCCATGAAGGCTATGAACAGAATCGGTGACAAAGGGCAGCCTTGGCGGAGGCCAACGTTCACCGGAAACAAGATCAACTTACTGCTGGCAATGCGAACCAGGCTCCTGCTTCGATTGTACAAGGACTGCATGGTATTTAGTAGCGCACCACCAATCCCGTACTCCCAAAACACCCCCCGCAGGACACCACAAGGGACACGGTTGAATGCCTTTTCCGAGTCTACAAAGCACATGTAGACTGGTTGGGCAAACTCCCACATACCCTCTAGTACCCATGCAAGGGTGTAGCGCAGGTCCAGTGTTTCGTGACTAGGACAAAACCACAACCTCCTGTAACCGAGGTTCGACTAACGGTCGTACCCGTCTCTCCAGCACCCTGGAATAGACTTTCCCGGGGAGTGTGATTCCTATCGTTGGAACACACCCTCTGGTCCCCCTTTTTAAAAATGGGGACCACCACCCCGGTCTGCCATTCCAGAGGTACTGTTCCTGACTTCCATATGATGTTGAAGAGGCGTGTCAACCAAGACAGCCCTCCAACATCCAGAGCTTTGAGGAATTCAGGGCAAAACTCTGCCTTGCCACTGGAGAGTGTTTTACCTACCCCCGATACCTCAGCCACGATGATAGAACTGTTCGCGTACGTGTCCTCAGACTCTGCTTCCTCTACGGAAGTTATGTCAGTGGAATTAAGAAGGGCCTCAAAGTATTCCTACCACCGACCGACTATATGCTCAGTCGAGGTCAGCAAGCCCCCGTCCGCACTGTAAACAGTGTGAACTGGGGGCCGCTTCCCCTTTCTGAGGTGTTGGACGGTTTGCCAGAACCTCTTCGAGGCCGACCGAAGTTACAACATGGAAAACCTTTTTAAGATGAAATAACACCCTTATACTGTAGTCATCTTCACACTTCTATTCATTGTTTACTCTTTGGGCTGTCAGTCAATCAAAATATTGAATCACGATTAATGACATTTTGCCCATAGTTAACTCCTTATTAATCCCACTCATTAATTTTGACAGCCCTATTTACATCACATTGCAGGGACCTGCGCTAACTAACTAGGCTTAGCCTCTAATTGATTTGTTTCTAAACTTAAGAAGCTAAAAGTGTACCACTTCCACATGGAATGGGAGGATAACTTTTTTTTCACTCTATCAATGTGGTAAATGAATTGTAAACTGGTAATCTACCGCCTAGTGACCAGAATACTACATATCGCTTATATTTCAATATGTTTTGACTGATAATAGACCATATTTTACCACAAAACAGCCATCATGTAGCAAGGGAGCAATCATTGAACTGTGATATTGCGCACAGAAATAGAGTCGTCCCGACTGTATTTCAACGAGGGCCCTGATCATCGATCCCGTTCTTCCCTTGCCGACTTCACAAGTGACAGCTCCGTTCTTGTTGTGTCCCTTTGGATTTGACTTATTTCCATCCACCCTCGAGGCTAACGGCCGCCATAAACACAAGATTAGACCACACTGTGTGGCCAGCTTCTTCAGCTTCCTCTCATCAGGGCATCCAAGCTCGTCACCGGTGGCCCACACCGCACCTGCTTATTAATTTAAAATCATTTGCTGCCCCTCCAGGGGGAGATAAATGCCAGGTGCAGAGACAGGGCAGTGGCGAACCTATAAAAAACTATTACACAGGCTCCTTCCCTCACCTCTATTGCCTCGGCTTGATAATAGCCTCACACCGCAGCAGTAAAGCCAAACCATGAGAGAGTACCGTGTTTCTCTGCCTTCTAGGCTCTTCTGCTGAATTAGGACACATGCAGGCACACACACACACACACACACACACACGCACACATGCAGGCACACACACACACACACGCACACACACACACACACACACACACAGAGCCAAGTTGTGCATTTCCTCAGGAATCGCTCCCCCTGTCCTACCATGTCAAAATGCCACTGAAAATATGTAAAGGTCATGGAAGGATGTCAACAAAGTGGCATCATCCCTCTGGACAATGCAGAGGATGAATAAATACACACAAAGAAGGCGTGAAAGGAAGCGCCGGCCAACACACAGGTAAGTCAGCCTGGATTTTCCCTCATCTTTTGCTCCAAAAATAGACGTCTTTGTACCCGTCACAATTTTTCAACCAAATCTAAACAATTCTTCAACGTCTTTTCAACAATTGATTGCTGGGTGGGTAACACAAAACAAGCAAGTTTTATTTTTATGCAAGTTGGCAAACCATCTTCTAAATCAAGGCAAAGACCAGATTAGGCCAAAAAAAAACCCCAATTTCCAAATGATGTCTAGTGTCAGGTGGGTAGGGTCTTGTGGGTAGGGTCTTGTGGGTAGGGTTTTGTGGGTTGGGTAGGGTTTTGTGGGTAAGGTTTTGTGGGTAGTATTTTGTGGGTAGGGTCTTGTGGGTAGGGTTTTGTGGGTAGGGTTTTGTGGGTAGGGTTTGGTGGGTAGGGTCTTGTGGGTAGGGTCTTGTGGGTAGGGTTTTGTGGGTAGGGTTTTGTGGGTAGG